>OW386285.2:248538318-249138318 GCA_936432065.2 Rutpela maculata
ATATATATATATATATATATATATATATATATATATATATATATATATATATATAAACCAACAAACTATCATTAATTAGTATAGCAAAATTTATAATTAACCAACAAATATATTCTAGAGTTTTGGTCTCGAATGCTTTTTAAAACATTTTTATTTCTTGCTAGAGGGAAATATTTACATTTTTGCTCCAGAATAATCTAGGTTTTTAAAATATCTTTGTAAGGTGGAAGATTACACTGGTCAACATTCAGTTTGAAAAAATACACCGGACTCTACCTAGGTATCCAGGGGTTTTGCGGTCGCTGATTCCGTTGCCGAGGTCGGTTAAGCTCTATCACGTCAGGTTCAAGGTCATTTGAAGGTCGACCTAAGAAAAGGTTTTTGAAAAAATCAAAAGAAATTCACACGTAGGCTCTTGGGGGTCTCTGAGTCCGAATCCGATGTCGGTTGACCTTTATCACCTCATGTTCAAGGTCATTTGAAGGTTCAAGTAAGAATAGGAGGTGAAAAAAATTAGAAAAAATTTATACGAATGCTCACCTGCCTACTTATTGTCTGTTTATCTGTCTATTTGACATCCTGCCTTTCTGTCAGTAATTCTGTCTGACTGAATGACTAAATGTTTCTATCTGACAGTCTGTCTGCCTCCTTCTCAGTTTGTCTGACTCAGGAAACCATTAAATTACTTTGACCCTGACAGGATTGAGCTCAGGGCCGGTTTTAGGTAACCGGAGGCCCTAAGCTCTAGGTATGTTTTTCGTTGAAGCTTTCTCTTCTAATAAAATAAACGTGCATATCTGCGTATGAAATCTGAGTTCAGAGGCCCCCTAAATGCGAGGCCCTAAGCTGGCGTTTACTCAGCTTATAGGCAAAACCAGCACTGATTGAGCTCCAAGTGAGTGAAGCCAACGCCCGTGGTACTCTTTTCTTGCATGTTCGCTCTGCTTCTGCAACTATACCTAAAGGCCATCCTTTCACAGAAGAAAATAGGTAGGTGATTCATTGAGTTAAATATATGCACTGAGATAGCCGAAGAATCTTCATGTGCAGCTAAAGCTGGCGGACGAATGCCGGCTTGAAATGGCCTCAGAATGACCTTGAAATGACCTCTGGATGCCTCTTTTTTTTTAAGGGTAAGCGAACAATGGATTCGGACTCAGCGACCCGAAAAACCTGTGTGAATTTTTTCAGATTCTTTCAACCACCTTTTCTTACTTTAACCTTCAAATGACCTTAAAACTGACGTGATAGAGGTCAACAGACATCGAATGCAGACTCAGCGACTCAAAAAACCTATATATAAGTTTTTTCAGATTTTTTGACAGCTTCTCTGTTTTTCTCAAATTAACCTTGAAATGATCTCCGGATGCCTTTTAAGGGTAAACGAACACCGGATTCGGACTCACCGATCCCAAAAACCTATGCGTGAATTTTTTCAGATTTTTTCAATCACTTTTTCTTAGTTTGACCTTCAAGTGACCTTGAAACTGACGTGATAGAGGTCAACCGGCATCGGATACAGACTCAGCGACCCAAAAACCCTATATGTAAATTTTTTAAGATTTTTTAACAGCTTCCTCTCCATTTTTCTCAAATTAATCTTGAAATGACCTACGAGAGCCTTTTAAGGGTAAGCGAACACCGAATTCGGACTCAGCGACCCCAAAAACCTATGTGTAAATTTTCTCAGATTTTTTCAACCACCTTTTCTTAGTTTGACCTTCAGATGTCCTTGAACCTGACGTGATAGAGCTTAACCGACCTCGGCATCGGAATCAGCGACCCCTGGGTACCTAGGTAGAGTCCTGTGTATTTTTTTAAACTAAATGTTGACCTGTGTTATTATTATTCTTTTATTTTCTGCTTTTTAGCCCCCCCCCCTCCCCCCCCAATAAAAATCGTCCTCTAATTTTTTTTTTACTTTTACTATATATGCCCAGCAGCAGTGACAAATAGTGGATTAAGGGCAACTAGTTACGTTGAGGAATGTTCGTGTCCTGTTAAATAAATACCTTAAAAAAATACCTTTTTTAATTTGCTCTAAGCTATAAAGGGGTACAAAAATATTTGTTTCTGAACAAAATAAACGTTTTTTTTATTCCCAAATTGAAAAAATTTAAAAACCCATTGATCTCTAGAAAGTATTATTTCTGTGTATAATTATTTCCACATACAAAATTTTTTCGTTGTGAGTGACTTGGATAGAAAATCTGGATGTGGAAGTAGTGATTCCTTGGGCAGCGGTTTTTTTTCCTAGATACAATCAACGGAAAATTTTTGTAACTTACTCGTGTGTTAATCGGCGATTAATAATCTCGACAAATAATGCGCTCGCTAGCGCTCGCACGTTAAAATGTCTCAGTTTATCAATCGCTCTCATTGACATACTTGTTTGTTAAATAACTATTATCTTATAGGTGTGTATTGTCTCTAGATATATGGTGGAGTGAGGTGAGAACAAATAGCAAAATAGAACATGTACTTATTTTATTTTTAAATTTTTAATTAAGTTTATTTGAAAAAAAATTCTATTTGAAAGGAAATTGACAATATTTATTTTATATTTATTGCGGACAAGGAAAAGTGGTAGAAAACTTCATATTTGATTCTAGAAAGCCATTAAAAAAGTTTTCAGGGAAATTCATTCAAATCCAATCGATTTTCTAATAACTTTTTTCCACTATTAGTGGAGTGAAAATAAATTTTGAATGAAACTGTTTGGCTGCAGTAATTTTTGTTTTATGAATAATAACAAGTGCTATGAGCTGTTTTGGATTAAATCGGTCCATTGCTTCTTGTAATATTTTAACAATTTACCTATTTTTAAACACTGAAATTTGCTGTTATTTTCATTAGTATCTCCGGTCCTAGTAATCGTATCGTAAAAATAAAAATAGCGAATTATTCGCAATAAAATCCTGAATAAGACTAGGCCTATGCAAAAACTAGATGATAGTTTGTTAATTAGTAAAAAAAATAAAAAACACCAAAAATTGCCTTTTTTGATAATAATTTAATAAAAATATAACATAATAAGTCATCAATTTTAACGAAAGTCCGTGGAACTAAGCTTTTTATTGAACTAAACCTGTGCTAAATTTTAGCGCAAAATAAATATTTTTGAACAAAACTCAAACGGCTAAAAACCAATAATAATTTCGAAATTTTTATCGCTTGTTGTTTAAGTGCAGTGACTCGTGTGCGGTAAATTTTTGTTGAAAATGTAGGTTTTCACATGTATTTTCCAACAGTGTTAAGAAAAAAGAATACTCACTTAAACGGTTTTTGCTTGAAATTTATTTATTATTTTCAAAGTTACAGTTGTAAACAAATTCAAATAACTCTGGATTTTTATGAAACCAAAAGCGGGAAACGAATTATGAAAATAGATGAAATATCTAACATTTTTCTAAAGAAATTAATGATCTATTTGCATTTGGGGCCGTGAAACGTCAATTTTTGTGTTTAGGTCACTTATAAATAAACAAGTCGATATTTTTTCTAGAAATTTGAACTGACTGTTTTTCGATGCTTATATTTTTGTCTCCGCTGTTTGAAAATGAGTCAAAACTACAATTACTTCCACATCCAGTGGATTGTTGAAATAGGCTTAGAATGTTATGAAACGTCAAAATTTTAAGTTTGAGCGGAAAAAAAATTTCTGTCTGTCGGTCTGTAACTTTTTTTTGTGCGCACGCTTACTCTGGAACCGTTTGAGATATTGACTTGAAGTTTGGTACACATATGTACTTTAACGAGATCTAGAACTAGATTATATTTTCATCTTGTTCCGTCGAAGGGTTGGGGGGTAAATTGGGGTAAATTTGGGGTAAATAGGTAAATCAAGCAGGTAAGAGCTCATAAAATTGTTATTTAGTATATACAAGAGAAGCTAAGGTCTCAAAAAAAACTTTGGCGTTAGCCACCCCCATTACCACCCCCACCCCATTATTAAAGGGGATGAAAAAAAAATTGCGATTTAGTGTGTGTACAAGAACCAGAAACCTCAAAATATTTTCGTACTTTATCCACCCCCACTACTACCCCCTATCACCACCCCCACCCCACTACCGATGTGGGGTATCGTTTTATGGGTTTTTGGGGTAGAGGATTTCAAATATTATATTATCAGAGTTCCATAAACAATTATTTCCACATACAAAATTTTTCGTTGTGAGTGACTTGGATAGAAAATCTGGATGTGGAAGTAGTGATTCCTTGGGCAGCGGTTTTTTAAAATTACATCGAATAAAGCGGCTTTGAGATTATAACACACTTAGTCAATTTTTTTTTACTTTCTTATTCATTTTTGTCGCGGAAGGGAAAACAAACCTAACCTGAACAGTTATTCTTATGTCTATGTACACAGCTTTGTAACTTTTAATTTTACTGATACAAAAAAAATCGCAGTTAGGATTTGAACCAGAGACGTTGCATCCAAAAAAAAAGTGTTGGTCGCCTTACACACTGAATTATCTTACGAGTGAAGTATGATCTGTAAAACCATAATATCACATTTAGACTATTTGGCGATTTTTGGATCTCTAACATAATCGCTAAAAGCCCGACTATCGGGCCTCTATCTTTTTTAACAATTGTGCTTCTGGATTGTTCTCAACTAGGTGAGACTAATATTATTGAAGAATAACCAGTCCAAATTTTAAGAACATATATCAATTTGCTTATTTATAAGCGACTGAGGCGCAAACACTGACGGATCTCGGCCCCAAATGCAAATAGATCATTATTTTTTTAAGAAATATTTCATCTATTTTCATAATTCGTTACCTGTTCTTGGTTTGATAAAAAAATCCAGTTATCTGAATATGTTTATACCTATAATTTTGAAAATTATAAACATATTTAAAAAAGGTTTAAATGAAGATAATATCATTGTAAAATAGATGTAAAAAACCTACATTTTGAAAAAAAAATGTTCTACGAATCGATGCACTTAAACAATAAGCGATTAAAATTTCGAAATCTTTTTTTATTTTTAGCCGTTTGAATAAATATTTTATGCTAAAATTTGGCACGAAGGTTTAGTTCAATAAAGTGCACAGTTTCTCCAACTTTCGTTAAAATGGGTGCATTATTACGTTATATTTCTTAAATTGTCAAAAAAGGCAATTTTTGGTGGTTTTTATTTTCTTACAAATTAACAAATTATCAGAAAGTATTTTCATAGCCACTCGCTATTTTTATTTTTGCGATACGATTATTAGGACCGAAGATAATAGGAAAAGAGCAGAAAATTTCAGCGTTGAAAAATAAATTGTTAAAAAATTTTTACGCTGGACCGATTTAATTAAAAACTTCTCGGTGGCACTTATTATATCTACGACAAATTAAAATAATAAAATTGCTGCAGCCAGAGAATTCCTTATTCACCTATTTGCTTACTTAATTTGACTTCACTTTATGTGATTTAAAATGTTAACATATTTAAAAACTAAATTAAATAACTAAAAAGTCAGAACGTGAAAAATTTATAATACTGTACATTACAGCAAATTGAGAAAGTATAAGTCACATATTTAAAATTACTAACTATAACAGCCCATTGTTGTGTCTGACCCACAGATGTTGGGGTAGGTCGACACTCTCTATCCAATTCCCGCTAAATTTAGGTACCTGTAAATGGTCAGTGCCACTTGTTTACGGAATGTTAAAATCCACTATTAAAGCATTTAGAAATATTGCCATATGGATCAAATTTCGTTTTTTACTTCCCTCGCTAACCGAAGGGAAGGGTATTGTAATCGCAAAAAAATTACCCTTCGAGATTTCTTCGGATTTTCGCATTTCAGACTATGCAGATTATGAAAATTAAAGCCATTTAATTCCATCAGTCTCTCTGTCTGTCGGTCTGGTGTCTGTCTGTTGGCGCTATATCTACAACTATATCTACAAGAGCCAGAAGTACTTATCTATTTCTAACAATACATGTGTACACATAACAATTATTGTAGTTTATAAGATATGTATTGTGGGGAAAATATTACAAAACCATTTGACGCAGAAGAAAAATATTTGGTCGTTAATTGACGCTACTGTCAAAGAAGAACAGTGGACACCTGAAAAAATAATGAGGAAAAAATGTGACAAAAGACAGTTATATTTTGTGTGTAGTTAACACAACTGTCAGGGGAAAAATATGAAAAATGTACAGGGTGTTCACTCTAAGAAAATAATGAAAAAATGGATTGCGGACAATAATGTTTCTCATATAGTTAACACAACTGTCAAAGAAAAATATGAAAAAATATATAGGGTGGTCGCCCCAAAAATAATAATAAAAAATGAGATGAAGGACGATATTATTTCGCATGCAGATATCACAACACAACTGCCAAGTAAGAAAAATATGAAAATATACAGGGTTGTCACCTAAAAAAAATAATGAAAGAAGATGTGGCGGAGATTTCGCATGTAGGTAACATAACTGTCAAAGAAGAAAAATATGAAAAATTTACAGGGTGGCCACTTTAAAAAATAAGAAACGACACAGTAAAATGATATTTGAAATGTAGTTGTCAGTCGCTATTGCCAGGAAAAAATCTGATATAGTTTTTATAAGAAAAATATGCAGGGTCGTCATCCAACAGAAAAAAATAATTCATAAATAAAGGATGTCAATCAAAGGGGGAAGAAAATTTTAGTCCGTTCCAATATGGTAAAAAATTGACCGAGAAGTGATTTTTTTTAAGGTTTAGTGTTTTTTTGCTGCCCTTCAAAAGTCAAATTTCGACGCTCGTTTTTCGCGATTAACTCAAAAAAACCGTTGCCCAAGGAGTCAATACTTCCACATCCAGATTTTCTAACCAAGTTTCTCACAACGAAAAAATTTTGTATGTGGGAATAATTGTTTATGGAACTTTAATAATATAATATTTGAAATTGTCTACCCCAAAAACCCATAAAACGATATCCCACATCGGTAGTGGGATGGGGGTGGTGATAAGGGAATGATAATAGAGGTGGATGAAGTAAAAAATATTTTGAGATTTTTGGTTCTTGTACACACACTAAATCACAAATTTTTTATCCTCTTTAATAATGGGTTGGGGGGTGGTAATGGGGGTGACTAATGCCAAAAAGTTTTTAGAGACCTTAGCTTCTCTTACATATACTAAATATAAATTTTCTGGACTGTTACCTGTTCGATTTACCTATTTATCCCCCATTTACCCCAATTTACCACCCAACCCTTCGACGGAAGAGGATAAAAATATAATTTATTTCCAGATCTCGTTAAAATACATACGTGTACCAAATTCTAAGTCAATATCTTAAACAGTTCCAGAGTAATCGTGCGCACAAAAAAAGTTACAGACGAACCGACAGACAGAAAATTTTTTCGCTCAAACTTAAAATCTCGACGTTTCATGACATTCTAAGCCTATTTGAACAATAAAAATTTTCAAATTTTTTTTTGTCGTTACCTCGGTCGTTACTATACTTATGTGGAAGTAATTAACGCTTGAGGAGAAGAACGTTGACCACAATGTTGAAAGATATTTTAATTCTCTACAATTTCTATAAGTTGTCTTTGTCCAAAAATTTGTTTACATGAAAATCGAATTTTGCGAAAATGTTTTCCTCTCGGTTCTCCTTTAAATTGCGTTCTAATAAAAAAGTTCATTTAAAGTTTTTTTTTTTAGCTTTTTAAATGATTAATTAAATAGCATAGATGCCTACATTATTTTCCTTAAAAATGATTTATAACCTAAAAAATCCAACCTTATTGTAAAACAACATTTTATCCATTTATAATGAAACAAAATATTAGAAATTTTTGTTGGAAAATAAAGTTTATTCAATTACCTTTCAACTGGGACCAACCGATTTCATTTACCCTAATTACAGCGTCTTCTGTCAACACCACCTATAGACAAGGCCGACGCACAAAATCGATGAGTCATCAACACAAGACTGCAGTTTTGGTTGCTTCATAAAAATTTAAACAATTTATGTAGCAATATTAAATTTCTGCTATATTTCTTATTATGGTCTTAGTCTTCATATCGCAAATAATAAAAAAACTAATTTTGAATAAAAATAGACATTAAAAATTGCCCTCTCTGTATAACTGGGGTAAATTTATGCCATTTATTGATTTATTTTTCAAGTTATGTTTACTTACTTTTTTTTGATAAAATAATAAAGTTAAAAATATCGTGCGTCTATTCAAATAATAAAGAAAATAAAAATTGAAGATAACTGTATCATCTACAAACAATTTTTTTCGTAAAGTATGTATTTTTACGTAATTGAGAATTACTTTTTCTGCTCTAAAACATTCTTATAAACAATGACTTTCATGTTATTTTAAGTTTCCAGCTGATCAGGTAATTTGTTGTAATACGCAGTATTATGTATTTCTCATATCCTAATGTTTTGGTTATTAATTTTAACGAATTATAAAATAATTTTTCTGCTCTATTTATACATTTTTTTCGTCATAATAATAGGACAATTAATTTTTTAGATAGATTTATGACTAAGTACTGCCTTGCTTCAAAGAGGTGTAGCTTTACCATTGCCAACAGTTCTTTTGACATTTACTGGACTATTTACGAAACCACCATATGCTTTGTAAGCACGATAACTGAAGGACCAAGAGTCCGATCGTATTTAAATTTGGACAATAAGTTAAAATTAGCTAGAGGAAGAGCCACGTTGTTATTAAAAAAATTCCAATCTGCAAATACAACAGTTAAGACATCTTAAGCAAAAAATGCAAATATAAACTGTTGTAACTCTTGATAAGGTCTGACAATAACAAAAATTCTATAGAATTTAGCTAGAAGCTCTTTGCCACCCAAGCTGGCATCATCAGGAGACGATTAGAATTACAAATATAGCAATTATATCTAGAAAAATCAACTTATTTTCAACAAACTGTAGAAGGTCATATATAATGTTTAACAGTTATATAAAAACTTCAGTAAACTGGCGAACAATATTTACATTCAGTTATTTATTTTGGCTTTCTATTGACTTTGACTTTTATCATGTGGGTAGTTCCAATAGAAAAAAGAACAGTTACATTAATTCTTCAACGTTTTATATAACATTGTTCTATTTTCAAACTTCTCAAACAGTCTAGTTCACAAGTTCAAACCCGTGTTAATTCTTGATAAAGCTCGTAAAAATATGAGTGAGGGTTCATTGAATTCGGAATGACGTCTAGAAAAATGTGCAAAAGTTTCAAACCCGCACATAAACAATTGCAAAAGTTTTAAACAAATTAAGATTGAAAAAATAACGAGATTCGTTTTTTGCAAATAACTCGAAAACTATTAATATTTAAGAAATTAAAAAAAAGGATTCTTAAAGAGGAAGAAATTTCCAATAAAAACTCCTGACACCCGGAACACTATCTCTATTATTAATAATTTTAATTTAATGTTGAAAATAGAGCTCCAATGCTCTGAAACAGACCGTAGCAAGTAGAAACATTTTTTTATATTTTTAAATATTAATTTAGAAATTAAAAAAAATTATGGTATTATTTAGACACTTAAAGGAACAATATCTCGTTGGAAAAAAAATTTTTCGCCGATTTTTCATAAAATGAGCATATTGTTAATTAATAAATTTTTTTAGAGTTTGCGTTTATATTTCAAGTCGGATAATTGTTAAACAAAAGCCACTAAAACTGTTTCGCTTCGTGGAGACCTTATGTCAACTATACTTTATGAGATTATGACATTGCGATGATTTTAATTGTTATGGTTTATTAGTTATTCATTATTTAAGGTAACAAAAAACTAAAAAATGAAAAAGAGAGGAGTTTTTATTAATTTTAATTATTATTACTGTTATTAAATTCAAAAATACTATAAGATTACATAAACTTTAAATTTTTAGTGCTATTTGCTTAAACAAATTTTATAGACAAATAGATAAATTACGTATTTTTGAAAAACATTTTTTGCCATATTATTTGTTATAAAATATTAGGTGATTTAAAATTTTTTTAACTGTTTATAATCAATTTTTTCCTTTTTTCATTATTTAAACATATAAAAAAAATGATTCTTAAAATTTATTATTTGCAATTCTCTACAAGGGAAAAAATTTTTTCGTTGTTAATTTATTTGTTTATTTATTAATAAACAATTTGTTATTAACAATCGCTGAACGTGTTTATGTTTTTTGATAGAAAAAAAAAAAACAACCTTATACATAAACATGTAAAAAAAAATATATTTAATAACATAAAAAAATGTTTTTACTTGCCAAGGTCGGTTTCAGAGCATCACAACGGCTTTGCGTTCTCCGCGCGGAGCCCTATTTTCAACATCAAATTAAAATTATTAATAATAGAGATAGAGTTCCGGGAGTCAGGAGTTCTCTATTGGAAATTTCTTCCTCTTTAAGAATCCTTTTTTTTAATTTCTTATATATTAATAGTATTCGAGTTATTTGCAAAAAAACAATTTTTTAATTTGAATTTGTTTATAAATTTTGCAATGGTTTATGTGCGGGTTTGAAACTTTTGCACATTTTTCTAGACGTCATTCTAAATCCAATGAGACCTCACTCATATTTTTAAGAGCTTTATCAAGAATTAACATGTGTTTGAACGTGTGAACTTGTCTAAAAGAACAAGTACATAAAATAATTAATTTAATAATCCTCATAAAATGAAAAATGTTTATAGACAAGCTAAAAACTACATTTTGATATGCTTTTTATCCCTGTTGGGATGATTCAGTACCTTTTTAGCAGAGGGTCGTAGGATGACTCAGTACATTTTGACATGTTTCATTTTTCTTTTTTTTTTTCTTTTTGTATTGACTAAAGTAAAGGCTAACTACATTTTGAAATACAGAAAGGACATCGTTTATATTGTTATTTAGTAAATGAAAATCGGTCAAATATTTATAAAGATAGAATTTTCCCCGTTATGATCTTTATTTTTTTTTTGGTTTATAGATAATTTCGTGTATTATCAAAATAGAGACTTTTTCGAGAAGGGAGTGATTTCGGACTTACAATTTTATTTTCGGGCGGACTGCTACTCTGATATACCGGGCGTGAACATGCCCATCTTTGTAAATAACTCGTTTATTTTTAATTTTTCGAAAAAACTCCATTTCAAATTTTTTGTACAAAAAGATCCATGCCTTATACTGGTTATAGAGATTGATCGACG
This sequence comes from Rutpela maculata, assembly GCA_936432065.2. Taxonomy (NCBI): domain Eukaryota; kingdom Metazoa; phylum Arthropoda; class Insecta; order Coleoptera; family Cerambycidae; genus Rutpela; species Rutpela maculata. The sequence continues at coordinate 248,549,486 of OW386285.2, forward strand.
GAATATTTAATTTTCGATTTTTATTAGGAAACTGTTCGGTATTTGTAGAATTTATCAAAAAAATAAAGTTTTTCAGGATTTGTAGATTCGCTTTTGTTTTGTCAAATTTCTCACAAACGTCACCTAATAGACTTAATCGAGCCCTACAATCGCCATTTTTGAAAATCAAAATCGGACCTTCGTTTCGGGAGTTATTAATTTCTTTGGAAAATCATACTCGGCCTTGGAAAAAATACTTACGGTCAACGGATTCGAGCCTCAAGCAATAGGCTTCATTTGTGGCTGTGTACCTTCGATCCCACCAAGTCTTATCGAAATCAATCAATATCCTGGACAGTTATCGTGCTTCCTAGCCCGATTTCGAGAAAACCAGTTTTTTGCAAAAAAATTCAATTTCCATTTATTTTTCGATATAGTCTCCGGTATACTTATCTGTAGACCGTTGCCAGCGGCACCATTTTGAAATATCTCGATCTGACTGCCCATTACAGAGTTATTCAATTTTTCCCGAAAAACTTGAAACGTCTATATCGGGTATTTCCGGTTTCCGAATTGAGCCAAGCTTCCAGCGTTAAGGTCTTCTGAAGGCCTCTTATCAACCACCCAAGTTTCATCGAAATCCCACGGACGGAATTTTCTAAATTCGCTCTCAAGTCGATAGATATGACTTTCATTTCGATCCGACGTTTTTTTCGGGTTTCGATGGTCCACCGGAAAAATGCAAAACCTATACTACATCTTTTTTTCAAAATGTAGTAACAAGCATAGGCAGGGTGTGGACTTCAAGTAAGCGAGGAATATGCTACTTTGGGCTTTATTTTGAGGCTTCATGTTTGTACAAAAAAACCTATTTTAGTCAAACGTCAATAATGGAATGAATACCTTATATCTGTTACCTATTTTGCATTATAATAAATATAAATTATATCAATGGAAATACTTTTAATATGCATACCCTAAACATAATTATTTATATTATAAATTATATCAATGAAAATACTTTTAACATGCATACCCTAAACATAATTATTTATATTAGGGCGGCCCCTTTGGTGCCATGCGGCCGTGACCTACAACAAAGCAATTATATTATTAACACATCGACTACGCAATTATATTGTCGCACACAGTTATATCATTTAGTTAAAGAATTAGAAGAGAAGTGGCAACTATGTATGGCTTCGTGTAATCTGAAACATCTATACATTTTATACAACGGGCGTCGTAATGTGCCATAATTATAAAAGGCTTCGTATGACATGTCGTGTTGTTTTTAATTTGTATGTCCAAAAAAGTTCCCCCCTCTCATGTTGCACGCGTTATTATTCCCACTTAAAACATTATTAACAGTTGTACACACTATTTAAATTACAAATAAGGCTGGGCTTCTGGTACCCTGTAGTGTGTGGTGGGCTTCGTTTCATGCGTACCGTACGTATATATATATATATATATATATATATATATATATATATATATATATATATATATATATATATATATATATATATATATATATATATATATATATATATATATATATATATATATATATAGACATATGAAGCCTCAATACGAAGCCCAAAACAGTATATTCTGCCGCTTACTCGAAGCCCACTACACACATACGAAGCCCGCCTTCGGGCTTCGTAAAAATAAGCGTGTATAAAACCTAGACTATGTTATTCTCAACAAATCCCGCCAATTGGCAAAATTTCGCCCGGGCATCAAATTGCACCTCCTTTCTCTCAAAACATACGCGATGTAGTTCAACGAATTGATGTTCAGATGGCGCTACAGTTGTCGGTGTATAAGCGATATATACAGTGAATATATTTGACGCATTTTGCAATGCCCTATTTTATTCGATGCATTATACGAATCCCTAAGTCTTGGCAACACTGTACATCTGCTTGGTAAATATTATGCAGCCAATTAATATGTCTGTATCTGCAATATTTTTGCTGTGGCAATGATAATTTTTGGCTATGATAATTAAATATTTTATGTTAATTGTGTTTATCTAATGGCTGGCTTAGAACCGGACTCGTAACTAAATAATATTTATATCTGCTATAAGATGACAAAAAAACTGTTGTTATTTAACAAAAAATCTATTGATACATTTTACTTTTTTACTTCACTAAGATTATATAGACTGTCTTTCTTTTCCGTGTGTTCAGCAGCAAAAATCGTAATTATAAATATAATTAATTTGTGATTTAAGTACACCTATACAGGGTATTAACTAAAATGTTGAGGATATTTCTAAGTAGATTCCTTGGCAAAAATTAAGGAAAGTTTCTAGTATTAATTTTTCCAAAATTAACCCTCCCTGGAAAGCTACCCCCCTTTTAAAGGGGCGAGTCCAAGTCTCCTCTACTTTATATTTGTTAAATATTTTCCACCTTCTTTGTTATTTCCGTTCATTTAGTTTACATTACTTTTAATCTGAATAATTTTGAGAGAAGGGTATTAAATACATATGGAAGAAAACGGCTTATTACTTCCACGTCCAGTGGAAGTATAGTAACGACAAAAAAATTTTTATTGTCCAAATAGGCTTAAAATGTCATGAAACGTCGAGATTTTAAATTTGAGCGAAAAAAAAATTTCTGTCTGTCTGTCGGTCTGTCTGTCTGTCGGTCTGTCTGTCGGTCTGTCTGTCGGTCTGTCTGTCGGTAACTTTTTTTTGTGCGCACGTTTACTCTGGAACCGTTTAAGATATTGACTTGAAATTTGGAACACATATGTACTTTAACGAGATCTAGAACTAGATTATATTTTCATCTTGTTACGTCGAAGGGTTGGGGTGTAAATTGGGGTAAATTTGGGGTAAATGGGTAAATCAAGCAGGTAAGAGTCCATGAAATTGGTATTTAGTATATACAAGAGAAGCTGAGGTCTCAAAAAAATTTTTGGCATTAACCACCCCCATTACCACCCCCACCTCCTAATTAAAGGGGATGAAAAAAAAATGTGATTTAGTGCATGTACAGGAACCAGAAACCTCAAAATATTTTTTTACTTGATCCACCCCCCACTACCAACCCCTATCACCACCCCCACCCCACTACCGATGTGGGGTATCGTTTTATGGGTTTTTGGGATAGAGGATTTCAAATATTATATTATTAAAGTTCCATAAACAATTATTTCCACATACAAAGTTTTTTCGTTGTGAGTGACTTGGAAAGAGAATCTGGATGTGGAAGTAGTGATTCCTTGGGCAGCGGTTTTTTTATGCATGTCAGGGTATTTTATTTTTTTTTTAAGCAAGAAGCAAAAAGTTTAAAAATTTTCTGATGAAGTTATAAGCTAAGTTTCAACCGTTAATAACTGTTGAAAAGTCATAAAGGGTGGTTTATTTGATACATTTAAGGGATGCCACGGAGGATGAAAAGACTTTTGCATAAATATCATATTGAGTAAAAACTATTGATAAAAGCTTGCACAATGAGTCTGAAAAAAATATTTCAAACATTATTTTAATGCACGCTTTACAGAAGGGCGTAATTATTCAGGAAAAGCTAATTTTAAAAAACTTCATATGAAAGATCAGACTTTATTTTTGTCAAGTAATCTAGTTACTTACTTAATATATGGTAGATATATATTATTCCGTAGTGTGGAAATAATAGTATATTAAGTATCATCAGAACGGTAACGGACGTTTACCGCCGGAGATTATAAGGTTCGCGATGCTTATACTGTTTTTGTACAATCGTATTAAATTGCACTTCAATTAAAATAATTTAATTTCTACTAAATAAACGAAAAGTCAAAAGTCACGTTTATATTTCGTGGCAAGTACAACTTGTCAAATAAGATATTTGTATTTTGACATTTCGTTTATTTACTAGAAATTAAATTATTTTAATGTCCTACAAGTCTGTCATTTTACAATAACCACCCTATTTTGAGATACGTTAAATGAAAAATAACGCACTAGGGCGTTATGAATATCTATAACGCCCTAGGGCATTATAAAATTATAATACAACCCAAAACAAGCAAATTATGATAGCGTTATTGACAAACAAAATGCGTTACTATGCAACGGCGGCGTTTACAAACAATTTTGATTTTTACTCTCTTTTAAATCAAATCGTTCTGAACATAATAGATGTCAAAATAATAAATCGTAAATGTCAAAAAAAAAAAAAATTTGAATTAAATAAGAGACTTGCAGGACATTAAACATTGAAGGCACCACTGGTGTTATAGGATAATGACGCCCTCGGTCGACGTACACTCCCTCGGGCCAGAGGCCCTCGGGATTGTACACTGCCGACCTCGGTGCGTTATTATCCTTATAACACCCTTGGTACCTTAATAACTATAATTGAAGTGTAATTAAAAACAATCGTGCAGAAAATAATGTTATTTTTTTTTTAATACATAGAAATGACCTTATCTTTTGTACTTATTTTTGTGAAATATCGGTAATATATATTATATTAATTTCACTTACCGGTAAGGAAATTACTTACCGACTTAGCAATCAGTAAATATAACCTGACGTCTTGGCAACAGATATTGTAAATAAACAAATAAGCCCGATCGTACAAAAAATAGATTTTTTTGAAATCGGAAAAAACCTCAAAATTGTCATTGAAGTGTTAGAGATAGTCACTAAAGTAATCAAACATTGTACGATTTCTTGTAGTTGGAGGAGGTGACAGGTAAACGTCAACATAAATTGTCCATTGCTTGTGACATAATTACATTACAAAAAATTATTGAGATTTGAAATTTAGATAATTGACATTTCTTAATGTCACTTAAAATTATTCATTAAATAGAGTTGATTAACCTTAATTTCACAATTTCAAGAAAAACTTAGTTATGCACCTTGGCACTAAAGTTTCTTTTTATCATTTATGTGGTTTATTTAACTAAATTCTACATCGTGATAAAATGTTTAAATTTAGTGCTTAGTTACATAAACAATTATTATCGCGTGTTTCCAAATAATTAATAAATTATACCTACCTATTTTATTTATTACTTTTTCCGTTCATCGTGTATTTGTAGCTTTGATAAATATATAAAAAATCGTTCATTAATAACCCCTATTAATAAATGATTTTCTATTAATATACGATTTTAGTTTAGGTAACTAAGGACATAATTGAAAACAGTTAATATGACAATTAATGTCAAAACTCTAATTGTCAAACGTATAAAACGCGTATGAAACTTTTATAATTAATAAAAGAGAAGCAGGTATCGTGCTATTCGGAATCGGTGCTATTGGCATATTTCTCCGATGTTACAAAAAGAGGCCTAATGAATTTGTAATTGTATTTTTGATATTTTTTAAATTCCATATGTGTTACCATAATTAAATAAATAAAGTAACACTTAGAATTCAATTTTGTGTCATAAAATAAAATTAAATTTTTTTCCTATTACACAAATAATGCGCTCGCTAGTGCTCGCACGTTAAAATGTCTCAATTTATCAATCGCTCTCATTAACATACTTGTTTGTTAAATAACTATTATCTTATAGGTGTGTATTGTCTCTAGATATATGGTGGAGTGAGGTGAGAACAAATAGCAAAATAGAACATGTACTTATTTTATTTTTAAATTTTTAATTAAGTTTATTTGAAAAAAAATTCTATTTGAAAGGAAATTGACAATATTTATTTTATATTTATTGCGGACAAGGAAAAGTGGTAGAAAACTTCATATTTGATTCTAGAAAGCCATTAAAAAAGTTTTCAGGGAAATTCATTCAAATCCAATCGATTTTCTAATAACTTTTTTCCACTATTAGTGGAGTGAAAATAAATTTTGAATGAAACTGTTTGGCTGCAGTAATTTTTGTTTTATGAATAATAACAAGTGCTATGAGCTGTTTTGGATTAAATCGGTCTATTGCTTCTTGTAATATTTTAACAATTTACCTATTTTTAAACACTGAAATTTGCTGTTATTTTCATTAGTATCTCCGGTCCTAGTAATCGTATCGTAAAAATAAAAATAGCGAATTATTCGCAATAAAATCTTGAATAAGACTAGGCCTATGCAAAAACTAGATGATAGTTTGTTAATTAGAAAAAAAAAATAAAAAAACATCAAAAATTGCCTTTTTTGATAATAATTTAATAAAAATATAACATAATAATGCATCAATTTTAACGAAAGTCCGTGGAACTAAGCTTTTTATTGAACTAAACCTGTGCTAAATTTTAGCGCAAAATAAATATTTTTGAACAAAACTCAAACGGCTAAAAACCAATAATAATTTCGAAATTTTTATCGCTTGTTGTTTAAGTGCAGTGACTCGTGTGCGGTAAATTTTTGTTGAAAATGTAGGTTTTTACATGTATTTTCCAACAGTGTTAAGAAAAAAGAATACTCACTTAAACGGTTTTTGCTTGAAATTTATTTATTATTTTCAAAGTTACAGTTGTAAACAAATTCAAATAACTCTGGATTTTTATGAAACCAAAAGCGGGAAACGAATTATGAAAATAGATGAAATATCTAACATTTTTCTAAAGAAATTAATGATCTATTTGCATTTGGGGCCGTGAAACGTCAATTTTTGTGTTTAGGTCACTTATAAATAAACAAGTCGATATTTTTTCTAGAAATTTGGACTGATTGTTTTTCGATGCTTATATTTTTGTCTCCGCTGTTTGAAAATGAGTCAAAACTACAATTACTTCCACATCCAGTGGATTGTTGAAATAGGCTTAGAATGTTATGAAACGTCGAGATTTTAAGTTTGAGCGGAAAAAAAATTTCTGTCTGTCGGTCTGTAACTTTTTTTTGTGCGCACGTTTACTCTGGAACCGTTTGAGATATTGACTTGAAGTTTGGTACACATATGTACTTTAACGAGATCTAGAACTAGATTATATTCTCATCTTGTTCCGTCGAAGGGTTGGGGGGTAAATTGGGGTAAATTTGAGGTAAATAGGTAAATCAAGCAGGTAAGAGCTCATAAAATTGTTATTTAGTATATACAAGAGAAGCTAAGGTCTCAAAAAAAACTTTGGCGTTAGCCACCCCCATTACCACCCCCACCCCATTATTAAAGGGGATGAAAAAAAAATTGCGATTTAGTGTGTGTACAAGAACCAGAAATCTCAAAATATTTTCGTACTTTATCCACCCCCACTACTACCCCCTATCACCACCCCCACCCCACTACCGATGTGGGGTATCGTTTTATGGGTTTTTGGGGTAGAGGATTTCAAATATTATATTATCAGAGTTCCATAGACAATTATTTCCACATACAAAATTTTTCGTTGTGAGTGACTTGGATAGAAAATCTGGATGTGGAAGTAGTGATTCCTTGGGCAGCGGTTTTTTAAAATTACATCGAATAAAGCGGCTTTGAGATTATAACACACTTAGTCAATTTTTTTTTACTTTCTTATTCATTTTTGTCGCGGAAGGGAAAACAAACCTAACCTGAACAGTTATTCTTATGTCTATGTACACAGCTTTGTAACTTTTAATTTTACTGATACAAAAAAAATCGCAGTTAGGATTTGAACCAGAGACGTTGCATCCAAAAAAAAAGTGTTGGTCGCCTTACACACTGAATTATCTTACGAGTGAAGTATGATCTGTAAAACCATAATATCACATTTAGACTATTTGGCGATTTTTGGATCTCTAACATAATCGCTAAAAGCCCGACTATCGGGCCTCTATCTTTTTTAACAATTGTGCTTCTGGATTGTTCTCAACTAGGTGAGACTAATATTATTGAAGAATAACCAGTCCAAATTTTAAGAACATATATCAATTTGCTTATTTATAAGCGACTGAGGCGCAAACACTGACGGATCTCGGCCCCAAATGCAAATAGATCATTATTTTTTTAAGAAATATTTCATCTATTTTCATAATTCGTTACCTGTTCTTGGTTTGATAAAAAAATCCAGTTATCTGAATATGTTTATACCTATAATTTTGAAAATTATAAACATATTTAAAAAAGGTTTAAATGAAGATAATATCATTGTAAAATAGATGTAAAAAACCTACATTTTGAAAAAAAAATGTTCTACGAATCGATGCACTTAAACAATAAGCGATTAAAATTTCGAAATCTTTTTTTATTTTTAGCCGTTTGAATAAATATTTTATGCTAAAATTTGGCACGAAGGTTTAGTTCAATAAAGTGCACAGTTTCTCCAACTTTCGTTAAAATGGGTGCATTATTACGTTATATTTCTTAAATTGTCAAAAAAGGCAATTTTTGGTGGTTTTTATTTTCTTACAAATTAACAAATTATCAGAAAGTATTTTCATAGCCACTCGCTATTTTTATTTTTGCGATACGATTATTAGGACCGAAGATAATAGGAAAAGAGCAGAAAATTTCAGCGTTGAAAAATAAATTGTTAAAAAATTTTTACGCTGGACCGATTTAATTAAAAACTTCTCGGTGGCACTTATTATATCTACGACAAATTAAAATAATAAAATTGCTGCAGCCAGAGAATTCCTTATTCACCTATTTGCTTACTTAATTTGACTTCACTTTATGTGATTTAAAATGTTAACATATTTAAAAACTAAATTAAATAACTAAAAAGTCAGAACGTGAAAAATTTATAATACTGTACATTACAGCAAATTGAGAAAGTATAAGTCACATATTTAAAATTACTAACTATAACAGCCCATTGTTGTGTCTGACCCACAGATGTTGGGGTAGGTCGACACTCTCTATCCAATTCCCGCTAAATTTAGGTACCTGTAAATGGTCAGTGCCACTTGTTTACGGAATGTTAAAATCCACTATTAAAGCATTTAGAAATATTGCCATATGGATCAAATTTCGTTTTTTACTTCCCTCGCTAACCGAAGGGAAGTAGAGTATTGTAATCGTAAAAAAATTACCCTCCGAGATTTCTTCGGATTTTCGCGTTTCAGACTATGCAGATTACGAAAATTAAAGCCATTTAATTCCATCAGTCTCTCTGTCTGTCGGTCTGGTGTCTGTCTGTTGGCGCTATATCTACAACTATATCTACAAGAGCCAGAAGTACTTATCTATTTCTAACAATACATGTGTACACATAACAATTATTGTAGTTTATAAGATATGTATTGTGGGGAAAATATTACAAAACCATTTGACGCAGAAGAAAAATATTTGGTCGTTAATTGACGCTACTGTCAAAGAAGAACAGTGGACACCTGAAAAAATAATGAGGAAAAAATGTGACAAAATACAGTTATATTTTGTGTGTAGTTAACACAACTGTCAGGGGAAAAATATGAAAAATGTACAGGGTGTTCACTCTAAGAAAATAATGAAAAAATGGATTGCGGACAATAATGTTTCTCATATAGTTAACACAACTGTCAAAGAAAAATATGAAAAAATATATAGGGTGGTCGCCCCAAAAATAAAAATAAAAAATGAGATGAAGGACGATATTATTTCGCATGCAGATATCACAACACAACTGCCAAGTAAGAAAAATATGAAAATATACAGGGTTATCACCTAAAAAAAATAATGAAAGAAGATGTGGCGGAGATTTCGCATGTAGGTAACATAACTGTCAAAGAAGAAAAATATGAAAAATTTACAGGGTGGCCACTTTAAAAAATAAGAAACGACACAGTAAAATGATATTTGAAATGTAGTTGTCAGTAGCTATTACCAGGAAAAAATCTGATATAATTTTTATAAGAAAAATATGCAGGGTCGTCATCCAACAGAAAAAAATAATTCATAAATAAAGGATGTCAATCAAAGGGGGAAGAAAATTTTAGTCCGTTCCAATATGGTAAAAAATTGACCGAGAACTGATTTTTTTTAAGGTTTAGTGTTTTTTTGCTACCCTTCAAAAGTCAAATTTCGACGCTCGTTTTTCGCGATTATCTCAAAAAAACCGTTGCCCAAGGAGTCAATACTTCCACATCCAGATTTTCTAACCAAGTTTCTCACAACGAAAAAATTTTGTATGTGGGAATAATTGTTTATGGAACTTTAATAATATAATATTTGAAATTGTCTACCCCAAAAACCCATAAAACGATATCCCACATCGGTAGTGGGATGGGGGTGATGATAGGGGAATGATAATAGAGGTGGATGAAGTAAAAAATATTTTGAGATTTTTGGTTCTTGTACACACACTAAATCACAATTTTTTTATCCTCTTTAATAATGGGTTGGGGGTGGTAATGGGGGTGACTAATGCCAAAAAGTTTTTAGAGACCTTAGCTTCTCTTACATATACTAAATATAAATTTTATGGACTCTTACCTGTTCGATTTACCTATTTATCCCCCATTTACCCCAATTTACCACCCAACCCTTCGACGGAAGAGGATAAAAATATAATTTATTTCCAGATCTCGTTAAAATACATACGTGTACCAAATTCTAAGTCAATATCTTAAACAGTTCCAGAGTAATCGTGCGCACAAAAAAAGTTACAGACGAACCGACAGACAGAAAATTTTTTCGCTCAAACTTAAAATCTCGACGTTTCATGACATTCTAAGCCTATTTGAACAATAAAAATTTTCAAATTTTTTTTTGTCGTTCCTATACTTATGTGGAAGTAATTAACGCTTGAGGAGAAGAACGTTGACCACAATGTTGAAAGATATTTTAATTCTCTACAATTTCTATAAGTTATCTTTGTCCAAAAATTTGTTTACATGAAAATCGAATTTTGCGAAAATGTTTTCCTCTCGGTTCTCCTTTAAATTGCGTTCTAATAAAAAAGTTCATTTAATGTTTTTTTTTTAGCTTTTTAAATGATTAATTAAATAGTATAGATGCCTACATTATTTTCCTTAAAAATAATTTATAACCTAAAAAATCCAACCTTATTGTAAAACAACATTTTATCCATTTATAATGAAACAAAATATTAGAAATTTTTGTTGGAAAATAAAGTTTATTCAATTACCTTTCAACTGGGACCAACCGATTTCATTTACCCTAATTACAGCGTCTTCTGTCAACACCACCTATAGACAAGGCCGACGCACAAAATCGATGAGTCATCAACACAAGACTGCAGTTTTGGTTGCTTCATAAAAATTTAAACAATTTATGTAGCAATATTAAATTTCTGCTATATTTCTTATTATGGTCTTAGTCTTCATATCGCAAATAATAAAAAAACTAATTTTGAATAAAAATAGACATTAAAAATTGCCCTCTTTGTATAACTGGAGTAAATTTATGCCATTTATTGATTTATTTTTCAAGTTATGTTTTTTATTATGTTTACTTTTTTTTGATAAAATAATAAAGTTAAAAATATCGTGCGTCCATTCAAATAATAAAGAAAATAAAAATTGAAGATAACTGTATCATCTACAAACAATTTTTTTCGTAAAGTATGTATTTTTACGTAATTGAGAATTACTTTTTCTGCTCTAAAACATTCTTATAAACAATGACTTTCATGTTATTTTAAGTTTCCAGCTGATCAGGTAATTTGTTGTAATACGCAGTATTATGTATTTCTCATATCCTAATGTTTTGGTTATTAATTTTAACGAATTATAAAATAATTTTTCTGCTCTATTTATACATTTTTTTCGTCATAATAATAGGACAATTAATTTTTTAGATAGATTTATGACTAAGTACTGCCTTGCTTCAAAGAGGTGTAGCTTTACCATTGCCAACAGTTCTTTTGACATTTACTGGACTATTTACGAAACCACCATATGCTTTGTAAGCACGATAACTGAAGGACCAAGAGTCCGATCGTATTTAAATTTGGACAATAAGTTAAAATTAGCTAGAGGAAGAGCCACGTTGTTATTAAAAAAATTCCAATCTGCAAATACAACAGTTAAGACATCTTAAGCAAAAAATGCAAATATAAACTGTTGTAACTCTTGATAAGGTCTGACAATAACAAAAATTCTATAGAATTTAGCTAGAAGCTCTTTGCCAACCAAGCTGGCATCATCAGGAGACGATTAGAATTACAAATATTGCAATTATATCTAGAAAAATCAACTTATTTTCAACAAACTCTAGAAGGTCATATATAATGTTTAACAGTTATATAAAAACTTCAGTAAACTGACGAACAATATTTACATTCAGTTATTTATTTTTGCTTTCTATTGACTTTGACTTTTATCATGTGGGTAGTTCCAATAGAAAAAAGAACAGTTACATTAATTCTTCAACGTTTTATATAATATTGTTCTATTTTCAAACTTCTCAAACAGTCTAGTTCACAAGTTCAAACCCGTGTTAATTCTTGATAAAGCTCGTAAAAATATGAGTGAGGGTTCATTGAATTCGGAATGACGTCTAGAAAAATGTGCAAAAGTTTCAAACCCGCACATAAACAATTGCAAAAGTTTTAAACAAATTAAGATTGAAAAAATAACGAGATTCGTTTTTTGCAAATAACTCGAAAACTATTAATATTTAAGAAATTAAAAAAAAAAGATTCTTAAAGAGGAAGAAATTTCCAATAAAAACTCCTGACACCCGGAACACTATCTCTATTATTAATAATTTTAATTTAATGTTGAAAATAGAGCTCCAATGCTCTGAAACCGACCGTAGCAAGTAGAAACATTTTTTTATATTTTTAAATATTAATTTAGAAATTAAAAAAAATTATGGTATTATTTAGACACTTAAAGGAACAATATCTCGTTGGAAAAAAAATTTTTCGCCGATTTTTCATAAAATGAGCATATTGTTAATTAATAAATTTTTTTAGAGTTTGCGTTTATATTTCAAGTCGGATAATTGTTAAACAAAAGCCACTAAAACTGTTTCGCTTCGTGGAGACCTTATGTCAACTATACTTTATGAGATTATGACATTGCGATGATTTTAATTGTTATGGTTTATTAGTTATTCATTATTTAAGGTAACAAAAAACTAAAAAATGAAAAAGAGAGGAGTTTTTATTAATTTTAATTATTATTACTGTTATTAAATTCAAAAATACTATAAGATTACATAAACTTTAAATTTTTAGTGCTATTTGCTTAAACAAATTTTATAGACAAATAGATAAATTACGTATTTTTGAAAAACATTTTTTGCCATATTATTTGTTATAAAATATTAGGTGATTTAAAATTTTTTTAACTGTTTATAATCAATTTTTTCCTTTTTTCATTATTTAAACATATAAAAAAAATGATTCTTAAAATTTATTATTTGCAATTCTCTACAAGGGAAAAAATTTTTTCGTTGTTAATTTATTTGTTTATTTATTAATAAACAATTTGTTATTAACAATCGCTGAACGTGTTTATGTTTTTTGATAGAAAAAAAAAAAAACAACCTTATACATAAACATGTAAAAAAAAATATATTTAATAACATAAAAAAATGTTTTTACTTGCCAAGGTCGGTTTCAGAGCATCACAACGGCTTTGCGTTCTCCGCGCGGAGCCCTATTTTCAACATCAAATTAAAATTATTAATAATAGAGATAGAGTTCCGGGAGTCAGGAGTTCTCTATTGGAAATTTCTTCCTCTTTAAGAATCCTTTTTTTTAATTTCTTATATATTAATAGTATTCGAGTTATTTGCAAAAAAACAATTTTTTAATTTGAATTTGTTTATAAATTTTGCAATGGTTTATGTGCGGGTTTGAAACTTTTGCACATTTTTCTAGACGTCATTCTAAATCCAATGAGACCTCACTCATATTTTTAAGAGCTTTATCAAGAATTAACATGTGTTTGAACGTGTGAACTTGTCTAAAAGAACAAGTACATAAAATAATTAATTTAATAATCCTCATAAAATGAAAAATGTTTATAGACAAGCTAAAAACTACATTTTGATATGCTTTTTATCCCTGTTGGGATGATTCAGTACCTTTTTAGCAGAGGGTCGTAGGATGACTCAGTACATTTTGACATGTTTCATTTTTCTTTTTTTTTTTTCTTTTTGTATTGACTAAAGTAAAGGCTAACTACATTTTGAAATACAGAAAGGACATCGTTTATATTGTTATTTAGTAAATGAAAATCGGTCAAATATTTATAAAGATAGAATTTTCCCCGTTATGATCTTTATTTTTTTTTGGTTTGGACACCTATAGATAATTTCGTGTATTATCAAAATAGAGACTTTTTCGAGAAGGGAGTGATTTCGGACTTACAATTTTATTTTCGGGCGGACTGCTACTCTGATATACCGGGCGTGAACATGCCCATCTTTGTAAATAACTCGTTTATTTTTAATTTTTCGAAAAAACTCCATTTCAAATTTTTTGTACAAAAAGATCCATGCCTTATACTGGTTATAGAGATTGATCGACGGAATATTTAATTTTCGATTTTTATTAGGAAACTGTTCGGTATTTGTAGAATTTATCAAAAAAATAAAGTTTTTCAGGATTTGTAGATTCGCTTTTGTTTTGTCAAATTTCTCACAAACGTCACCTAATAGACTTAATCGAGCCCTACAATCGCCATTTTTGAAAATCAAAATCGGACCTTCGTTTCGGGAGTTATTAATTTCTTTGGAAAATCATACTCGGCCTTGGAAAAAATACTTGTCAACGGATTCGAGCCTCAAGCAATAGGCTTCATTTGTGGCTGTGTACCTTCGATCCCACCAAGTCTTATCGAAATCAATCAATATCCTCGACAGTTATCGTGCTTCCTAGCCCGATTTCGAGAAAACCATATTTTTGCAAAAAAATTCAATTTCCATTTATTTTTCGATATAGTCTCCGGTATACTTATCTGTAGACCGTTGCCAGCGGCACCATTTTGAAATATCTCGATCTGACTGCCCATTACAGAGTTATTCAATTTTTCCCGAAAAACTTGAAACGTCTATATCGGGTATTTCCGGTTTCCGAATTGAGCCAAGCTTCCAGCGTTAAGGTCTTCTGAAGGCCTCCTATCAACCACCCAAGTTTCATCGAAATCCGACGGACGGAATTTTCTAAATTCGCTCTCAAGTCGATAGATATGACTTTCATTTCGATCCGACGTTTTTTTCGGGTTTCGATGGTCCACCGGAAAAATGCAAAACCTATACTACATCTTTTTTTCAAAATGTAGTAACAAGCATAGGCAGGGTGTGGACTTCAAGTAAGCGAGGAATATGCTACTTTGGGCTTTATTTTGAGGCTTCATGTTTGTACAAAAAAAACCTATTTTAGTCAAACGTCAATAATGGAATGAATACCTTATATCTGTTACCTATTTTGCATTATAATAAATATAAATTATATCAATGGAAATACTTTTAATATGCATACCCTAAACATAATTATTTATATTATAAATTATATCAATGAAAATACTTTTAACATGCATACCCTAAACATAATTATTTATATTAGGGCGGCCCCTTTGGTGCCATGCGGCCGTGACCTACAACAAAGCAATTATATTATTAACACATCGACTACGCAATTATATTGTCGCACACAGTTATATCATTTAGTTAAAGAATTAGAAGAGAAGTGGCAACTATGTATGGCTTCGTGTAATCTGAAACATCTATACATTTTATACAACGGGCTTCGTAATGTACCATAATTATAAAAGGCTTCGTATGATATGTCGTGTTGTTTTTAATTTGTATGTCCAAAAAAGTTCCCCCCTCTCATGTTGCTCGCATTATTATTCCCACTTAAAACATTATTAACAGTTGTACACACTATTTAAATTACAAATAAGGCTGGGCTTCTGGTACCCTGTAGTGTGTGGTGGGCTTCGTTTCATGCGTACCGTACGTATATATATATATATATATATATATATATATATATATATATAGTCCACAGAACAGCGCCCTTTTTTTTTAATGATTAGTAACAGGCTGAATTTTCGTGAATAGCTTTGTTTTGACGAGACGCCCAACTTTTCTCTCTGCGAAAATTCTCGGTAGTGGTAGCTAATAACTGCGCTTGGTTGTATATATGTTGATTGGGTGTTCAAATTTTATTAGTAACAGTTAGTTTTTTAGTTAAATCTTGAGATAATTTGATAAAAAACACGAAAAAACGTTTGTCCTACAAAATCGATGGTTTGACCGAAGCGTCCCAACCCTCAACATGTCCAAATAACGAGGTCAAAAAAATGATTAGTAACCAGCTGATTTTTTTACTATTGCTTAATAAATGTTTTTAAAATGAAATTACCACATTGTCCTACAAACTGAATGGTATGTTTTTCCAGTCCTACGCTGGGAAATTTTCAGTTCCACGGTAACACTTTTCTCGTTAGTAACAACCTAATTTTCGTTTTTTTCTCTTGAGAATAAAGTGTGGAACACGATTTTACTAATGTCCTACAAAAAAAGTGGTATATATTCATAAAAAATTAAAACACTTATTCTGAAATTCCATTCCATAGGTAAAGTTTTATATTATTTTTAATTCGTTACCCAGGTAGCAAGGTGCCGTTATTATGACGTCGTTTTTTCGGCATTAATTACGTCAATTTCACCTTCAGCATGACGTAAAAATGACCTGAAAAAGACGGGACAATGTCACAGCCCAATGACGTCATACATATGACGCCAATATGACGTATTGGTAATCAGTGAATTTTGCGATAAGGGATGCAAACCTCTCATTATAATATTTTTCCACAATTGTTAATAAAGTTTTTGACGAAAAAAAAACCGGAATGTGCAGGGATCGAACCGCAGACCTGTCGACTCGCAACCTAACAACAACAACAACAAGCATTTATTAATGTTTCACAAGGTACAATAATGCGCCATTCCGGAGTCCGGCCCGGAGCCAGCCAGACAACCACGGCGAACATCGCCGAGCTGGGTGTGAGACTGGGCGGGGAGGGTCCGATTTGGCGGTGACGAAAATTATTTGCTGAGTTAAAACTCCTGCAACCTAACACTGAACCATTGAACATCTTTATTTAAATATGTTTAAAAGCTGTATACCTAGTTAGAAATAGTAAAACAAAATTATTATTACTATGTGGCGAAAATTGAACTAGTCACTAAATACTTCTATTTATTTTTATTTTATAATGATTTATTTCACGTTATTTTAATGACGTCAAAATGATGACCTAAAAGAAACGTGTATTTGACGTCTTCATGATGACGTCAGAAGTACGTTATAAATATCACGTCTCTGGTACGTCATTTATTGGGACAATGACGTCGGCGACGAAAAATCACCTTTAAAAGACGTCATAATGACGTCACCCTGCTACCTGGGTAAACGTTTGTTAAAGAGTTTGTTTTTCGGTTGCCTTGGCTACGTTTCCACCAGGGCCGGTTTTAGGTAACCGGAGGCCTTAAGCTCTAGGTATGTTTTTCGTTGAAGCTTTCTCTTCTAATAAAATAAACGTGCATATCTGCGTATGAAATCTGAGTTCTGAGGCCCCCTAAATGCGAGGCCCTAAGCTGGCGCTTACTCAACTTATAGGCAAAACCAGCACTGGTTTCCGCGAATTAATTAAAATGAACCCCGTGTTTGTCCACAACAACATATTGCCAAAATAATTTGACAGGTTGTCGGATTGTCTAATTCGTGCGAAATAAAGAGTGACTATGGAGTGTTTTTTATGCAATTTACTGTGTGGAAAACCTAATTTTAGTGAAAAAAGAGATGCTATTAAACAATTCTCCAAAGAAATTTTTCGGTGTTGTAGTAGAACATTTAATAAAACATATAAAAGTGCATGAAAAATTCAAATATTTGCAACCAATGTAAATTTGCAAATTAGGGTTTAAAATCAAGGGAAATGTTTTCTTTTGATAATCTGAATCTAGGTGCTAAATTTGGTAGATATCAGAATTCCGCTTAAGTAATAAAAGTATATTAATTTACCAAAACCGCAATTATAAAATAATTCGTTACTTAAAATAATTTTTGTCGGACTAGCGATACATACAAATTTTTTTGTAAGACACTATTTTATTTGGGCAGAGAGTACACTAACCTATCATGTATTATCTTTGTCCTACAGTTACTAATGAGAAAAGTGTTACCGTGGAACTAACAATTTACGAGAGTAGGACTGGAAAAACATACTATTCAATTTGGTGTACAATATGCTCATTTCATTTTAAAAACATTTATTAAGCAATAGTAAAAAAGTCAGCTGGTTACTAATCATTTTTTTGACCTCGTTATTTGGACATGTTGGGGGTGGAGGACGCTTCGGTCAAACCATCGATTTTGTAGGACAAACATTTTTTCGTGTTTTTTATCAAATTATCTCAAGATTTAACTAAAAAACTAACTGTTACTAATAAAATTTGAACAATCACCCAATCGACATATATACACCCAAGCGCAGTTATTAGCTACCACTACCGAGAATTTTCGCAGAGAGAAAAGTTGGGCGTCTCGTCAATACGAAGCTACTCACGAAAATTCAGCCTGTTACTAATCATTAAAAAAAAGGGCGCTGTACTGTGGACTAATACCTAATATATCATTTGCCAGTCATATTCTATGGCAAATATTTTTACGACTTACGCCCACATTCACCAACATTCGCTTAATAGTCTATTGTCTATGTACTGTAGAAAGGAACTAAAACGTTAAAGGGTTTTTATTGTGTCTTATGTTCAATTGACCCCAAAATATGAGGAAACCGCGGAGTGCTACCATTTAAAGGGGGTGCGTTTTTGAGATCGAAGTAAAAAGGTCCACTTTTCACATTTTTGAGTTTTGCTCGAAAACTATGCATTTTTCGTATAAACACGTCAGTAGAAAAGTTGTAGAGAATTAAATTTCCAATCGAAATGGCAAAAATTTTTCTTTAAAAAAATACGTTCAAAAAGCAAAACAAAAAAAACGAAAAAATGCAATTTTTTATTTTTTTTTTATGTTAGCCTGTAACTTTTTTTCAGGTACATTTAGGCATAGACATTGCTGAATAAAAAAAGCTGGCGTTTTACCCGTTAAAATGAGATTTTGTAAAAATTTTTACGATTAATAGTGACCGAGATATAGCGCTTCAAAGTTTGCAACTTTTAACTTTTTTTGCTAATTATCCAGTGGAAGTATAGTAACGACAAAAAAATTTTAAAAAATTTTAATTGTTCATATAGGCTTAAAATGTCATGAAAGGTCGAGATTCTAAGTTTGAGCGAAAAAAAAATTCTGTATGTCGGTCTGTCCGTCGGTCTGTCTGTCGGTCTGTCTGTCTATCTGTAACTTTTTTCGTGCGCACGTTTACTCTGGAACCATTTAAGATGTTGACTTGAAATTTGGTACACATGTGGACTTTAACGAGATCTGGAACTAGATTATATTTTCATCTTGTTCCGTCGAAGGGTTGGGAGGTAAATTGGGGTAAATTTTGGGTAAATAGGTAAATCAAGCAGGTAAGAGTCCATAAAATTGGTATTTAGTATATACGAGAGAACCTAAGGTTTAAAAAAAATTTTTGGCATTAGCCGCGCCCCCATTACCACCCCCTTTATTAAAGGGGATGAAAAAATATTGCGATTTAGTGTGTGTACAAGGACCAGAAACCTCGAAATATTTTTTAACTTCATCCACCCCCACTGCCACCCAACCTATCACCACCCCCACTCCACTACCGATGTGGAGTATCGTTTTATGGGTTCTTGGGGTAGAGGATTTCAAATATTATATTATTAAAGTTTCATAAACAATTATTTCCACATATAAAGTTTTTTCGTTGTGAGTGACTTGGATAGAAAATCTGAATGTGGAAGTAGTGATTCCTTGGGTAGCGGTTTTTACTATTTTTTTTTTCAAATTTCGTCATGTAACTTTTTTCTGAGTGAATTTAGGTATAGACATTATTATATTAAAGTGAAAGCTGACTTTACGCCCGTTGAAATGGTGGCTGATAAAAGTCTCTACGACGAATAGAAACCTAGATACAGCGTTTCGAAGATTGTTACTTTTATTAACTTTTTTCTAATTTTCACGTACTTTTTTAAATTTCGGCCTGTAACTTATTTGTCAAATACTTTAAGTACAGATATTACTACATTGAATATACTCGTAGCATTCTTGTTTTAATGGTCTGCAATAGAAGTTTATGTGATCAATAGTAACCAAGATACAGTGTAGATGATTATTGTATTTAAAAAATAAGTTTTTACATTTTTTCCACTTCTGAACTTTACATCACGTGATTTTTTTTGTTCAAATAACTTAGAAAGGATAGATTAAATTAATTTATTCATAACTGTATACCTGTTATACATTATTTATGTTTCTAATTGTACATTATTTCTGAAATTATTCAAATGCTGGATTTAACATATTTTCAAAATCAAAGTCGATTTCTTCATCGGCATCTACGTGAACATCGTCTTCCGTTATTTCAGGTACATCAGCGTTTTCACAGTTTATTCCCATATATTCTTTGCAAAAAATGGAGCAATTCATTCCCAATTTTCTGCAACCGCAGTTTCCTCTGCATCCTTTGGTGCATTTATAGGCTATTTTTTCCAGCAAAACTTGTGGTGCAGGAGGTTTATTTGTCAAAATTGGTACTAGTCCATTTTTTTAACCTTTCCAACCCCAGATGAGAGGATTTACAGTATTTCCTTTCCAATGTTGCATTTGCAAGTAAGTTGACGAAATACGAAAAATGGATAAGAATAATAAGGAGATAAAACAATACTTTCAGATGGGTTAAACTTCTATTGCAGACCATTTTAAACAAGAATGCTGCGAGTACATTCAATGTAGCAATATCTGTACTTAAGGTATTTGACAAATAAGTTATAGGCCGAAATTTAAAAAAAAAAAAACGAAAATTAGAAAAAAGTTAATAAAAGTAACAATCTTCGAAACGCTGTATCTAGGTTTATATTTGTCGTAGAGACTTTTACCAGCCACCATTTCAATGGACGTAAAGTCAGCTTTCACGTATAATAATGTCTATCCTAAATTCACTCATAAAAAGTTACAGGACGATATTAAAAAAAAAATAGTAAAAATTTAAAAGTTGCAAATTTTGGAACGCTATATCTCGGTCACTATTAATCGTAAAAATTATTACAAAACCTCATTTTAACGAGTAAAATGCCAGCTTTTTTTATGCAGCAATGTCTATGCCTAAATTTACCCGAAAAAAAGTTACAGGCTAAAATTTAAAAAAAATTAAAAACTGCATTTTTTCGTTTTTTTTTTTAGTTTTTGGACGTATTTTTGTAAAAAAAAATATTTTTTTTTTGGCTTCTGAAGGTGCCACTAGGATTGGAAATTTAATTCTCTACAACTTTTCTATTGACGTGTTTATAGGAAAAATGCATAGTTTTCGAGCAAAACTCAAAAATGTGAAAAGTGGACCTTTTTATTTCGATCTCAAAAACTAGGGATTGCATTACCGGTTAACCGGTTAACCGGTTAACCGGTTATTAGGACAAAAAACACATGACGATAATTACCGGTTATTTTAATTTTTTACCGGTTATTTCGGTAAATTCTGAACTTACGATATGTCACGTATTCAACGTTTCTATTTATGTCACTGACTAGTATTCACTAAATACAGAGTGACTGTCCCAACGCCGAGCACTTTTAACAATAAATAAATAATATTATAAAAAGTAAACTCCAAATACCAAGCCCTAAGAAATACAAGAGAGACATTGACAATATCTTACGACAGAAAATTGAATATGTCACTGCAGCAAATATCCGTGGAATACATTTAGAAGTATGTTATTACCAATTCTTATTAACTTATCGACCCACCAATATCGATTGAGGAAGGGCATCTTCAGCTGGTGGTATTCTATGCACAAATATCAGACGATTAACAGATATAGCTTTGAAAAACTTTTAACAGGCTATTTTTAAAAAATATTGTATTTTTAGATTAGGTATTCAGTAAATGCCCCATTTGAGTTTATGTTTATAATTTTTGTTATTTAAGTGGATATTTTTGTTATTTACAGAATAATTATTTATTTAAATTTATTTCATTTATATTTTTTCCTTTTGGTAAATTAACTCCTATATAAAAAACTCTGTTTGACAGTCACATTTTTGTCACTTTGACAGCGATAAAAAAGGTGCATAGCTTTTTATCACCGATAAAAATGTCTGTTTTTCAAAAGCAGAGTACACCAGTAGTCGCACGTCACTTTGAAATCTGTACTGTCAGCTATAATTTTTAAGTATTGTGGAAACTATACTGTACGATATGAGTCGTTTTGGGAAAATTATAATTATTTTTAATAAATTATTGTTGTTGTTCATTCACATTCATATTCTGTCGTTAATTTATCTTGCCAAAAAACACTCGAGCTTTTCTTTTATGGATAAATTTCTTTTTAACTCAAAATTTTGCCAATCAGTAATTTTGCTCGAAAAACTGACATTTGACAAAATTGCTCGACCTCCGGTCTCGCGATTTTTTCATGTCAGTTTTTCTTATAAAATCATTGATTGGCAAAATTATTTCGTTACAAAGAGAAATTTATCCGGTACAAAAAGCTCTTGTGATTTTACTGTTGACAAAAAACCTTTTGTTTGTTCATTATATCAAATATACGTATATAAAAATGTTTTTTGTTAAATTTAGATAATTTTGTACATGGAAAAAGACAATTGCCATTTTCGCCACCCTAATCATCCATTCTAAAAATTACCGGTAAATACCGGTTAACCGGTTATTTACATTTTTATTTACCGATTTACCGGTTATTAAAAATTCCGGTAAATTGCAATCCCTATCAAAAACGCACCCTTTTAAGTGGTAGCACTCTGCGGTTTTAGTTCCTTTCAACCCTCTTTTTGTTGGACATAGACAATAGCCTACAACTCACATCACTGATATTAAACTGGTTGTTAAAATTTATGGGACAAATAAGACAGTATCGTATTCACCAATAAAATGTAAGTAATACTCTGTTAACAGAAAGGAGCTAGTATTTTCGTGTAGCAGTTTCTAAAAACCTATTCACAATGTAATTTATATTATATTCTGACATTTCTAACATCCATGTCAATATTAAGCAATTGTTTTATTAAAAGGGAAGTGGGAACAAAATATACATCTAAGATGTAAGTACACAAATAAGTCACAGCAATATAATCAGATACTGTTGACTGAGAAACGTTAAAATGATCACCAACATTGATTTGGCATAAAACCGTATAGTGGAACGGATAGAATGTAGCTCATTAAAAATATTTTCAAAGTAGAAAGATATGGGATGAAAACCATCTTGTTCAGGAATGTTTAACGCATCAGAATCTCTTTTTACGAAAATTTTGGGTGGTACTGAAAAAAAATATGAGCGATTGAATTTTGAAAATGTCTATTTTCGTACGGGCCTCCTCCGCAAACAGATGTTTTTTTTCTCCATAGCCAAGTAACGTAAATTACTAATTTTTGTTTCACTGATGTACTATTGTGTATGGAACGAATATATAATTTTTAATCTAGAAAGCACCTTCAATTTTAGTTGTAGTTATTTTTTTTCCGAACGGAACACGGCAGAATTGAGAAAGTTCCGACTTTAGTAGTGCTTAACTTTTTTTTTCACGATATGGATTTCAATTTTTTTTACCATGTTGGGCTGAATTGAAGCAATACCAACATAAGCCCTCGCATAACATATGGTCGTATTTCAAAAATAAAGTTTTTAGAGCCATTTTTATAACGTCGTGTCTGGCGAGCTGTTCTCCTCACTGGGAGTGCTAGAAAGAGCGAATTATCGACTACGGACTAGTGATGGGATCACACGAGTGAAAAATAACCAATTATCCGATTACTGAAATAACCTGCATTACTCGGTTATTGTCTACGAGTACTCAAGTGAAAAATAACCGAATGTTAAACAGTTATTGAAGTAGTCATATAACTCATCACTCTCACAAATAAATTAAATGTTAACTCGTATCGTATAATAAACGAGTGAACCTCATTACTAACCTACGTTTCTAAAATAAGTATTAGGTATGTGAATTCGAACCGATTGATGTAATCAATTTATATTTATATTTATTATGTCAAGAAAAATCAAACTAGGTGCAATTTTATAAAGAATCATTTTATCCTCTACACATTTTTCTCAAAAATGAATTGATTGATTGATATTCCCATGGAAATATTAAAAAAATTTGTATGAATCGGAATTTGAGTAAAAATTGTTAAATAGCCCTGTAAGTTATGCATAGCATTCAAGTGACCATCACTCGAATGATTATCCGGTTATTGAAATCACTTGAATACCTAGTATTCGGTTATTGAAATTAATCGGTTATGCCCATCACTACTACGGACGCGCATTGAAAAAGGAGCTCATTATAAATATAAATATTGACAGACAACAAAGTAACAGTAGCGTATCTTTGCAAGTTTTAAGGCAACAAAAATTACTAAATTATCTCGGATCACTTTAAAATTTTGCAGGGACTTTCCCACATAGAAGACTAGTACACCATTTTATTTTCGTGGTAAATCACCCTGTATAAGTCAGTTTGGCGGAGTTCCCTTATCCCATATTGACATTCTCAGATGAAGATGACAATAAGGGATGGAAATCGACTCTATTCATCTAAAAGTCTATTCTAGAAAATCTGCATTTACAATAACATAAGTTAAAATATATATTTTAGCTAACATCTTACGTACAAACGTACGCCATGCACACAGACTCAACATAAATAAAAATCTGTTAAGGGCTTAACTGCCCTAAATTCTCTTGTGAGCTTGTCAGCTACTCTGACAGGTTGCTTTCTTCTAACTATGGTTGGTGAATATGTCCACCCATATTTGAAGGGTTGTTATTGTTTCAACAGCTTGTTATCTGTTTAACTAACGATGGTGAATGTGGGTGTCAAAGGACTCTAGATTGAAGACTTAAACAAGAAATAATATTTTCATAGCGTCTTAAATCTCGTAAGCCACGAATTTTAACGTAGAATATTTATTTTTTAGAGTTATATAAAATTGTTTTCAAATGTAATCAGTTTTTGCTAAAAAAAAAAAAATCTTGCGACTCC
Source organism: Rutpela maculata (assembly GCA_936432065.2). Classification (NCBI taxonomy): domain Eukaryota; kingdom Metazoa; phylum Arthropoda; class Insecta; order Coleoptera; family Cerambycidae; genus Rutpela; species Rutpela maculata. The sequence continues at coordinate 248,574,396 of OW386285.2, forward strand.
TTATCGTAGAAATATTCTTCACGATAGTTAATATAGTTTAACAAAATGTCGCCGTTAATTGTCTTTGAAATGATCAAAATTTAAGAGGACAATCTGCAGTAAGACAAAACATATTTTCATTGATATATATGAAAAAGGTATATACGGGTGGGCGTGCACCTTTGACCAATGAAATATGCCGACCAAGTAAAAAGGCGGAGAATAACATATTGTGTAATATATAAGAGAAATAGTTCAAATATATTTCTGTCGTACAGAGTCGAATTTCGCGTTGGGTGCACAAGAATTTTTATTTAAAATAATTTGAGTAGGAAAACTGAATGCGGTTGTAGTGATTCCTTAGGCAGTGGTTTTTAATTAAAAGAAAAAACTATCTGTAGGTACATAATGTATATTTACAGTGTACAGGGTGTCCTAGTTAACGTGTTATGTCCGATTTTCTCGGTAGTTTTTGAGATAAGTATTTTTTTTTTTTCGGGGAATCTATGCCGCTAAGAAACATATAATTGAACATCAAAGAAGAATTGATCGGATTATTTATGTTCTTAATTGACTATTAAAGCATTAAAGGAAAGTAAAAAAAGGCATGTAAATTTTAAATATCACTTCCGGTTTACATGGCAATGGCGTTCTTTTTCTTGAAAATAGAATATTGATTACTTCCACATCCAGTGGTAGTATAGTAACAAAAAATTTTTGAATGTTTTTATTGTTCAAATAGGCTTAGACTGTCATGAAAGGTCGACATTTTAAGTTTGAGCAAAAAAAAAATTCTGCCTGTCTGTCTAACTTTTTTGTGCGCACGATTACTCTGGAACCGTTTAAGATATTGACTTGAAATTTGGTACACTTATGTACTTTAACGGGATCTGGAACTAGATTATATTTTCATCTTATTCCATCGAAGGGTTGGGTTGTAAATTGGAGTAAATGGGGAGGTAAACAGGTAAATCAAGCAGGTAAGAGTCCGTAAAATTGGTATTTAGTATATATAAGAGAAGCTAGGGTCTCGAAAAAATTTTTGACATTAGCTACCCCCATTACCACCCCTACCCCACTTTTTAAGGGGACGAAAAAAAAGTGTGATTTAGTGTATGTACAAGAACCAAAAACCTCAAAATATTTTTTTACCATAGGCCAAGAATTTTTATTGAAAAATTACCAAAAATCCTCGTTATGTTGGGGCGATGCCTATTACGAATAACTGGCAAAATAAGGATACATATATTACTTCAACATCCAGTGGAAGTATAGTAACGACAAAAAAATTTTTTAAAAATTTTTATTGTTCAAATAGGCTTAGAATGTCATGAAACGTCGAGATTTTAAGTTTGAGCAAAAAAAATTCTGTCTGTCTGTCGGTCTAACTTTTTTTTTGTGCGCACGTTTACTCTGGAACCGTTTGAGATACTCACTTGAAATTTAGTACACTTATGTACTTTAACGAGATCTAGAACTAGATTATATTTTCATCTTGTTCCGTCGAAGAGTTGGGGGTAAATTGGGGTAAATTTGGGGTAAATAGGTAAATCAAGCAGGTAAGAGTTCATAAAATTGGTATTTACTATATACAAGAGAAGCTAAGGTCTCAAAAAAAATTTTGGCATTAGCCCCCACCCCATTATTAAAGGGGATGAAAAAAAATTTAATTTAGTGTGTGTACAAGAACTAGAAACCTCAAAATATTTTTTTACCTTATCCACCCCCATTACCACCCTCTATCACCACCCTCACCCCATTACCGATGTGGGGTATCGTTTTATGGGTTTTTGAGGTAGAGAATTTCAAATATTATATTATTAAACAATTATTTCCACATACAACATTTTTTCGTTGTGAGTCACTTGGATAGAAAATCTGGATGTGGAAGTTGGGCAGCGGTTTTTTTTATTGTTAAATTAGTGTACAATATCGATAATTCTATCATTCCCAATTGAAATTAAAATTTTGTGGACATGCCTATTGAAAGTCGCATTTCGGAGATATGAACTTTACTTTGCTTTTTTTTAAAGGAACACTCCATATATGTACCATTTGAAACGCCATAAAAAAAGCTTTGTATTTATAATATAATACATGGTACTTATCTTAAACAAATTTTGTCTAATTTACTATAAATTTACAATTTATCAAATTAGCCATGGAAAACAAAAGTATGTAAATTAAAATAAACAATATGTTAGTTCTGTCTAATTTCACTTTATTTTAAATAAAATGGAGAATTTCAATAATTGATACAGTGTGTTTCACTTGAAATGGTAACACCCCAATAACTTTATTTTTTTTCCGATTTGAATCGCATTTTACTTAAGTATAGAACAAACTAGTATCTACTTATGATCAGAAAAACATTCGCCTCCTACGGTACCAAAGCCACCTGCGGTACCAAAATATGTGGAGAAAATCGGAAAATCATATTAGGCATTTTTTTATCGGAAAATTTTGTTAATAAAACTTGTTAAGAATTGTCCAAAATGGCCAAAATTTAATCAAAATTAAAAAATGAAAAACTTGAAATTTAAAAAATTTTGAAAATAATTAGGTATTTAAAAAAAAACTGTTTTACAACTACCTGCAGCTTGGGTTTAATTTCAAACAAAATTGTCATAGTACAGTTTTCTAAACGAAAAAACCCATTCAAATGATATTTTCGGACTTGGACATTATTTTAATAAAAATTTATATATTTTTTTTGATTAAATTTTGGACTTAAGGTTTCTGAACAATTCTTTCATTAACAAAATTTTCCAATAAAAATATGCCTAATATGATTTTTTGATTTTATCCGCATATTTTGGTACCGCAGGTGGCTTTGCATTTGTAGGACGTGAATTTTTTTCTGGTAATAAGTAGATCCTAATTTGTTCCATAAGTAAAATTAGATTCAAATCGGAAAAAAAATTTAAAAAGTGAACAGACTGGGTCATATATCATTGAAAAGATTTTTCTATGGCCTTTCAAATAGTGTAAAAATATATGGGGGTGTTCTATTTAAAAAAACCGCTGCCCAAGGAATCATTACTTCCGCATCCAGATTTTCGATCCAACTCATTCACAACGAAAAAATTTAGTAATGGGGTGGGGGTGGCTAATGCCAAACATTTTTTGAGACCTTAGCTTCTCTTGTATATACTAAATACCAATTTTCTGGACTATTAGCTGCTTGATTTAGCTGGTTACCCCAAATTTACCCCAATTTACCCCCCAACCCTCTGACGGAACAAAATGAAAATATAATCTAGTTCCAGATCTCGTTAAAGTACATTTGTGTACCAAATTTCAAGTCAATATCTTAAACGGTTACAGAGTAAACGTGCGCACAAAAAAGTTACAGACCGACAGACAGAAATTTTTTTTTCGCTCAAACTTAAAATCTCGACGTTTCATGACATTCTGAGCCTATTTGAACAATAAAAATTTAAAAAAATTTTTTTGTCGTTACTATACTTCCACTGGATGTGGAAGTAAAACCAAGGTAAAGCTCATATCTCCGAAATTCGACTTGTTTGAATTGTTTTGCTGAAATGATGTTTGGAAAATACATGTGATATCTCATAACTTTTATTTTTGAACGTATTTACGTAACTCCAAAAATAAAGAAGTTAAATGAGGTTTTAACGTTTGCACAACCACCCTGTACTGTTGACTATAATAAGGAACTTTAGTCTAGTTATTATAAAAAACACGTTCTCAAATAAATTAAACATGTTCTGATAGAACATATTAATAATAATAATTTTTTGTTTTTATGTCTTTGGTGTTTTTCAAAAAAATTGCCGCGCTTGGATTTTACCCTATAGCCCCCCCCCCCTAAATCCGCCACTGACTGCGCTCCGTCAGAAACCCTAAAATACCTATAAGCATGTTTGGAGCATATTTAATGTCCGATATATCAAAAAATATTACAGCTAGATCCTTATATGTTTGAAATCAGGGATAAAGGATCTAAAAGAATATGTAAAAATATACAGGGTTTTTCATTTAAAAAGCAACCTTCATTGTTATATCACGTGACATATCCAAGCAATTGTTTTTTAATTGCATTTAAAAAAATATGTATACAACCTTACAACTCTTATACGAAACTTTTTTTTGTCTCCAATAATAACATAAATAAAGGGGGTCAAAATATAGTTATAATTCGTCCGCTGTCTTGGATTCCTAAATTTTTACCAAAAATTCGTAACCCGCATCCCGAAAATCCCCAGATATCGATTTTCATTCGAATAGGATCACAGATGACAAAATTCATCCGCCATCTTGGTTTTCTAAATTTTGACCGAAAATTCGTAACCCGCATCCCCGAAAACCCCCAGACATCGATTTTCAGCCAAATAGGACCATAGATGACGAAATTCGTCCGCCATCTTGGAGTCCTAAATTTTGATAAAAAATTCGTAACCCGCATCCCCGAAAACCCCCAGATATCGATTTTCAGCCAAATAGGACCATAGATGACGAAATTCATCCGCCATCTTGGAGTCCTAAATTTTGATCAAAAATTCGTAACCCGCATCCCCGAAAACCCCCAGATATCGATTTTCAGCCAAATAGGACCATAGATGACGAAATTCGTCCGCCATCTTGGAGTCCTAAATTTTGATCAAAAATTCGTAACCCGCATCCCCGAAAACCCCCAGATATCGATTTTCAGTCGAATAGGACTATAGATCACGAAATTCGTCCGCCATCTTAGATTCCTAAATTTTGACCAAAAATTCGTAACCCGCATCCCCGAAAACCCTCCGATATCGATTTTTAGTCAAATAGGACCATAGATGACGAAATTCGTCCGCCATCTTGGAGTCCTAAATTTTGATCAAAAATTCATAACCCGCATCCCCGAAAACCCCCAGATATCGATTTTCAGTCGAATAGGTCCATAGATGACGAAATTCGTCCGCCATCTTGGATTCCTAAATTTTGACCAAAAATTCGTAACCCGCATCCCCGAAAACCATCCGATATCGATTTTTAGTCAAATAGGACCATAGATGACGAAATTCGTCCGCCATCTTGGAGTCCTAAATTTTGATCAAAAATTCATAACCCGCATCCCCGAAAACCCCCAGATATCGATTTTCAGTCGAATAGGTCCATAGATGACGAAATTCGTCCGCCATCTTGGATTCCTAAATTTTGACCAAAAATTCGTAAACCGCATCCCCAGATATCGATTTTCAGTCGAATAGGATCGTAGATGACGAAATTCGTCCGTCATTTTGGATTCCTAAATATCTTAGCAGTATGAGATTCCTCGGAAAACCTACGTCAGATTGGATTTTGAACCATAAACTTATCTCAGAAACTACCGAGAAAACCCAGCATAGCGCGTTGACTGGGACACCCTGTACATTTTGCTTGGTAATAATTTCGAATAAATTGATTTCTGACCTAACTAAAAACCGCATTCAAATTTTCATAATAAAATTTGTAGGAGTGTTTATACAAAACCGGTCCTCTCTATTTGGCACCTTTTATTTATGTATTAACATTTTCAAGAATTTCATCTATTAAGTAATTCCTGTAAGATAAAATAATTTATAAATAAATTTAAGATATTACCAGAACTCCTAAATGCTTCCCTGGCAAGCATTCATTCGCGTCAGGTCTCCATGACAACAAGTTCCTCCCTAAAGTCTGAGAGCGTGTAAAGCTATGCGAATGCCGAGGCGAGTGCCATCTATTGACGGCAAAATTGGAAACTATTTATTGAATCTATGTTTGAAAATTAAGAGGTTATATTTTATCCACGTAATTAATTATGGACTATCTAGGTCGTCACGATTTCGTTTTTTGTAAATTCCAATTTTTCGACGTCCATTTTTTCGTTGATCACGTGTTTTTGACTAAAACAAAAAAATAAAAACGTGACGAACTAGAATATATATTTTAATACATACGTACAAAATTTGAAGTTTCTATCTTCAAAAATAAGCCGAATAATTCGTTTCTTCATTTCACTGACCGCAGATTATACTCTTAATATAAAAAACGACTAAGTAGGAGAAAAAAGTTTTATTTTTATAAACAAATAAAAATTAGTTCATAAGTAATGACTATTGTTTATATCACACAATGTAAATTATAACGAGCCTTTTTTACTACAATTATTATAGACAAAAAAACAAGCTATATAAAGAAAGCCCCGCGTTCAAGCCAAATTATAACGCCCTGTCTCTATAGAGGTTATTAAAATAAATAATGAAGTAAATAAAAATACGAAATTAACAATAAACTAATTTATTGACAACTAAGACAAATTCGGTAGAGCACATGAGAACAAAACAGGGTATGGGCGAATAAACTTGTGCTAACGAATAAGAAAAGTTACAAACAAATAATCAAACAAAGTTATAGATGCACAGAGAGACATACATAACTGTACACAAATAAATTATATACGTATTTAAAAGGTAATAAAATACTAAAAGCAATATAAAGGATATTAGCCTGATACGGGAGTTTTAGCCCCGGGATATCAATGATACGGGGATTGTTACCTCCTGTATTTTTAAACCTGGGTTATCAATTTTCACACCTTACCAGTCCTCGGCCAGCTTCCGTCACTCTCGGGGTGAGTCCCCAGTATATACGGACATACTGGTTGCCTAATTAACTGTCTAGGTACCTAAATAAACATAATATTAATAAACTGTCAATTTATAATCTGAGAAAGAAAACCCATGAAGTGGAGCTTATAACAAATCTTTATTTACATTTTAAATAATACCAAGTCAAAAAAATAAGCGTATCAAACTTAACGTAACACCTCAGGCGTGTCAAGTGATAAATTTATTTAATAAGTTAAACCTATAACAAGTTAGGTTCACAAGTTTAAAAAAAAAAAGAGAATACAAAATTATTAACACGGGAAATCGGATAATAATACCAAATGCAATTGCACGCAGTTTACACAGTAAAAAAAATAGTTATGCACGTGGAATTTAATATTCCCCGTTAATAGGTAATTTTACATATATCATGAAATAGTATTATGCAAGTAGATACTTAATTCATGTCTTAACGCTTATGAAATAATTTTTAAAAAAATATATACATACATATAACCAAAATTATACAAGTTACGACTGACGCTAAATCTTGAGTTTTTTTTTAAATTTTGAAATACAAGGAAGAATATGTGAGAACACTTAACTTTTTCCAGGAGTGGAAAGGTATGAGCGTTGAACTGTTTTTCTTGTATTCTAGGGTTGATCGATCAACTCTGCCAAATTTCAGCTCGAACCACAACCAGTTAAAACCATCTTGAAGTAATTAAATGAAACAACCAAAAAAAAACATCCATCAGTATAAGCTCCAAAATTATTCAACCATTTAAGTACTTAACTATATCATTATCTAACCACTAATCTACGAAATGTACCATTTCCCAAAAAAGCCTAAAATTGTTAATATTCAAATTAATACCATTTACTATTTACGTCCACTAGCAATCTAATAACTCACCCTTTTAGGGCTTAACAAAATGTCGACCATGTGCTCGACCTAACACGTGCTCTATTGTAGCCATTAATCCAGCAATCATGCTGAGTAGATTTTTCCCAAATCCTTATAACTGGTAAATACTGAATCCCCACGATACAATTCAACAAACCATGTAACTTTTAACAAAAGGTGGATAAGAGATTTCTCTCACCGATTTACCAAGCTGCCACAGGCACACGCCTTTTCGCCTCAAAGGTCACGCCAAGAAGGAAGTACAAAGAACCTCTGTTTCCTTACTAGACAGGTGCCTTGCGCAGGATGTACTGCGCAGACGAAACGACAAAAGAATAATTGAATTTTCGCGATACCATTCGAAACCCTTCAAGGAAGGATTGTAGAAAAGTAATCACAAAAATGATTTATTTTACAAGAAAAAATACAATACGATATACGTAATTTGTATAACATTTGAGAAGTTCCATCACAGAAGTCCCCTACGATTAAAAGCTAAACCTGACGAAGATTAACCTGTTGATCCGAGATCAGATAAGAAGTGATATAATATTACGACAATTTTTAACGATAAAAAATTATATGCTCTCGTATATTAAATGAATTGAATTGAAAAATTGAAGGATTACTAACTTTAGCAAAATATATTAAGGTAAAACATTAAATCGAGCTACTCCGAACAGCAACTGTTCAGTGAACGAACATTCAGTTAAGAACTGAATCGAACACTGCTTATCAGCCGATTACCCTCGAGACTGGTTCATATCAAATTCCTATAACCTATTATTTTGTTTCACTTTATTATTCTTATAAACAACTAATGAATATGAATTTTTAATAAGCAAATAACATAAGGCACAGAAGGTAAGTGATATATTTGAACTAGTCGTTATCATAGATTGGACTACTTGAGTTATGGTTATGTTTATGAATGCGATTTGTTTATAGTTCCTATTTATTTCCTGATTCCACACTATGTCAGAGAATTAGCAATTTACATGGAAAAGAAATGTACCACACAATACTGTGATTGATGAAGGTAAAGTAATTATTTAAATACATTACTCAAAAATGTTTTTATTAAAGTTTTATGTTTATTTCTAGACACAAGTTGGCTGGACTACCACAAAAGGATTACCAAAGTACGCAAATGTGACTAGGAAATACTATTAATATGTGAAAATACAATACCAATACATGACACATTTTTTTTTGATTGGTATAACTTGAATAATGAATTACATAAAGTTAACGTATCGATTTAGTGATTGAATTCTATAGTTAAACATCTAACAGTGTTGTGTTTATCCATACTCTTTCCCAGCAAAATAACAAATTATATCACAACTTCTAACGTGACAAAAGCAACCGTAACATTACTCCCCTCTGTTCCAGTAAAAAAAAATCGAAGATTTTTTTTTGAATAATACCAGTAAGCCAAAATCGAAGAGAATTTCGTAACAGTTCCCCTCTTCACACAAAAAAAGTTATAATTTTAGCAGTTTCGATCTCTCATCACAGAATATCAAGTTTTAACATTAACCTCAAGAGTTTTATCAGGTTTTAGATCCTTTACGTGCCAACTTCCCCTAGACTTGCCCTTGTCATCTTCTAGTTCATAAACATTAATGCCAAGTTTATTTTTAATCTTAAATGGACCAGTATATTTCTTTCCCAACTTTGCAGCGTAATTTTTAGCAGCACTTGATAAACTATATTCTTTTTTCCACACCAAATCTCCTTTTTTAAATTTAACTGGCCTATGCCTCAAATTATAATTATGTTTAGTTTTTACATGGGCTGTTTTTAACTTTTCTTTTACAAATTTTCTAAGTTCATCAAATTTACTCTGTCTAGATTTAGAATTATTAGGAGTATCGTTATTATCACTATCTTTATTAACACAATCTGTTTTGTTTCTAATTTGCTGGTATTCAGTACCACTTGTAATCATTTCGTATCCAAAATTAATGAAATAAGGAGATTCTTGTGTTACTTCATGTTTAGCTGTTCTATAGGCGCAACCCAATTTAGATAGATGTAAGTCCCATTTTTTGTGATTTTCTCCAACATAACTAGCTATCATTGTTTTAATTACCCTATTGGCCCTTTCTGTGAAATTTGGTTCTGGATGATAAAGAGGGTTATATAATAGTTTGACATTGTAATCCTTCATTAATTTTTTAAATTCTTTGCTCGTAAATTGAGCACCGTTATCAGTTTTAAGATATTCAGGCACACCAAACAAATGAAAAACTTGCTCTTCCATTATCCTTACAATACTAGTGGCAATAGCTTTACGTAAAGGAAACATCAGTGTAAATTTACTAAAGTAATCACAAATGACTAAAATATATTGGTGTCCTCTAGAACTACGAGGAAGTGGTCCTATTAAATCAGTTGCTATATACTGCCAACATCTGTCTACTATGGGTTTACTCCCCATTTCTCCTGCTTTACGTTTTTGTTCAGGTTTATGTTCCGAGCAAATTCTACATTTATTAATGTACTTGATGATATCTGATTTCATACCAGGCCAAAAGTAATTAGATAAAACACGATGATAAGTTTTGAAAATACCTAAATGTCCTCCAGTTATAGGATCATCATGAAATGTTTTTAAAATTTCGCTACGTCTACTTTTAGGTAAAACCAATTTCCAGCTAGAAATGTCAGAATAATCCCTACCTATATGCTTATACAAAGTTCCATCCTCAGATATTCGAAAATTAGGATATTTTAAAGGATTTGAACGTACTCTAAAGGTCATCTTTTTATACCAAGAATCTAAATCTTTGAGTTCTAAATGAATCTCTGATATTTCTGGAATGGCAAGAGACAGACAATCTGGTACCACGTGTTGTTTACCTGGTCTATGTATGATAGTAAAATTGAATTGTTGTAATCGTAACGCCCAACGTCCCAATCGACCTTGTGGATTCTTTAGGTTATTCAGCCATATTAAACTATGGTGGTCCGTGATGACGGTAAAGTGCGTTCCTTCAAGATAACAACGCCATTTTTCAATACTCCAAAGTACAACAAGACATTCAATTTCCGTAATAGTGAACTTACGTTCGTTTTTGGTTAATGACCGAGATAAATAACAAATTACATGTTCTTTGCCATCGTAAACTTGGCTCAAAACAGCACCTATCCCTAGTGAGCTACCGTCACACTGTATTATAAATTCATAATTAAAATTTGGACAAGAAAGTATTGGAGCACTAATAAGTGAATCTTTTATTGTGGAAAAAGCTTGTTCGCACTCTGGTGTCCAGACAAACTTAGTATTTTTACGAGTCAAATTAGTAAGAGGTTCAATTATACTAGACAAATTAGGAATAAACTTCCGATACCAAGAAACCATTCCATTAAGTCTACGAACTTCTTTTGGAGTCTTTGGTCTAGGAAGATCTACAATAGCACTGACTTTTTCAGGATCTACATGAAGTCCATCTCTATTTACAACATAGCCAAGAAATTTAAGCTCACTGTGACAAAATTGACATTTTTCTCTATTTAAGGTTAAGTTTGCATCGTTTAACCGTTGAAAAACTTCTTCTAAAACTGTTAAATGTGATTCAAAATCTGGTGTTACAATTACTATATCGTCTAAATATTTAAATACGTAAGGCTCTAATTCAGGACCAAATAACTTATCTACCAAATATTGGAAAGTTGCTGGAGCATTTGATAACCCAAACGGCATCCTTGTAAATTGAAATAATCCTCTACCCGGAATTGTGAAAGCGGTATATTTTTTGCTGTCTTCCGACATTTTTATTTGCCAATAAGCACTTTGAATATCTAAAGTAGTGAGATACTTTGCATTACCTAATTTATCAAGAATTGAACTTATTCTTGGCAATGGATATGCCCATTTCTCTGATACTGCATTTAATTTACGAAAATCTACGCAAAAACGATATGTATTGTCCTTTTTTGGCACCATTAATATCGGTGAACTCCAACCACTTGTACTCTTCTCAATTATTCCCAACTCTAACATTTTTGTGATTTCATCATCAATTTTCTTTTGAATAAATGGACTTACAGGATAATATCTAGATTTAATTGGTGGATTATCAGTTTTAATAGTATGTTCAACTAATGAGGTACATCCTACTTTAACATCGTTCATTGAAACAAAATAATTATCAACAATTTTATTTAATATTTCCCTTTGATTAAGTGTTAAATCATCAGCGGTTTGTATAGAGTTTAATTGAAAATTTGTATCGATTTTATTGCCAAAATACCATTCCCCTCTCCTTAAATCTGGTATCAAATTCATTTTTATCCAAAATATAGTACCTAACACTAAATCGTGACGTAACTGTGGTATAACATAAACTTTAAAAATATGAACTTTATTTTTTAATCTAATTGGGACTTCCATATAACCAATGCAATCCAACTCCTGATTATTAGCAACAGTGCAAGTCATCTCTTTTAAAGTATGTAGCCTAATTCCAAGGTTATGCAGCAAAATTGAGCTTTTATCATTTATAAATACATTATTTGCTCCAGAATCTAATAAACCTTTTATTTCCCAGTTATAAATAGAAACTGTTACATATGGAGACTCTCCGTCACTAGCCTGATCAAGTACGTAATCTAAAATTGGTTTGCTAAATTTATCAAAATTTTGTAATTCTAAGTTTGTACAAGAAAGTTTGTTGTCGTTATGAAAATCATTTGAATTGAAAAATTTATTTGGACCTAAGTTGTCGGTTCTCAAATTAATACTGACCGATGACACGTTAGAGGCCAAAGCTCGGTCTACACTCTGTCTCTGCGTACGTTTCCCTGAGATTTACACCTAATACAGTCATTACGTGTATAACCTATCAAACCACAAGTATAACATTTTCTAGTTCTTACTGTACAATGTTTAGCGATATGGTTTACTCCGTTACATTTGTAACAAATAGTATTTGGGCTTACGCTTACATTTCTGTTACTACCATGTGATCCAGGGTAAAATGATTCAAATCTACTAGTTCTGCCGCTATGAAATCTATTATCACGCGAATCTGATCTGTTTTCGGTATTAGTACCAAATCTAGCTCTATTTATTGAAGAATCTCTATAAAATCTATCTCTACTATTATTCCTGAAACTATCATAATTGTTGTCCCGCTCTCTACTACTAGACCTTCCATATCTATCGTTGCTTCTATCGTATCTTTCTAAACTTCTAATATATTTTAGTGCTAAGGCTTTCGCGGAGCTGGTGATCTGGCTGCTGGTTTCCGGGTCTTCTTCCGCGTAGACTTGGTTGAGTGCTTGACGTTTCGACCATCTTGTCGTGGTCTTCTTCTGAAGCGAAGTGAGCTCTGCTGGACTGAGCTCCTCTATTTATACAGGTTATCAGGAGGCGTGTTGCGGATCATTGCTCATGCGGAACATTGACTTCCACGTTATTGGTAGTTGTAGTCCGTTGTCACGGTTATAGTTATTCGGATGTTTATTTATTTCAATGGCTTCTCTGTATCTTCTTGGCCAATAGTTCTTGGTGTTGGCTAATTTCTTTGTTTTGTCGAATTTTATCAAATGGCCGGTTTCTTCTGAATGTTCGGCAACTGCTGATTTTGTAGAATTTCCCTTGTTTGTACTTCTAATGTGTTCTCTGAGTCTGGTGTTTATACGTCGTTTGGTCTCTCCGATGTAGACTTGTCCGCAGGAACATGGGATACTATATACTCCTGGTGTTTCTAGTTCTTCTGGACCTTGGTATTTGGGAAAATGTTGTGCCACCTTCTGTTTTGCATTATATATTACTTTGACGTTCTTTTTCTCCAAAACTCTTCCGATTCTGTCCGTACATCCTTGTATATACGGTAGGTAAGCTGTTGCCGTGTATTTCTTTTCTTCTTTTTCTTCTTCTGTTCTGGTTGTATCTTGTCTCTTTATTGCGTTGTCTATGTCCTTCGGTTTGTATCCATTTTTCTGTAGTGATGTTTTTAAGGTCCGATATTCTTCTTGTAGATGTTCTGACTCGCAAATTTGCTTTGCTCTATGTACTAGTGTGTTGACGACGGCCTGTTTTTGTGCTGGGTGGTGGTGAGAATTGGCGTGCAGGTATCTGTCGGTGTGCGTCGGTTTTCTGTATACCTTGTGTCCTAATCCTCCATTATCCTTCTTGAACACGAGGACGTCTAAAAATGGAAGTTGGTTCTCTGTTTCTATTTCCATGGTAAATTTAATCTTATTATGTAGGCTGTTTAGGTAGTCTTTGAAATTCTCCAGTTCCTTACGGCCATGTTGCCATATAATGAAAGTGTCGTCCACATATCTAAACCAACATTTTGGTTTTAATTGGTAGTTGTCCAAAGCATATATTTCGAAGGCTTCCATGAATAAGTTAGCGAGTACTGGTGATAAAGGTGAACCCATTGCTGCTCCATCTTTTTGTTTATATAGACTTCCATTGAAGTTGAAATAGGTCGAGTTGACACAAAGCTCCATCAGGTCTGCTAAGGTGGTGTCCAAACCGTTGTTCTGCAATTCTTCCCGAGCTAATTCTATCGCCTCATTAACTGGTATATTTGTGAAGAGTGATGTTATGTCAAAACTGACTAGTATATCTTCTTGGTCCAATGTGATGTTTTTTAGCTCTTGTATGAAATGGTGTGAATTCCTGATATGATGTTCTGTTTGCCCAATAAATGCTTTGAGAATGTCTGCTAAATATCTTGCTAGCGCATGGGTTGGTGAATTCACTGCACTTACAATGGGTCGTAACGGAACTCCTGCTTTGTGGATCTTGGGTAGGCAGTAGAATTGTGGTGTCCTCGATTCTGATGGTATCAGTTTCTTCTGGTACTCTATTGGTATGCATGATTCCTTGATCGCCTTTGTTACCTGTTTTTCGATGGTCCTTGTTGGGTTTCGTGTGATTTGGACGTAAACTTGGTCTTCTAACAGATTTAGTACTTTCTGCTCGTAATCTGCTCTATCCATTAGCACAGTGGCATTTCCTTTGTCCGCTGGCAGAACTGTTACGTTGGCGTTGCCCGTGAGTGTTTTTAGGGCCTGTCTTTCTCCTCTCGTTATGTTTGGTTTCGGTGGTTTGGCTTGTTTTAGAATGGCTGCTGATGCTGCTCTGATTTCTTCTGCGTCTTCTCTGGAAAGCTGGTAAAGAGTTGATTCCAAAGAACTTACTATGTCTTCCCTTGGTATTGATCTTGGAGTAACGGCATAATTGAAACCTTTGCAGAGAACTGATGTTGTGTCGGCATCTAACGGTAATGACGACATGTTTATGACAACTCTGTTGCTTTCTAGTTTCGGTTGATGTGGATGCTGTGTGCTGTGGAGTTTCTCAAAATTTTTTCTCCTGCGTTTCTCTGGATTTATCTGCCGCTGCCCTTGCCTTATTGGTGGAAAGTCGGTCAATTGTTGACCATGTCTCTTCATCTAGGATGCTGGTTAATCGAAGGTGAAGCTCGTAAAGTTGTTTGGATACGTCGTCTAGTTGTCTTCTGTTATCCTGGATTCGTTCTCTCAGCAGGGCTTGACTGGCTCGGTTCAAAATTGTTCTGACCTTCCTTGATTGTAAATGATGTATGATCCTCAGGAACGCCGGGATGACTCCTTTTTCTCTACATCGGCGTAGAAATGCTAGTTGACTTAGTAGTTTTTAGAGTAGAGAAAAAGGAGTCATCCCGGCGTTCCTGAGGATCATACATCATTTACAATCAAGGAAGGCCAGAACAATTTTGAACCGAGCCAGTCAAGCCCTGCTGAGAGAACGAATCCAGGATAACAGAAGACAACTAGACGACGTATCCAAACAACTTTACGAGCTTCACCTTCGATTAACCAGCATCCTAGATGAAGAGACATGGTCAACAATTGACCGACTTTCCACCAATAAGGCAAGGGCAGCGGCAGATAAATCCAGAGAAACGCAGGAGAAAAAGTTTGAGAAACTCCACAGCACACAGCATCCACATCAACCGAAACTAGAAAGCAACAGAGTTGTCATACACATGTCGTCATTACCGTTAGATGCCGACACAACATCAGTTCTCTGCAAAGGTTTCAATTATGCCGTTACTCCAAGATCAATACCAAGGGAAGACATAGTAAGTTCTTTGGAATCAACTCTTTACCAGCTTTCCAGAGAAGACGCAGAAGAAATCAGAGCAACATCAGCAGCCATTCTAAAACAAGCCAAACCACCGAAACCAAACATAACGAGAGGAGAAAGACAGGCCCTAAAAACACTCACGGACAACGCCAACGTAACAGTTCTGCCAGCGGACAAAGGAAATGCCACTGTGCTAATGGATAGAGCAGATTACGAGCAGAAAGTACTAAATCTGTTAGAAGACCAAGTTTACGTCCAAATCACACGAAACCCAACAAGGACCATCGAAAAACAGGTAACAAAGGCGATCAAGGAATCATGCATACCAATAGAGTACCAGAAGAAACTGATACCATCAGAATCGAGGACACCACAATTCTACTGCCTACCCAAGATCCACAAAGCAGGAGTTCCGTTACGACCCATTGTAAGTGCAGTGAATTCACCAACCCATGCGCTAGCAAGATATTTAGCAGACATTCTCAAAGCATTTATTGGGCAAACAGAACATCATATCAGGAATTCACACCATTTCATACAAGAGCTAAAAAACATCACATTGGACCAAGAAGATATACTAGTCAGTTTTGACATAACATCACTCTTCACAAATATACCAGTTAATGAGGCGATAGAATTAGCTCGGGAAGAATTGCAGAACAACGGTTTGGACACCACCTTAGCAGACCTGATGGAGCTTTGTGTCAACTCGACCTATTTCAACTTCAATGGAAGTCTATATAAACAAAAAGATGGAGCAGCAATGGGTTCACCTTTATCACCAGTACTCGCTAACTTATTCATGGAAGCCTTCGAAATATATGCTTTGGACAACTACCAATTAAAACCAAAATGTTGGTTTAGATATGTGGACGACACTTTCATTATATGGCAACATGGCCGTAAGGAACTGGAGAATTTCAAAGACTACCTAAACAGCCTATATAATAAGATTAAATTTACCATGGAAATAGAAACAGAGAACCAACTTCCATTTTTAGACGTCCTCGTGTTCAAGAAGGATAATGGAGGATTAGGACACAAGGTATACAGAAAACCGACGCACACCGACAGATACCTGCACGCCAATTCTCACCACCACCCAGCACAAAAACAGGCCGTCGTCAACACACTAGTACATAGAGCAAAGCAAATTTGCGAGTCAGAACATCTACAAGAAGAATATCGGACCTTAAAAACATCACTACAGAAAAATGGATACAAACCGAAGGACATAGACAACGCAATAAAGAGACAAGATACAACCAGAACAGAAGAAGAAAAAGAAGAAAAGAAATACACGGCAACAGCTTACCTACCGTATATACAAGGATGTACGGACAGAATCGGAAGAGTTTTGGAGAAAAAGAACGTCAAAGTAATATATAATGCAAAACAGAAGGTGGCACAACATTTTCCCAAATACCAAGGTCCAGAAGAACTAGAAACACCAGGAGTATATAGTATCCCATGTTCCTGCGGACAAGTCTACATCGGAGAGACCAAACGACGTATAAACACCAGACTCAGAGAACACATTAGAAGTACAAACAAGGGAAATTCTACAAAATCAGCAGTTGCCGAACATTCAGAAGAAACCGGCCATTTGATAAAATTCGACAAAACAAAGAAATTAGCCAACACCAAGAACTATTGGCCAAGAAGATACAGAGAAGCCATTGAAATAAATAAACATCCGAATAACTATAACCGTGACAACGGACTACAACTATCAATAACGTGGAAGTCAATGTTCCGCATGAGCAATGATCCGCAACACGCCTCCTGATAACCTGTATAAATAGAGGAGCTCAGTCC
Source organism: Rutpela maculata (assembly GCA_936432065.2). Classification (NCBI taxonomy): domain Eukaryota; kingdom Metazoa; phylum Arthropoda; class Insecta; order Coleoptera; family Cerambycidae; genus Rutpela; species Rutpela maculata. The sequence goes on from OW386285.2 coordinate 248,591,776, forward strand.
AGCAGAGCTCACTTCGCTTCAGAAGAAGACCACGACAAGATGGTCGAAACGTCAAGCACTCAACCAAGTCTACGCGGAAGAAGACCCGGAAACCAGCAGCCAGTTCTAATATATTGTCTATCGTTACTATGATTTCTAAAATTTCTGTTAAAATATTTTTCTCTATTATTACTATTATCCCCTACTCTACTAAAATCTCTATTTCTATTTTCTAAAGACAAATCCCTATCATATCTACTAAAATTATCCCTATTAACAAATTTTTCCCTGCTATTACCCCTAAATCTATCTACAGAATTTTCCATATTACCCTTATGTTTATCTACAGAATTTTCTCTACTAAACCTACAATTATCTAAAGCCCCACGTTGGGCGCCAAATATGATACGGGAGTTTTAGCCCCGGGATATCAATGATACGGGGATTGTTACCTCCTGTATTTTTAAACCTGGGTTATCAATTTTCACACCTTACCAGTCCTCGGCCAGCTTCCGTCACTCTCGGGGTGAGTCCCCAGTATATACGGACATACTGGTTGCCTAATTAACTGTCTAGGTACCTAAATAAACATAATATTAATAAACTGTCAATTTATAATCTGAGAAAGAAAACCCATGAAGTGGAGCTTATAACAAATCTTTATTTACATTTTAAATAATACCAAGTCAAAAAAATAAGCGTATCAAACTTAACGTAACACCTCAGGCGTGTCAAGTGATAAATTTATTTAATAAGTTAAACCTATAACAAGTTAGGTTCACAAGTTTAAAAAAAAAAGAGAATACAAAATTATTAACACGGGAAATCGGATAATAATACCAAATGCAATTGCACGCAGTTTACACAGTAAAAAAAATAGTTATGCACGTGGAATTTAATATTCCCCGTTAATAGGTAATTTTACATATATCATGAAATAGTATTATGCAAGTAGATACTTAATTCATGTCTTAACGCTTATGAAATAATTTTTAAAAAAATATATACATACATATAACCAAAATTATACAAGTTACGACTGACGCTAAATCTTGAGTTTTTTTTTTAAATTTTGAAATACAAGGAAGAATATGTGAGAACACTTAACTTTTTCCAGGAGTGGAAAGGTATGAGCGTTGAACTGTTTTTCTTGTATTCTAGGGTTGATCGATCAACTCTGCCAAATTTCAGCTCGAACCACAACCAGTTAAAACCATCTTGAAGTAATTAAATGAAACAACCAAAAAAAAACATCCATCAGTATAAGCTCCAAAATTATTCAACCATTTAAGTACTTAACTATATCATTATCTAACCACTAATCTACGAAATGTACCATTTCCCAAAAAAGCCTAAAATTGTTAATATTCAAATTAATACCATTTACTATTTACGTCCACTAGCAATCTAATAACTCACCCTTTTAGGGCTTAACAAAATGTCGACCATGTGCTCGACCTAACACGTGCTCTATTGTAGCCATTAATCCAGCAATCATGCTGAGTAGATTTTTCCCAAATCCTTATAACTGGTAAATACTGAATCCCCACGATACAATTCAACAAACCATGTAACTTTTAACAAAAGGTGGATAAGAGATTTCTCTCACCGATTTACCAAGCTGCCACAGGCACACGCCTTTTCGCCTCAAAGGTCACGCCAAGAAGGAAGTACAAAGAACCTCTGTTTCCTTACTAGACAGGTGCCTTGCGCAGGATGTACTGCGCAGACGAAACGACAAAAGAATAATTGAATTTTCGCGATACCATTCGAAACCCTTCAAGGAAGGATTGTAGAAAAGTAATCACAAAAATGATTTATTTTACAAGAAAAAATACAATACGATATACGTAATTTGTATAACATTTGAGAAGTTCCATCACAGAAGTCCCCTACGATTAAAAGCTAAACCTGACGAAGATTAACCTGTTGATCCGAGATCAGATAAGAAGTGATATAATATTACGACAATTTTTAACGATAAAAAATTATATGCTCTCGTATATTAAATGAATTGAATTGAAAAATTGAAGGATTACTAACTTTAGCAAAATATATTAAGGTAAAACATTAAATCGAGCTACTCCGAACAGCAACTGTTCAGTGAGCGAACATTCAGTTAAGAACTGAATCGAACTCTGCTTATCAGCCGATTACCCTCGAGACTGGTTCATATCAAATTCCTATAACCTATTATTTTGTTTCACTTTATTATTCTTATAAACAACTAATGAATATGAATTTTTAATAAGCAAATAACATAAGGCACAGAAGGTAAGTGATATATTTGAACTAGTCGTTATCATAGATTGGACTACTTGAGTTATGGTTATGTTTATGAATGCGATTTGTTTATAGTTCCTATTTATTTCCAGATTCCACACTATGTCAGAGAATTAGCAATTTACATGGAAAAGAAATGTACCACACAATACTGTGATTGATGAAGGTAAAGTAATTATTTAAATACATTACTCAAAAATGTTTTTATTAAAGTTTTATGTTTATTTCTAGACACAAGTTGGCTGGACTACCACAAAAGGATTATCAAAGTACGCAAATGTGACTAGGAAATACTATTAATATGTGAAAATACAATACCAATACATGACACATTTTTTTTTGATTGGTATAACTTGAATAATGAATTACATAAAGTTAACGTATCGATTTAGTGATTGAATTCTATAGTTAAACATCTAACAGTGTTGTGTTTATCCATACTCTTTCCCAGCAAAATAACAAATTATATCACAACTTCTAACGTGACAAAAGCAACCGTAACAAGCCAATTCGGTAAGTATTCAAAGTAAAAACAGTATAAATAAATCATTGTTCATCTGCTTACTAAAATAATATTCAAACAAACTGTTTGGAAGGAATAATAAAATATTTATCTAATCATGAATCCAAAAATATTATAATAAAGCTTAACTAAAAACATACAAAATATGGTGTATGTACACCAGCTATTATTTACATATTTTCTTTTTAATAAACGTATCAAGATATTAAAATGCACCACTCGCGAGGAATATGTGTCTATTTACGCGAAAACGAAAAAGGTAACTAACAGGAAAGAAAATGTACGAAACACTGCACTAAAAACTTAATAATTGAGCATCTGGCCATGGGAAATAAAATTGTTTTTCCTACTTACATTGAAACTGCCTGGCAAACAGAAAACATTTTCACAGGAATGAAGAACTCTTCTATAGTTGAATACCAACGGGTATGTCGATTCAGAACATCAATAAAACATTTTTATGTACAATTTTCACATACAAAAAGTATTTTTATATTCTACTTCTCGAAAAGCAAACATAACCACTTGACTAATGCTTGTTAACAAGATATGGTTAAATTCTGGACGCAAAAGACACAATAAAAGTAGTATAATAAAGATTTAGAAAGCCTAAACTTCTAACACTGGAACTATTACTTAAGTTCCTTAAATTCAGGTGAAAAGGTAATGACTGTGGGCGCGCTTAAAGCGGCCGTGGAAGTCCCTGCTAACAAAGAGAAGTTACATTTATATTATCCCTACTCGGGCAGACAAAAAAGGCGCCAAAAAAGCAACACGAGACTAATCTAAGCCTTCTTATTGGAGGAGACGTTCCACGTTGAAATATGTTTAGAACGTAAAACTAAAAGCTAGGCAGCCGCTTACGTAATGACTTCTAGAATCCGACAGTAGTGGCGGTAATTATTTTTTAAGGGGTAGCAAAACAGGTAATTTATACACGGAAAATGATTAAAGATAAAAATGACCGTTACAAAATATTATTATAATTTTTTGTTATATCTTTAATGTAGAATCCTTTTGGCTATTAAAAACGGTTGACAAACAAATATTTAGTCACCAATATCTTGTAGAGGCGAGCAAAGTACCTGGGCGCTGAGAAAAGCAGGTTCTAATCTTTGATTTGTAAACAATCATCGCGCAAAAAATCTGTCATTTACAAATGAAGTAAGTTAACTGAAGTTCCGAGCAAATCGTCTATCAATATTTTGTCCTCATTTTTTTTGCAAACAATCGTCACACTACAAATCAGCAATTTTAAAATGACGTAACTTGCGCCTTTATTCTACCGTTCGGTAGCCAGATATCGCTTTTCGCGATCGTCAACGACTACAATGACTGAGAAAAATTAGTAATTTTTTTTACTTATGTTTATGCAAGATCTAAGTCAGTAACCTCTTTACTATTATACTTACTTTTTTATATTTACATGCTGTGCACAACATAAAGTTAATCTCTTGTATATAGTACTCTGGTACTCTTCATTGTACAATAATTCATCTTCATTTACAGCTTCGTAACCTTCTGATATTCTGAATAAATGTTCATTTAGTAAGTACAGTTGGAAAGTCGTCTCCGATAAAAAATATTCTAAATATACCATACAAAAAGAGATGCAATAAGCGAATACTAAAGCTCCAAAATAGTAAAATATAAAGATTAGATGAAAGAATGGCCCTGTATAAACGCGAGCAATCTTAATGATGTGGATGTACTCTTCCTCATCTCCAATAAATGGTATGGTGAATGCTAAGTAAGTTACTGTAGAAGTTATTATAAGTAACGTGGTACTTATCTTCAGAATTTTACATCGACCAAATATTTTGTTTTCGATCTGAGTCCCTGCGGAATTTATAGAACAGGAAAGTTCGCTCGTAATTTTCGCTAGATAGTCGATTTTATTGGTTAGTATCAATGATACCGATACCGCACAAAATCCCTAAAAAATAATTTAATAAATTTAAACTATTTCATGCATTTCTTAATATTTTGTCATGTGGTAATAGGACAGTGCATATAAAGCACTGTGTATATGTAAAAGTAAGTGTGTGTTATCATTGCTCCGACAGTTTTACAGTGAATACTAAGTTAATTTTATGTGAGTTTTGTTCAAATCGTTTTCACATTAGTTGTGTAAAATTAAAAGACTCTTGGTGTAAATTAATAAATGATTGTAACAATTTGATGTTGTTTTATAATACATGCAAAGGTAATGTTAATAAAAAGTTGAAAGATGGGAGCGTAAACAGTGAAACATCAATTGCTTTAACACTGAAAATCAATCGAATACAAGATTTGAAAATTGCAAGTGAACTAGAAAAACGAATTACGATATATAAACAATTTATTAAAACACAAATTATGTGAATTAGATGGAAGTTATAACCAAATTTTAAGTCAATTGCAGAAAACTGCAAGCAATATTGGAAAATCAAATACTCTATGGAAGAGATGGTGTTAAAACCTACTTTTCACGACGTACTCAAAAAGATAACTCAGCTGTTTTTGTACTAGAAGCAAAAGGCACTAACAAATGCGATATAAACATATGAATAGATAACGTATCCCGTTGAAGGTCAAGGAATGACCCAAATAAAAACTTCTAGAAATGGGAAGACAATCGTAAAATGCTTAAACAACGATCATATACAAATAATTAAAACAAATCTTAAACATGCTATGGGGAAGGATTTTACTGTAACAGTACCAAGTAAAAAATACTCTAAAATCAGAATTTATCACCCAGAAAAAACTAACATATCAAACAAAATACTGAAAGACAATATTATTAAACAAAATATGTTTCATTGTTTCATAAAAACGAGGAGTTTAAAATATTAACTTAAATTAATTATTTAAAAAGCAGCAACATGATAGGAGAGGTTTCACCGAGACTTATACATAAATTTTTTTCACGAGAACATTTGTTGGTAAGTGAAAGTGTCCCGTGTTTCAAGTGTTCATCATATGATCATACGGAAAATCAGTGTACAGGTTCCATAACATTTGTCCAATATGCTTCGAGCAACATAAATCGAAAGACTGTCCAAAAAGTTCTGTAAGATGCACAAAAGATGTATAAACAATAACTAAAAGTTTAAAACAAGTTACAGTACAAATCACTCTTCCAAAGATATAAATTGTTCAGTGTGTTTAAAACAAATTGAGTTAATAATAAATAAAATAAATAACAATCAAACCTAGCAGTCACGCTCAAGTAATTTTAATAAGCAATAAGACCAAAGTTATTAGATGACAAAGAAATGACAGTGGCAACATTTCTAGATATAGAAGGATTGTTCAATAACGCGACAACGCAATTTCTAACGAATGCTTTGTTAAATAGAGGAGTCCCAACAATACTCTGCCAGTAGATTACAGCCAACCTAGAAAAGAGGATAATCGTATCCAATCTAGGAGAGGCTTCCATTGAGGTGAGTACAGGCAAAGGTGCCTTGCTGTGGGCAACTCTTGTTGATAAACTCATCCAAAAAATTTCCGCAGAAGGCTTTTAATGTCTGGAATACGCTGACGATCTAGTGATAGTAATCAAGAGTCGAATACGATATCAGAGCGTTCGCAAAGAGCCCTAAACATTTTCGATAGGTGGTGTAGTCGTCACTTTTACATGAAAAAAAGCCTTGGGAGGCCTAAAACCCCCGAGACTCAATGAAGTGGAAATTCCATTTGCCAGCGAGGTTAAGTACCTAGGAGTCATATTCGATCAAAATCTCACATGGAATTCCCATACCCAAAAAGTCACACAGAAAGCATCCATTGCTCTAGAAAGGTGCAGGCAGATGCGTGGGAAAGAACTGCATATTTATTCAAGGGGAAGCTCGTTCAGTGGCACATAGGCTAATGCAAGATAACGCCCATAAGGCAACAACATGGAACAGAACATCAAAAGTTAGAATCTGCGCTGAAGGCAGATCCTTTTCTGGGAATGCCCAAAGACACTATGGTTCCAAAGTATAACTTCTATAAGAAATTTCAAATCAAAATACCAGACAGAGAAGACTGGAAAAACGGTTCTTCAAAATCAACACAAACGGTCTGGTATACGAACGATCCATGAATGAAAGGATACAAAGTAGGTGGTGTCTCCACGACAGAGAGAGTCCAAAAAGGTCAATAAAGGACGATCGGCCAAATTCATGGAAGACCGACTACGCAACTACGCCAAAATGCAAAGGTCATTAGGATAATGGAGAGTCTTCTAATTAGACACTGTAGGCTTAATAAACTCTAATGAGCCTGGCAGAGGACACAACATGTAGATTCTATCAAGAGGAAGAGGAAACCTCAGTGCATGTTCTGTCATTGCCGAAGGCCGCCAGATTGGGATTCAAAATACTTGGCGAAGAAACTCAAAGGACAGAAAGCTATATCGAGGAGTTCTTATCAAGGCTATGAAGTCTGATACAAAAGACAAAGCTGGATAAGGAACTCAAAGTAAAATTGGATTGAGGGTGCCGCAATAGATTCACACCGGTCGCGGTGGTTAAAGACAATCAACCAGCTCTTTTTTCAAATCTACAATCTAAGCATAAAAAATTATTTTACGGTGGTACACTAGAACATGTAATGTTAAAATATAAACTTGATGAATTGTAACTGTTTTTGTTATCTAACAATGTGGATTTAATTTGTATTGCTGACAGTTGGATTATTTTCCAGTGAATTAGAGTAGGTAAAAATACCAGGTTACAACACTGCTAATTTTTTTGTAAAGAACAGTACATACATGGTGAAGTATTAATATTGTCACAAAGTACCTGCTCAAGTGTTGAAATGTAGGATATTGTAAATTTAAGTATAAGTAAGATTCTCGAGGGTGCTACTTTAAAACTCACAATCTCTGAAATAAATTATTGTATAATATGTATCTATAGAAGACTAAATCCTGATGTAATTTTTTTTTTAATAAACTTAAGAATGTGATATTAGGAAAATGTCTCGGAATGTTTTGGGACAAGCCAAAAATTAGTCTACCCCATACAGAATTTCCTCAGGAATCCGAAAACAATAGTGTTGACCACTCAAAATGGCGGCTTTAATGGTTATTTACCTTTTTGTAAACAAAATGAATTTGGAACTTACTTGTTTGCTTATATCTTCGCTTCTAAAGGTCGCAGAAAAACGTTCGACCAGTCAATTTCTTCGTCATGTGTTCCCCTAAAAGGTAGGTATATGCAAAGAACGAATTTATGATTGTTAATAACATTTTATGACGAGAAACTGAAAAAATTTAATTTTTCGATCGCCGAATTTTGAAGTACTATAGAAACAAATATAAAATTTGCATTTTAACGATATTTTGAAAAGTAGTACATATTTTTACCTTTAATGAAATGCACTTTGTCCCGTAGCAAAATATTAATTATTTTTTTTTGCAATTAATTTATAAAAGAAAAATTGAAATTGTTATACTAAAAGATATATTAATATTTTACAGTTCCGTTTCGGTAAAAACATTGTATTTGACGTACATTTACATAATCAAAAAGAATATTGCAAAAAAATTTTAATTTGCGGCTTTTTTACGAAAAAAATTAATTTTGCATCTTAAACAAATGTAAATATCTCAGTGGATTTTGCATAAAATTTATTGCAACTAACGGCATTTTAATTGTCATAAAATAAATTTCATAATATTTTCAAATTTTAATTCCTCCGCCAGACATTGACCATGGAGGTACAGTCATTATATACCCAGACCATTATTAGTAGGTAAATACATACAGATCACGTCAAATTCCAATCCCGTCGGAGATAAATCTTTGATAGGGATTTTTTTTATGCCAAAATCTAAATATTCAGAAGGCGTCGAAGTCCTAATCGACAGTGAATAATGGAATCACGTCCTGAGAGAGCATCGTTAATGATTTAACTTAGTATAGCCTTGATTCATTACTAGTCTATCGAAGTGCATCTTATCTCGAACCCGACTGGGAGTAGAAGAAAGGGGCAAAACGGGACTGGAGCCCCTTAATAAATAAATTGGTGTCGCGTCAATTTGACGCCCGGTAGTGTGTTCTTCTACATGGCGCCCAACGAGGAGCATTGTTAGTTAAACGTCTTGAGTTCCTGGAGGGATGACAGACTCTGCCCCTTTTAAGTTTTATGGTAAACCGACCTCTTTAATGGACAACGTCTCTAGAGGGTTAGAGAGGTCGTTCGCGGGGGATGTACTAGGTAGCACGGGAGTAGGACTGAGTCCCACTGAAGGAGACATGCAGGCCTCCCCAGAATTAATGATTGCGAAGATGGCAGCAGGCATTGCTAAACCTCTAATCAAAGCCACACGAGCATAAATACAGGGCTAAATACCCCATCAATTCGATGGGTGACAACTTATCTCGCCGTTCTGGTTAAGTGGTAGAGTAGCATTAGCTAAATTTCGCCAGGACGTTAATATAAATAAGGCAATACAAAAAAATACAGGAAACCAAGTGGCCCTGGCCAAAGCCAATCTGTACCAATCCCACCTACCAGGCGACCCAAGAGGAAACCCCGAAGCAAGCAACAATGTAAATCTAAATTAAATAATTTCGATGACCTTCCTGATCTTAATTACTTATTTAATGATCACGAAGCCAACATATCTCCCCGCCAATATATACCACTAGAATCTATCAATCAAACTAGTGACGCCTTCCCTCTACCTCGCATCAAAATTATTGTGAATAATAAAGCGATAAACGCTCTACTGGGAATAGGTTCAACAAGGAACATTATCCAGCCCAAATTTCTAAACGACATTGACCAGCTCACAGCTCCACAGACATTTGTTAAGGCATCTGGTGATGGTTTAGTAGAATCCATCGGTACGACGACAATAAACGTTAATCTTCTAGATGTACCCTTCAAGGCCAAGTTTCAAGTCATAAAAAATTTAAATGAGGAGCTAATACTTATATACTAACAATGCCATATTCGATTATCAACGTAAATATGTCTGTATTGGCACCCAAGATAGGATAACCGTCTTCTGGAATCAGATTACCTGTCAAGAAAGGGAACAGTGCCAACTTCCTAAAGAGCTGATTATTGAAAGCGATATTTTAAAACCTCCATTCGAGGAATTCGAGGAATTCGCAGAATTGTTCACAACGGTACCGACTCAAGCCACCACTGTGACTACAAATCACAAAATTATAGTAAAATACGACACCTCGTTTAATATCAAACCTTATCCTATGTCTCCAACTAAAAAGAAGATCATGTACGATTAAATAGATGAGATACTGAAGGCCGGAGCTATAGAACCGAGTACAGCCCAGTACAGTTCGCCTCCTATTATAATAGAAAGACCCGGCAAGAAGCCTCGCTTCTGTATTGATTATCGTCACTTAAATGAAGTCACGGAAAACGAAACCTCCGTCTTACCTAAGGTATACGAGAGTATAAAGGATTTAGGAAACGCCAACGTATTTACGGTGTTAGATTTCAAGAATGCGATGCCTTTGGGACTGAAGAGAGCTCCGTGTACGTTTCAAAAGTTTATGGCAAGAGACGTTTTAATTGGTTACTTGCATCACTTTTGTAAAGTTTACCTTGATATAATCATCTATAGTGAAAATATGGAACAACATTTAAACCATATGAGAGCCGTCTTTGAACGTCAACGTTTATATAATTTAAAGGTGTCACTAGAAAAATGTGTAGTAGCCATATCCAGTATAACTTACCTATGGCATCAGATAAATGCCAATACCACTCGACCTTAGAAAAACACATTCTGCAGATACAGAGCTATCCTGTACCTCCGACTAGACGTCAACTTCAGAGTTTCCTTGGCCTATGTAATTGGGTACGTGAATATATCCTTAATGTTGCAATAATTACTAAGCCCTTGATCCGACTTCTCTCGAAGGACTGGCGTTGAGTGGACTCAGGAAGCCCAAGAATCCTTTATCCTGCTGAAGGAGGTATTAGCTCAGCCTCTAGAACTGCACCAGCCAGATTTCAATAGAATGTTCATTTTACAAACAGACGCATCCTTAATAGGATTGTCAGCAGTACTTTATCAACTAGGTGATAATGACCAGAAGCACATCATCTCTTATGCTAGCAATACACTATCTCCAAAGTAGAGAAAGTACCACATTAACGAGTTAGACGAGTTAGAATGTCTGAGCATTGTTAACTATATTAAGAAGTATAAAATATATTTGGCAGACCGTTATAGTTAGAACAGAAAACAGAGCATTACTGTGGCTAAATAAGCATAAAGATGAGAAGACAAAATTCACACGCTGGTCATTACTACTACAAGAGTACAGCTTCACGATAGAACATTGCCCTGGCAAGGAAAACATATTGGCAGACTATCTTAGTAGGAATCCTCAAGGCCCGAACGTCGAAGCAGATGTCGAAGAGGAAAGGATGTATCCACCAAATTTTTCGTATAGGGAACGCATATCAGCGATTACCATATTTGAATTGCACGAACAAGTCAGAGAAGCACAAACGTATTCTAGACACATTCAAGATCAAATTGAACGATGGAATACTCTAATGAAGCAGGAAATCAAAACAGAGGCAGAGATGAAGTTCGTAAACACACGTCAAGTGATTGATGGTTCACTTTGGACAAAAGCTGAAAATATTAAAGATAAATTATACGTACCATAACGTATTGTCATGAAGGTAATACCATTTTCACGATACACCAGAGGTAGGTCATCCAGGCAGAGATGAAACAGTCAGACTCATCCTCCACTATTTTAATAACATGTCTCGTCTTATTAACAAATATATAAATGAATGTATCATATTATGCAATTCCGTAAAAAAGCAGACAGCCACAACCGAATGCTCCTTTAAGGAGTTTAAAGTCCTAAGCGTGGATGTAACAGGACAAAAGATGCAGATAACCGCTATATATTGATGGTTGAAGATGTATTCAGTAAGTGGGTTGAAGCAAAAACATTCACACAAGTTAGTGGAAAAACAGTAGCACAATTTCTCGAAGAGGAAATGGAGGCGAGATATGACGTTCCAAGGGTTATCATATCATACCAAGGAGGCCACTTTAATTCTGAATTTTACGACACCTTTTGTATGCGTAATAATATAGAAAGACTCTTTATAGCAGCTTATCATCAACAAGCGAATCCAATAGAACGGAGAGTGCAAGAGGCTAAGAAGATCTTAAAAACCTTATTGTATGGTTTACCTAACGATGAGTGGGTTTGTCATGTTAGTCAAATGGCTTATATATTAAGAACAAGAAAAAACGCCGCTATGGGACATACATCCAGTTTTGTAGTATTAGGCCATAAATTACCATGGATTGGTGATTGGAATATGTTAACTTACAGGCAAGAGCGAACAAAGCAAGCAGACATACCCCGACTTGAAAGGGCAAAAGAGATCAGAAAGAATCAAACAAATTACCAAGCACGTTACGCGCGAAAGGTGGCAGTAACGCCTGTCGTATATAAAGTGGAAGATATGGTGATGGCAAAAAGGATCATTAAGGATCATACATTTACACCATCGTGGAGTGGACTACATAAAGTTTTAAAGTTATCAAAAGACACAAATTCGACACGATTACATGTCGATGCCATTAGGTCGGCACCTAAGGGAGACCCTCATATTGAACTAGAATTGTCTGATGAACAAGAAGATAGTCCGATAAAGCCCATCTTAGTGACGATGCTTCCCCATCCGATGATGAAATCGCGCCCAGGTCAGAGCGACGAAGCGATACAACACTGGTTCAAATAAACGTTCCCTCAGATGCTCAAGATTAGCCGAATGTAATAAGTGAAAATCCCGATGATGCTCGAGACGAGCCAGACATAATAGAATGGCGATTGCCGTTTTAATGTTTTTTTTATATCTTTTATCTAAATCCTATGTAGCAATTTCATCCATATGCGGATAAATTGATAATGTTAATATTTAGACCTGGATTAAGGTAAGCCGGACGCAAGGGCGCGATCCGGCAAACCCGGCTACTCAAGAGCGAGAGCCACTTACTCCAATAAATGAAAGTAAGCATAAGTACTAGTCAGTACGAGTTTCGGAAGATGTTTTTCTTATGCAAGAAGACACTTTCTTTTTCAACCATTATAAGTTAACAAAATTTATGTATACCCAAGGGAAACTGCAAGACCAGTTTCAGAAGCTGATCTTTCGCCCAAGAAGACGCTTACAATTTTATTTTTTATATATTTTTCGCAAAGACGTTATGACCGCACGAGTTTCATAATCTATCTTACGAAGAATCCTTTTCAACCATTATAAGTTGACAAAATTCATGTTAAAGAATTTTTTCCCCAATGAAGCTATATGATGAGGCCATATGCAGTTCTTCCCAAGAAGGAGATCGTCTCCAGTGAAGCCATATGATGAGCCCATATGCAATTCTTCCAAGGAAGAAGATTAACAAGAGCGAAGACACGAGTGCAACGAATTAGTGAAAGTGGACGCTAAACAAAATGTGCTGCGCTGAGTGTCATGATCATTGATAAAAATGTTGTATCAATTGGCGAATATTGCTTGGGAAAAATGTCTATATTTATTACCACTTAAGTTAGATAGGCGAATCAGCCATCAACCCCAATTAAGGCAAACACTCTAGGCATCTATACCATAAGTAAGATAATCAAATAAATACATACAAGCATACAAGTGTATATTGCATTAAAGGCAGTCGATTGGTATAAAAGATTCAACCAAACGAGGGGAGTGTTGCAGAACTTTCTAGAATCGACCTAAGTCGAAACCAAAATAAAAATTCGACTTAGGCAAAAATTTTATTTAAGGACATTTTCAAGAGTCTGAGAGACTTCAGAGTCACAAACTAGTCCAAAAATCAATAACAATGCACAGGGCCGGTTTCTCGCATAAAAAGAGTCTGGATTCACCCAGCGACTCATAATTTGGACGAATGCGTTGGGCGGTCAATACAAAGCGATAGTAGGAAAGCCAATATCAGGACTTTCCAAATAATAAAGTTATAGAGAAAAACGCCTTGTGCATAAAAAAGCTAAAATTCTATTTTGCCCAAAAGTCGCTGTAATTTTTCCAATATTGAACACCGATATAAGGACAAGTAAGTCGTGAACTGATCGAACGCTATCAAACTTATATAGTAAGTAAGTCCTCTTGAATGTTGTTTTAGTATGTGAAATCTCACGTTACGAGAACTTTAAAGCTAAGTAGTCTCTATTGAAACTAAATTTTATTAGTAAAAGATTTTTGTTATTTTCAGTCAGCCATAATTACCACAGTCACAAAAGTCATATACATTTTTAAAAAGGCTTATATTTAATTCTGGGAGGATTGCATGAATCATTTCTATCAAATCGACTGTTAGCGTACGCTCTCATTTGTATGGTTAAAAAGTCATTTGCCTTAGTTGTGGAGGCGTGATTCTTTCACATTATATCATTTTGCTGAAAATCACTGATTATTTTGATGCTTATTAAATAAATGGTATTCTTTGAACTAATTCCATTTTACTGATGTTGCTGATGATTTGTTGCTAGCCTTGATCCCTGGAGTTTTAGTTTGGAAGACCTAAACAACTGAGTAATCGAAATCTCATGATTCCTTAAGTTTGATACTCAGTGTTCTGGTCGCCTTACAGGAGCTTGATATGGATTTTTTAATGCGATTTCTCCAGAAATCTTTAAGTGCCGAAACCATTATTAGTAGGTAATATATACAGATCACGTCAAATTTCCATCACGTTGGAGAGAAATCTTCAATAGGGATTTTTTTTATGCAAAAACAACAGAAACCAAAAGACGTAATTACTGTATAAACAGAGCAACATCACGTCAAATTCAATCCTGTCGGAGAGAAATCTTCGATAGGGATTTTTTTTGACAAAATCTAAATATTCAAAAGGCGTCGAAGCCCTAATCGACAGTGAATAAGGGAATCACGTCCTGCGAGAGCGTCGTTAATGATCTAAGGTAGTGCAGCCTTGATCCATTACTCTATCGAACACAAGTAGCACAACTATATTGGTCCAAAATTCGAAGATACATTGGGCCAATCTAATTTCTCTATATTGGAAAAATAAAAAATGTTAACATTATACAATATTAATCCAACGTCATATATCAATATTGGCACAAGATCATATATCAATGTAAGTTCAACATCATATACTAATATTGTCCCACGATCTTATATCGATATTGACCCAAGATTATATACCAATATCGGTCCAATACCATATACCAATATTGGCTCCCAGACCATATACCAATATTTGCCCAATGCCATATACAAATATTGGCCCACGATCATATACCAATAATGGACCAACACCAAATTCTAATGTTGCACCAATCTAATACATCAATATTGTATCAATATTACTTTCCAATTTTCTACGAAAAGGCATAAATAATTATTACTCTCCTTATAGCATAACTTGTTTACACTTATGTGCAGTTGGCAATTTCAACACATTTAAGTCTAATCGCAGTGACAGTGCTTTGTTTCTACCGTAAAGGTTTATAACTAAATTAAAAGTAAAACAAACCACTTGTCACTACGATTAGACGATCCAGCTGTCGGGAGCTAACATTGTCGGTACGCTCGGCCGAGGCCGGGAAAGTAACATTCCCGTACGGTTTTTTATGTATATTTTAGACAGTAAATAAATACACGTAGACAAACCAGCTCACACAAAATTGCATTTATTAGTAAGCAGTTAGATCGTAATGAAGAAATGTTATGCATTAATACAAATTCCTTAATTTATAATAATATTGACTGTCATTTCAGAAAATAGTATATTGTGTATTTAGGTGTGAAAGCAATACATTCCTGGACGACGATGCAAATTGTTGGCCGAGGCGCTAGCCGAGGCCAACAAGCATCGAAGTCCGGGAATGTGTTTTCACACCGAAGTACACATACTATTTTTTCTGAAATCACAATCAATATTATTTATAAATTAAGGAATTTGTATTAATGCATAACATTTCTTCATTACAATCTAACTGGTTACTAATAAATGCAATTTTAATGTGAGTTGGTTTGTCTGCGTGTATTTATTTACTGTCTAAAATATGCATAAAAACCGTAAGGGAATGTTGATCGTTGCTTGGCAACGGATTCTTTCCGGTCTGTTTTCTGATAGTTTCTTAGCAACGGACTAAAATACTGGAATTGTGCATTTTTCGATCTGAAATCGCGCCGAAAATGTAGACATTGCCGATCGATTTTAGAAAAAACAGTATGGGTACTTCGGTGCGAAAGCACATTTCCGGACTTCGATGCTTGTTGGCCTCGGCTAGCGCCTCAGCCAACAATTTGCATCGTCGTCCGGGAATGTATTTCTTTCACACCTAAATACACAATATACTATTAATTTTTTCCCTTTAAAAATAAAAACACTTTTTTTGGTCCGCTTTTCATTTATTTTCATTACTAACATTATTATTTGGTTGTTGGTTTTCAAGTGGTCTAATGTTTGTTCCGCCATCACTATATCCAGCTGTAGCAAGGGCAACACCAACAAACTGTGTAATTTCAAGATCTGCTGTATTAAAGTTAACTTTAAACATGACATTTTCAGATATGAAAAAAGACATCAATGAAATCAGTATGAAGCTAAAAATTTTATTTAAAATTCAACAAAATACATATTTCCAAATTTTTCCAAATTTAATTTATCCCCGAAGACACAGGTAGAACTAGACGAATTGGAGGAGAAAATTAAAATTCCCGCCAATGATGACTTTCACGATTTGGTGAAGTTGCTCGCCTTCTCAGTTAAAAAAACACTTAATTTCGAATTTTTAAAATCTTAAGTGGAAGTGTCCTTTCTCATGTGGGAGGAGTTACTGCAAAAAATGTCCTTGATGATGAAAAAACTCATGAGCCGCGAACTCAGCCTTCTGCATTCTGCACATGGAAAAAAACAAAAAAGAAACTTCTCGAAATTAAACACATGCAAAGTTGTTCTGGGTAATATGACGGATAATTTCGGCAAAACAGTTTCGTATAAATGGATTTATTTTTAGATGCTGTTAATATCGGCTAAAGCTTTGGTCATCTTATTGAATTCTTTCATTGTTCCCATTTGATCTGTAAAAAGAAAAAAATACTAAAACGTTTCTGTTTCAAGACTCTTCGTTTTTGCATTATACATTCTTTTTTATTAATGAAAGGGGAATCAATTTTCTTGGGTGAATTATTCCTCGAGTTGTTTAGTTTTTTGGACAAAAATTTATAATTTATATGGCAAAACAACGTTTGCTGGGTCAACTAGTCTAATATATAAAAATCTCGTGTCACAATTTGGTGTATATTTGGTAGGTCTGAGAATAGGTCGTAGGCTATTTTTTATACCCCTAGGTGATAAGGGCGGCCCTATCTAGAAATTTTCTTTTTATTTTTTGGACAAAAATTTATAATTTAAATGGCAAAACAACGTTTGCTGGGTCAGCTAGTATTATATATGTGTGTGCGTGCGTGTATTTATTTCTGTAAGTATGTGAATGTGTTACAATTTTTATTATTATTTTTTTATTTTTACGTGACTCAGATAGCCGCTTCATGTTTTAATCGAAGGGTAACCGTGGTCTATCTTTTACTTTTCAAAACGAGTGTTTTGATATTGTACCACGCCTACCTTTTGCCACAAAGCAAATTTTGATCCGACTTTTAGGTCCGAAGATATTTCGATTTGAAAATTTCAGAAAATTTGACTGAAACTGCAATTTCAGCCAAACTATTTAACATTCTTGGCTGAAATTTGGTTAACAGTTTTTATGTGATAAAGACTACTTCCATTCCAAATTTCAGTCAAATCGGTTGAGATCTGATCAAGATAGCCGAAATTTGATTTTCTCAATTTTTTTCGTATATATATATATTAATATCAGGAGGGGAGATGGTCAGATATCTTCCCCAAATTTAAACTGAAGGTTCCTTTAATATTGAGAATAAAAGAATACCATTTTCTTTTCTTAACTAGTTGTTTAAGTGATAAAAAAAATTAAAACAACAAATTTGACCCTTAAAATGTCCAAAATATCCCTTTTCGGCCAAAAAAGCATTTTATGGAAATTCAAATTTTAGGGTTTTATTATACTCGTCATAACAGACAATATCCGCAGGGTCTGCATCCATCTTAAAAAATTTTCCAATCCTTTCCTATTTCCTAAACCGACTCCACTATTAAGCTGCCTTTTCTAGATATTTATTTAATTTTTCCTGACGATTACTCTTAAGGTCAAACATTCTAATAACGATTCTAATAAATGTTAAAACGCAATATTACACAACACTTTTAATTAAAAATTTTTAACCTACCTTTTTGTCTGTATGGTCACTATAATTTACTTTATCATAAAAGTAATTAGAAATGCAATTAGAAAAGTAATTGCTAATTCCTTTTTTAAAGACATGTACTTTGTAATTGTAATTAGTTCCTTTTTTTTAAAGTAATTTGTAATTGTAATTATTTTTAAATTACAAGTAATTACCCAGCTCTGACGTCGGGCATAATGTCTCTGGCGTATAGCGACTTGCCTAGCAAGTACCAAGAGCGGCGACCTCTAGCCATAGTGGGCTATACTCACTGTTAATGAAAATAGAATTTGAAGGAAACAACTACTCAGCGGGCAAATATCCCGACCTGCATTGAATTATACCTTCAAATCGTAATCGGTAGCCATCGATAGATATTTGGCTACCGATCCCCGGGTAATTATCTCGTAAAATAATAAAGTTATTTAAAATTTGTAAATCGGCACCAAAGAAGGTCTTAAATAACTGCAGTTAGAATTGTTCCTTGGCAGTGCACAGAGATGGCGCTGCGGTGAGAAATTATTTTTCGATGGCTGGAACCTTGAAATGTGTGATTCATTCGATTAATAAATAAATTGTGAATAATTTTGACTATTTAAAAATTTTTGTAAATACCAGCCGTTTTGGAGCTACATGAATTTTTTTCTTCATTTTTTTGTCTCTGTAAATTTTGAAAACTCCTATAACTTTTCTGTTAATCATTTTAGAACACCAATTATTTAGAACTTTTATCTTATTAAATTCCATACTTCCTATATTTTTACATATTTTGAAAATTTTTACTAATTTCAAATTTTAAAAATTAGTTGCATTTGAAAAATTTTGAAAATTGGATGGGAGGAACCTATAAAACAATAGTATTAAATGCCTGCTTTTAGCTTTATTAGCTGTACTTTTCTGTTTTACCTTTTGTAAATCCTATGAAATCATCTACAGTTTGTTTTTTAAAGTCTCTGTGGGCTAAAGATTGATAGATAAGTTATGACATGGCGATTTAATATTTTCTCATTTTCGACGCCCCATTCAGATACGTTTTTACGATTAAAAAATGGAGCGTTCTAGGAAAAAAATAAAATTGAAAGCTTATTTTATTGTCCCTATTTTCATTTTTCTGTCATTCTGCAATGAAAATTATTGTGTTGACCTGAAATTCGCAAAAAGTATCAATGTGGTAAATTTATATGTTGCTCTGCTTACTCGATTTTTGTGGTTCAACACACAATACGTATAGATATAGAACTTTTTGATAGTTTTGTGCAAGTGATTTTTTACTATAAATATTTAAGGTAAAAATTATCAGTAAAAAAATAACGTTTTTTTGTATGAAAAATACTTAATATTCAAAAAATCGCTAATAATATTTAATGTTTAAATAAAATAATTTTCAAAATTTATGCAGCAATACTCAATATGTATTTAATTTATTCAATTTCTTAAAAAATGTCCCCTGTCTCAACTATTTGCACCAAAATTATGCCGTAAAAATTTTACAATTTGTATAGAGGTACTTTGAAATAGATTTTAAATTGATACTTTGAAATTCGATTTTTTACAATTAAGAAAAAAAAACAAATTTACTTCAACTTCTCTGAAATATTAAAAATTGGTTGTTATAGAAAAAAAGACGAACGATATTAAATATTATTGTATATATTTTATTAATATTATTGTTGGTAGCGAATTTTGGAAAAATGCCTATGTTTCATACAAAAAATATAATGTGCTGTGTATTTTTTTTTATATTTTGGGTAATTTTTGGGTCGTTATATGCTTAATTTTCATCTTAGAATGACAGATAAAAAAACCAAAGTAGAGGAAATTGAATATGGGTTCAATTTTACTTTCGAATATCGTAAAAACAGGGCCGATAATGTCAAGTCTTTAAAACGTTATAACTGTTAATTTGCATCGTTGGTACGACGACGTCAAAAAACCATATTATATAGGAAATTTCATAAGCTTCCAAAAAGTAATTACTGATTGTTCGCTAAAATAATTATTTTTCGATGTTTTAAAAACGTAATTTTGATCCTTCTATTAAAGTAAAATATTTACGAGAAGTGTAAATGCAGTTTTGTTACAACACGGCCATATTTGTTGGAGAGCATGGTGAACGTAATGGCATAATCTGCATGTTAATTTGTATAGGTAAAGAAATAACTTTAATATACAATGAAAGTAGTTATTAATCTACGTTTCCTTTTATTTAGTTAAACCATGATACCCTTCTATAGCATCGAGTTGAATTTTCAACGGCATGTGTTATTCGGCTCTTCCTTACACATAATTCAATGCCTAAAGTCAGTAATTAAAAATACATAGAATTCCTACGTGATAACTGTACAATCTTTACAAACCGTTTGAGTTAAATAGGTAGGTATCTAAAAATAATTATTTCTGAAGACAGTGAAATGGAGCGACATGTTTAAACACGTCGCTCCATTTTAAAGGAGGGCAAGAACTTAAAAATGGTTTTTTCCGTTTCACATTTTTTTGGAATAAAATTTTGAGGCGAGGATAATGTTTTTTTTTTTAATTTTGTCTAGAAACTTGGAATTTTGTATAGAGGTTCCTCAAATGACCTAGGCAATCACTGAGAAGGGATTTTTCAAAATTCGACCCCTAAAAGGGTGAAAAAGAGGATTTAAGTTCCACGCGGATGAAGTCGCGGCCATCAGCTAGTAAACTATATTGAAACAATCCGGCACGCAGAAAAAATAACACATTGTATCAATATTGTTCTACAATATTGTGAAAACTATTTTGGGCCAATATTAATAAACCCCAATATTAGCGGAAACTAGAAAATAAATGTTGCCTCTATATTCAAAAAACTATATTGGAACAATCCCGCATATTGGAAAAATAATACATTGTACCAATATTGTAAAACAAGATTGTGAAAAAACCATCTTGGGCCAATATTGATAAACCCCCAATATTGGCGGAAGCAAGAAAATAAATGTTGGCTCTATATTCAATAAACTATATTCGAACAATCCCGCACATAGGAAAAATAACACATCGTACCGATATTGTAAAACAGTATTGTGAAAAAACTAGCTTGGGCCAATATTGATAAATCCCAATATTGGCGGAAACTAGAAAATAAATGTTGGCTCTATATTCAATAAACTATATTGGAACAATCCCGCACACAGGAAAAATAACATTGTACCAATATTGTAAAACAATATTGTGAAAAAACTATCTTGGGCCAATATTGATAACCCCAATATTGTCGGAAACTAGAAAATAAATGTTGGGTTAATATTGATTTACAACAATGAAAAAAAATATTATACCAATATACCAATATTTGAAACCATATGCCACCAATATTATGTGCTACTTGGTAAGTGCATCTTATCTCGAACCCGACTGGGAGTAGAAGAATGGAGCAGAACGGGATTGGCGCCCCTTAATAAATAAATTAATGTCGCGCCAATTTGACGCCCGGTAATGTGTTCTTCTACATTAGCATGAGAGACTCCCACCCATTTTCCCTCCAAGAACATGTCCCTCTCAGCAATAGACCTAATAATCAACAAAAAATATGCACGTGAAATACTAGTTTACAAACTGCAGCAGGTCTGTAATCTGCTCGTGTATTTGGTATCTCTTATTAAGGGACTGGCAGGAGTAACTCAGGAGGCAGTCCTATGCCCCATCCTCTTTAATTTATTTATATCCGATATATCAACCCACCCTTCCACCAATCTCCTCTTATACGCGGACGATACTACTTTATACGCACACAGCTTACAAACATACTACTTAACTACTACATGACATGGAAAATTAAAATTAATAATGACAAGTCAGAAATAATCACTTTCCATAGAAAATTCACAAACATACCAACAATAACGAAATTAAAACTAAACGACCAACAAATCACAGAAAAGAAAACAGTTAAACTACTAGGACTAACATTAAACATCCAACTGGCATTTGCACCCCATATTACATTCGTCATAAATTGAGCTTATGTAACAATTTCAAAATTATATCCTCTAATTAATAGACGCAGTAAATTATCAACTGACAATAAAATTAACCTGTATCTCAGGCATATGCTCACCTAGCCTGCGTGGCCTGGAACTTCGTTTCGGACACGCAGTGTATGAGGGTACAGCGTACTAAGTTGCTGCGTCTATTAACAAACTCACCAAGATTCATCACTATCGAGGATTTGCATAGGCTCGCGGGGGTGCAAATGATAAAACCATACATCGACGAGACATCACACAAATTGCCAATGCCCAATACGCCAAACTCAGAACTCATTCCAAACGTAACATCCATTAGACCGCAAGACAAGATAAGACATACCTACAAACTTCTATACGAACGACTACCAATATACGAAACACCACAAGACGAATAATGAAACACATAACCATAC
This sequence comes from Rutpela maculata, assembly GCA_936432065.2. Lineage (NCBI taxonomy): Eukaryota > Metazoa > Arthropoda > Insecta > Coleoptera > Cerambycidae > Rutpela > Rutpela maculata. Next base: position 248,614,266 of record OW386285.2, read on the forward strand.
AAAACACGACCCAACCAAGCCCTCATCCCCTAACCTCCTCCTAATCTCCTGCTGAAAAGAATATCTGACAAAATCAAGCTCATTGTGTAAAAATAATTTTACAATATGATAAGAGAAACGGGGTTTTTATATATTTTCCTGTATATAATAGCTTTTACAGGGTGTTTCGCGAGTGATTGGCCATACACTAGTGAGGAGTACAGTACCCTGAGACGATTTCAAAATGACCTTTATTATATTTCTAGTGCCCTTCGTTTCTGATACACAGCACGTTTTCTAATTTTTGCCATAACCTCTATCGGTCATATTTTTAGATTAGCTTCACGAAATCGAACCAAATTTAGTAGGCATGTTTCACTAATAGAAGTCTACAATTCAGTACCGCAAACGAAAAAATTCAGGAATGGGCTCAATTTTTTTTTTTTTGGCATTTGCCTAAAAATATCACCCTGTATATAGATTTTTGGAGTTTTTAATTCCAAATTTAAAAATGTCTAATAACGTATTTAAACCATGTAATTATTTTATTTGGAACACTTTTAATGCTTCGAGATTAAACAAGTGAATTTCATAATAAATCAATTTCAAAAATATTTGGGTGCCTTACGGCTACGAAAACATCAATAATTAAATAAGTCACTTTAATTTTGAGGTTAAAAATTGAATTTTACTCTCTTTTAAAATTAGTCAGAACGATATTATGTCGCTTGCCAAAATAGTAAAAAGATAAAAATAGAATAATTAAATATATTACCAGAAAATACTAGTAGATATTTTAACTTTTACATAGATCTTATCACAGATAAGTAAAAACCGCTGCCCAAGGAATCACTACTTCCACATCCAGATTCTCTATTCAAGTCACTCACAACGAAAAAAACTTTGTATGTGGAAATAATTGTTCATCATATTTGAAATCCTCTACCCCAAAAACCCATAAAACGATACCCCACATCGGTAGTGGGGTGGGGGTGGTGATAAGGGGGTGGTAGTGGGGGTGGATGAAGTAAAAAATATTTTGAGGTTTCTGGTTCGTGTACATGCACTAAATCACATTTTTTTTTCATCCCCTTTAAAAAGGGGGTGGGGGTGGTAATGGGGGTGGCTAATGCCAAAATTTTTTTTAAAACCTTAGCTTCTCTTGTATATATTAAATACCAATTTTTTGGACTCTTACCTGCTTGATTTACCCATTTACCCCAAATTTACCCCAATTTACCCCCCAACCCTTCGACGGAACAAGATGTAAATATAATCTAGTTCCAGATCTCATTAAAGTACATACGTGTACCAAATTTCAAGTCAATATCTTAAACGGTTCCAGAGTAAACGTGCGCACAAAAAAAGTTACAGACAGACCGACAGACAGACAGAAATTTTTTTTTCGCTCAAACTTAAAATCTCAACGTTTCATGACATTTTAAGCCTATTTGACCAATAAAAGTTTTTAAAAATTTTTTTGTCGTTACTATACTTCCACTAGATGTGGAAGTAAAACATATATCCTTGTATTAAGAGAAATGAAACATGCACATTATGTACAGTACAAGTGTCACACTAATGTTATTTTTTAATTTAAGTCTATTCTGTTCAATGAAATCAATAATAAATAAAACAAAAACACTTACCAAAATAGTAGTTACAACAAACTTTAAAACATTCACATACACGTGTTTCTATGCCTCGTCAATAGAAGGATATATGTTTATACTTATCTGTGATAAGATTTATGTAAAACTTAAAATAATATCTAGTACTGACGAGGTATAAATACCGAAACACGTGTATGTGAATGTTTTAAAGTTTGTTGTAACTGCTATTTTGGTAAGTGCTTTTGTTTTATTTATTTTTGATTTCATTGAACACAATAGTTTAAATTAAAAAATAATATTAGAGTGATACTTTACATAATGTGCATGTTTTCGTTCTCTTAATAGAAGGATATAATATGTTTATACTTATCTGTGATAAGATTTATGTAAAAGTTAAAATAATTACTAGTATTTACTGGTAACATATTTAATTACTCTAGATCACTATTAGGAATAAAACTAGCCACGAGCGAACCAAAAGTTTTAGTAAAAAATTGTTACCTTTAGTTCAAGTTAAATTGCACTTGTATTCTTCTTTACCTACTAAGAAATATTATTACAATAAGTTTACAGGATGCGAATTATTTATGTCCATTTGAGCATTAAGTAAAATATTGCATTGTTTATCTATGTTAATTTGTAAACTCTCAAGCAACGCAAGCTTTGTTAAAGTTGTTAAAAAATAGGTAAAAAAATTATTTCTGTGGGAATTTGTTCCACGTTTTTACTCCGTTCTACTTCATTAACACCTTAGCCGCTATACATATCCCGGGGATATGTATCGCGTATAACTTCGGGGCGACAAAGAATTATGCAGATCATTCATGGTGTGGGGATGTTGTAAAAATCTTATTTATCAATGAATTTTCATTTTAAAGGTAGCATTCATGTTCCCTTTTCTCGGACTATTCATAAACGGCTTCTTTTCATACATATCCCCAGGGATATGTACCGCATATAATAAATATTGCATTACCCATATGCGTACATATACTTGGGGATATGTACAATAATTGTGCATTGGTGCGCGCCGAACTCTTTTACCCGCCAAATTATTTCCATGCGCATTGCGTAGTACTCATTCTCCCTTCCAGTTACGTCATATGATACACATAAGCGTACGTGGGTATTGCTTATTATTAGTTATTTCGAGAATATAACGGAGTAGTGTTTGAATTATTATTACAAGGAAAATAGTTGCAATGTCGGGACGGTCTGAAAAATTTTTGCAACTTGCTGTTGAACAATTGAAATGTGAAATACAAAAAGAAATCCGACCTGAACTGTATACTGAACGTATATCGGTAGAATTAGAAAACAGTAATGATGAAGAGAATTCAAAGGAGAATATTTCACCCACAGAGGCCTCACAGAAAATGATGATGATAGACCAGGTGTTGCTATACGTCATCGAGGAAAGACATCATTTTCTTATGTAGATGGAAGCGAGCATGAATTTTCTGATTCCTATGATAGCGATGATTCCGTGAAAGACAAGGCGTATGAACTTACTTCTGAGGAAAGACCTACTACTGATACAGAGGCGGTTCGCGATACTACATTATCTGATGCTAATATTACAAGTTATGATGCAAGTCGCTCCACAACACCCATTATCACATGGAATGATATAACAGAAGAAGAACAGGATTTAGATTTCAATCTTTTCCCACGTGAGTGATGTAGTCTTGGTGAGAACTTGGATACCGCGGCAATAAAGAGTCCAATAAATATTTTTCGATATTTTGTTACCAATGAAATCTTGGATCTGATTTTCAGTCAAACAAATATTTATGCTGCATCTGAACTTCGAATTTTCGGGGAAGTCCAAAATAAGATCTTGGAAAAAAACGAACAGAACTGAAATTTGCAAATTCTTGGGCGTTACCCTTGCCATGGGTCTAGCACCTGTACCATCCCTTAATTTATATCGGTCGAAAGATCCTTTTTTTCATAACGGGCTTATTTCCTTAACGTTCACCAGAGACAGATTTTTATTGATTATGAAATTTATTCATTTTGCAAACAATGAAACTGCCGCCAAGGAAAATAGGTTATACAAGTTTGGAGCAGTTCTGACAATTTTATTGAACAATTATAGAGCCATATATAATTCACGAAAAATTCTAGTTATAGATAAGTCAATGGTTCCATTCAGAGGGCGCCTTCATTTCCGCCAATACATAAAAAATAAGACTCATAAGTATGGAGTCAAATTATATAAATTGTGTACCGTTGATGGATTTACATTAAGAAAAAAAACACATTAAAATTTATACTGGAAATGGAGATACAAATGCAGATTTAGGATATACCCAATCCACTGTTTTGAAGCTTTTAGAACCAGTCGAGTCTAAGGAAGGAAGAATTATCTTCGCTGATAATTACTAATCTGGAATTGAATTGACTGAAAAATGATATGATATGAAAATGCTCTACTGTAGTACTTTGCATTCTAATAGAAGAGAGAATTGCCACCAATGGTCTCCAAAAAACTTAAAAAAGGCGAAATTGTGGAAAAACAACAAAAAAATGCCAGTTATCAAATGGGTAGACAAACGACCTATTCTTATGATTTCTAGTGATCCAACCCATAATGCTAATCTGATTAGGGACCGAAACCGAAATTAATGTAGGTTAATTTCGGTTAGGGTTAAATAACGTATACCATTTTCAGTTTTCATAGCAGCGAAAATTTGGTTTTCATTTACGGTTTCGGTTGTCAAGGCAGCGACAATTCGGTTCTCGCTTATGGTTTCGGTTTACAGATCCGCGGCAATTTGGTTTCTGTTAGAAAAAAATTGAACTTTTGTAACAGCGAATTTTGCGGTCGCCCTATATAATGGACTATATTAGTGTGACGTCACATAATTATGCAACTCGCGTGAACAAGGAGTGACACACGGGTTGCCAAAAAATGTCAACCAGAATTTGACCCTTATTCACGTCTACAATAAAGGGTCATCCTTACGCAATTTGTATTAGCACACAATTTTATTTATTTTCTCCCTTAGAAGAAATATCCTAGTTCCAGTTCCCATTCATCATGCACAAAGAATGCTAGAATATATAAAAGTATTGTGGATTATAAAAACTTTATTATTAATATATAAAAATAGACCTGCAATCGCAATTCATGTTAGGAAGTGGTTTTGGTTTAATCTTTATGCAGCTAACTTCAGATTATTTTACTTTGTATAATGTCAAAATAAAATTCTAACCTAATTCTTTGACGGTTTGCGGTTTTACAGAAGTGTTTGTTGTTTCCTGCTTTTTGTTTAAAAGGACCTTTGGTTAATTTCATTGTAAAATGGCGCGTCGACCAGTGCTAAATATGTCTGCTAGATTTGAGTTCTTCAAAGAAAGCAAAATACTCTGGAAAGGAGAAAATTCCGCTTCTTCAGAATTTGTTTATCAAATGTTATTTGATAATGAATTATCGACAATTCGAGGGCAGGTACATGCAAGCATGAAAAATAAAATGTATAAAGTGGAGGTAGGTACTTATACTTATTAAGGTTTTAAAGGTATTTGATATTGAAAGTTTTGTTTTAGATAGTTTTGTCTGGAGCAAATATTATTATATGTTCATGCGATTATCCAAAAGGTTTAGATGTGTGTCACCATATGTGTGCAATCTTTGCACATAATAATTTGTCTATCACAGATGTAGCATGCAAATGGAGTAAACCTAAAAGTTCAGAGAATGATATTTCCAAAACTGCTGAGGAATGTTTTCCTCCTACTATGGCTCATCATTTTAAGCTTCTTGAAGATAAAAGTGATGAAAGCGTTGTTGAATTTAAGAAGGACTTGAAGAAATGCGGACCCACTAGACTTGGATGGCTTTTAATGAGTGCACCACCTTCAGAGTCATTTGATTTAATGGTAGATATATAGTAGTTAATATGTTCAGAAGAATATTTAAAAGCTGAAGTTTGAACTAATTTTCTAAAAGAAAGTTTGAGAATTAGTACTGAAGATATTATGAAAATTCAGTCCGCTACCATAGGATAAAGCAGCAATCCCACTTGGTTAATGGTTAGAAAACATCGTTTAACTGCAAGTAATTTTGGACGTGTCCTAAAAGCATGCAGAAGGTCAAAATTTCCACCATCTTTATTTCAGACTCTTACAGATAGGAAAATAACTTTTTATTGGTTGAAATTATTTAATGGGCTGTTTTAAGGTTACACAAATCTCGATGGATTTAACCAAATTCAATTGGGAAAATTGAACTAATTAGTTGCAGTAAAGAAATTTGAGTACATACACCACACACGTCATCAAATCTGGAGTTTGGTTTCACCCTTGTGGCATTTTAGGGGCTAGTCATGATGGTTTGCTTGTGAATGATATCCTAATAGAAGTTAAATGCCCATATACATTCAGGAATGCTATATTTAAGGACTGTTAATTAAATAATAATAATTATATAGTCAGTTTTGATGGTGAAAATTACAGTGTGAATAAGGATCATGTTTATTATCATCAAATTCAGGGACAGTTACTTTTATGCGGCAGAAATAAATGTATTTTATTATTACAGAGTACAAAAGACTATGTAGGAATTATTATCGAAAAAAGCATAAAGTGGGCAGATAATATATATATCTTGCAGGATTTTTATTTCAATACTTATATAAAATATTTATTAAATCCTGCTTGAATTAAAGGAATTCGAGTCAAAATTTTTCAGTTAAATTTAAAAAATTGTAAATCAAGTATTAGGTATAGTGTGGTATAGTGGGATTCTTTTCCCCCAGATCTATATCGAGAAGAATTATGTTACAGACACTGTAACGGAGATATAGGGCCACAAAGTGTTGATATTACCGCCATATTTCCGTATTTTCAACCCAATTGAGTTAATTTGATGTAAATTGAAAAACAATGTCAAAAAGAAATAGGTATACCTACCTGGTAAATTTTTTTGCGATTAATAACAATATATCAAATTTAATTTAATTTTTTAATAATAACCATTTAAATAGCTCATGGAACTACTTTGTAATAAGAAAAAAAACATTATTTGTATTAAGAAGAATAACAATATTGTTATCATAAATAATTAAGGAATTTTTAATAATTGTAATAAATAATGAAGACGGCGAGCATAACATATGTTGAAGTGAGCTGTACCAAGCAATACGCAGTGGCATGTGACAAATTACGCTTGATTGGCTGGCATGTTATTTTGTTTTAAATATGCCTCAAATTCCTAATTGTTATTTGTTTATTAATTTGAAGCTTTTACTGGAGAAAAATCTAAATAATCTGTTTCACTTTATTATAATAATAATTTTCCAGTTTCCTATTAAGAATCATTATTGGTTTATATTTTTTGAAAAGTTTAATAAATAGAAAAAAATATATAATTTTTTTGTCCTAGGTTGTGGGAAAAATATTGTACAAAACTCTCTGAAAAGAGCACTAACATACTCATTACAAAAAAACATAAATCACGATTATACCCATACAACATTTTCATGTTTTTAAAATATTAAATAAATATTTGAGTACTAATATTCTAATATTTTAAAAATATTTGTATATTACCTTTTAATATTTTTAAAATATTTTATAAATCAGCAAAAATCACCTACTTGCATGTGAAATATGTATGGTAAAAATATTTTCCTAATGAAAATTGAATATTTCATTTAAATTTTACAAACATTTATTTAATGTGTTCGAAATATTTAACGAATGTGAATAAAATATTATAAAATTTTATTAAAACGTTTTTTAAAGCTTATTTAACACGATTTAAAAATATTTTTGAAATATTTATTTTACACAGGGTGGACCATTAATAATAGGCCATAGTTCAAGGGTAGATTCTATGGATCAAAATATGAGAATATAACCTTTAGTAAATTGTTTCTGTGGGAAAAGATACAGGGTGTCAAAATTGTATTTTTTTTCTGCAATATCTCAACTACCTCTGACCGGTCTTCTCCCAAGGTAAGGAAACGTTTGCCCCGTGAGTTATACCCGATGATGAATATTTTTCTCTTTTTTTTTACGAAACGTTGTGACACTTTTGACTAGGAAATCTCATGCAGGAGTCATTTCTACGTAAAAAAGGTACACTTGATAGAACTTGATAATTCACTACCGTTTTCGAAAAACCTGCCACAAAGATTTCAAGAATTCTTTGAAAACAAACTCAATTTGAAAAGGGCAAATTGTATTTATTGAAAAGTTTGCTTTGGTGACATTTTATTTCGGTCAAAATGTCAAATTAATGAAGTTGTACGTAGACGACAGAACTAAGACGTCACCAAAGCACACTTTTCAATAAACGCAATTTGTCCTTTTCAAATTGAGTTTGTTTTCAAAAAATTCTTTTCTACAGTTTTCTCGAAAATGGTTGGATTTATCAAGTTCTATCAAGTGTACTTACCTTTTTTACGTATAAATGACTCCTGCATGAGATTTTCTAGTCAAAAGTGCCACTACGTTTCGTAAAAAAAAGAGAGAAAAAAAATTTCATCATCAGGTATAGCTCATGAGGCGCCCTCTACAGGATAGGGTGATGTAATACATAAATCATTGTTTCTTAGCTTAAAAAATGTTTCTTTACCAAATTGGGAGAAGATTGGTCAAGATGTGGTTGAGACATCGCAAAAAAAAAAAAAAAATTACAATTCTGACACCCTGTATCTTTCTCCACAGAAACAATTTACTAAAGCATGTTTAGTTATATCCTCATATTTTGGCCTATGGCCTATTATTAATGGTCCACCCCTACTATTCAAGCGAAACATTCATACTGAAAAGAAATTCGTTAATTTTTGTATAGTTTTTTTTATTGTTAAACAACACTAAATGTACAAAAAATTATCTAAAACCTTAATTTAATAAACTTTCTACATTTTAATAAAATGGCAATACACATGTAGCGTCAATTTGAGACGCACTCGATATATAGTTATTTGTTAAACAAACATACAATTTTAAAACTATAAAGACAGCTGTATCTATAGGAAAAAATAAGTAAAATTATAGAAATGGGTAATATGTAATTATGTTTCAGTTTTTTTATATGTGATATCTCTCAATTTTGCTCTGACCAGCCACTCCTTAACACAGCCAACAATGTCTGCGTCTGTGGCTTCTTTAAAACAATTACGAACCGCTCCTGGAAAGAAATTAAAAATGATTTCTGACTATGTCATTTATTTTGTTTATAAATGGCTAAAACGGAAAAGATGTCCTATCTCAGCTCCCAATAATTGGCGAACACAAAACATTTTTTTTTTCCTCATTGTTTCTTTTATATACTTTTCGTACATGTTAACAATTTTTATTTGCGGGCAAACTATTGATGAGTAAAATGCATTTGTTTATAAAAAAACCTAAACAAATTTAAAAAATTTGGTTTAAAAATTTCACTGAAAAGAACAAAAAAACTATAATCTGAAAAAAAAAATTTGTTGTACGACTTGATCCACTTAAACAATCGACGATTCAATTTTCGACTTTTATTTTTTAGGCGTTGTTCTCAACATACCAACTTGAAATTTGGTATGACGATTTACCTCAATTGGGGGGGGGTATACTCTCCTAAAGTTTAGTTAAAATAATACATTATTGTTTAAGTTATCATTAATTATTTAATTGTCAATTCTTTTGATTTGATACAATTTAATAAAATGTTCAAGAAGGTTCAGACAAATCCAGTTTTCTTCGCAATTTCATTACGAACAATGTTGTTCATTGAGATACGAGCTATACAACTAGAAATATTTAAGAGAAACAGTAAAAAAACACGATTTTGAACATTCTTTTGTTTAAACAAATGCCTTGCGGGAATAGGATTTATTCCAAAACTTTTTGCTACACTCCTTATTGTAATGTTTCTGACAAGTTCCAACAAAAAAAAATGCTATTGTAAGACAATTCCTTTTTAGATGATTTAGACTCTTAGTTTTACTCCACTACTATTAGTATCTACACAATATGGAAATATGAGCAAAACGTTGTTTATTTTACGACGAAATTAAATTGAGGTTAAATAGAGCACATTTTACATTGCCTATTAAACAAGGTAAATATTATTTTATCATCAAAACTAACAAAAAACTACGATGTAGGTACTCGTTATTAAAAAATAAAGTTAAGAAGCTCATATAATATCATACTTATATGAATTAATTTTATGGTGAGTATAAAAAAGTTCCAGTCCTAACTTAGCCTATCTTAGTCTTAATTTTTCCCTAATATAGAGGTACAATAATAATCCTAAGCTTTAGAGCATTATTAATTATTAAAGTTCTACTTACCCAGATAATAAGTTATGAAAAGATTGAACTGAAACTTTATAAAAATCACCAAATCGACCGACATTCAACATACGTCGTCATGTGTCATGACGGTAAAAGTGGCGCCACTGGCGGCCCACTGCTAGCTAGGTTTGATGCGGGAAATTTTAAATAGTACCACAGGAATAATACTATTATGAATATTTATTTGACATTTTTTAAATTACGTTAAAAAAGTTAATAAGAATATTTAAAAACAATGTTAATAATATGAAAATAGTGTTTATAAAATGTTCAAAAAAATTGTTTTCAAAACATTTAAAAACTGTTTAATAACTGATTACTAAATATTACTAAAATAATATTTTTTCCGTAAGGTGTATAAAATGTTAATAAAATATTGAAAATATTTTTTACATATAAGCACTGTTTTTTGAATATTTATAAAATATTTCATGCTGTATGGGTAGTGTCCTCATAAAAATTAATCATCAATCCATTGAGCATGTAGATAGCACAAAGTTCTTAGAAGTGGTTTTAGATCAAAAAATGACCTGGGAAAAACATTAATTCCATAATTTATAAACTGGGTTTAACCTGTTTTTTGTTAAGACAGCTACATAATACTGTTACAACAGAAATATTGAGATTAGCATATTTTGGCCTTGTACAATCAATTTTACCATATGGACTTATATTCTTAGGCTCCTCAGCTCATTTCGAGAAGATATTTATGTATATCGGAGTGCATCCTCAGACACATTGCAGAGATATATTCAAAAGTATCAGGATTTTCACTCTTCCATCATTATACATACTTCTGTTGATATTATACATAAAAAAGCATGAATGAATATTAATTAGAATACATACCCACGACGCACGCATAAAAATTAATCTATATTTACCATTCTCGAGACTTTCTATTAGACAAGACTCTCATAAAAACCAAGGTATTATTCGTCACTATTTTATCTAATCCCACTAATAGGGAACGTGAGCTGGGTTTAGACCGTCGTGAGACAGGTTAGTTTTATCCTACAGATGACTTCTAGTTGCGATGGTAATCCTGCTCAGTACTAGAAGAACCGCAGGTTCGGACATTTGGTTCACACACTCGTTCGAGCAGGTGGTGGTGCGAAGCTACCATCCGTCTAGTCGAAGGTGGCAACGATACTTGTTTGGAGAAATTAGTACTTTTAATAAACTGAAATCAACGCTAAATAATTATTTATTAAATATGGTATTTTACTCCCTTATTGAATATCTAGAAATGTAATGATATTCATAGCGTTTCTTGTTTGTTACGGTTCATAATATGTTGTTTTATACATTTGCTTATTTTATTTCTGTACTGATTATACTATTTATGTTATTTGTACTATGTTTATACTATTTTACCATTTATGTTTATACTATTTGTATTCCTCCTGGATTTTGGACACGTCCGATAAAATTTGTACAATCTTTCGTGCATGGAATTTTATGTGATGAATAAATCATTATTATTATTAGTATTATTATTATGATAGAAATGTTCTAAACTGCATATGTTATCCAATTTGCATTAATGGGCTATACCCTATACACTTGGTTGAAATAAAATAAAAACATGTTAACTTACATACTTATTGAACTTTGTAAATATGGCTAGCAAAATAAAATTCTTAAATAAGAAAAGGTATCACAGTGCTCTTATCCATTTATTCGGGTGATAGTTATGAAAGGACTGATTTTATTTGACGAGTGTAATATTTACAAATTACATGAGTCAAATATACTCTTTTCATAACGTGTTAAGTATAAAATTGTATCTAATTTCACTTTAAAATAGAAGAGAAATGGCAATTTATTTTGAATACTACTTTAGTAATTAGTTACGTAAAAATTCATTACATCACTAGTTATGTAACGAAACTTGACGGTTATGAAAAATGTGACGTTTCATAACGTCAAAAATGCATTTAAAAGGACCCCGCATGTTATGTAAAATAATGCCCGGTAGATTTGGTTGAAATTGAAATATGTTATTTACGAAATCATCCTGAATAAAAGTCTCCATGGGAGCAAGGCCGAGAAATTAATAGTTTTTAAGTTATGGAGCTTTGAAGTTGTTTATCCGTGGTATATCAAATTCGGAACGAATTATGATGTAAATCATAAACACCACAGATAGTAGACAACCCCCAAATCCATAGCCAAGGCTATGCGGAAGGGGGTTACACATTTGGAAAAACGCAGACATACATCCACACCCACCGGTGTTGTCAATACCGGGGCTGGGGGTCCAACCCAGAGTGCGATAGACAGTCGGTCAGCGTACACATACATATAACTCGGTCATTTTTTTCAGTTGACTCAAAAGTGAGCGCCAATTTAAGATTTTCTAATTTAATTTTTAATTCTTCTACTTCTTTTTTCAAGAAATAATTCTCTGCATCTAACGATGAATTACTAGCAAAACTACTTCTGCTAACAGATCATTCTCCACTTGCGCTGCTGGTAGGGCGTTCTTCAACTACTTTTGTGCAAACAGCGTCCAAAATCAAAATGTCATTTGAAGGTAGATGGTGAATTCAAATCCACAGGCATGCGTGAAGAGGGGTTCCTAAAACTAAAACACTAGTAACCACTCTCAACAAGAAATTTTGTAATTCTTACTTACCCTTGGACACGTATACGTTTTCTTTTCTCTGGTGATGATATTGTGAAGATTTTATTAATATTGCGTTTGAATGTGGTTGGTAAATTACCTTTCTCCCCATCTTTGAAATGACAAGAACATACAACAGAACATTTGGTAGGTTTCCTGTATCCTCGACTGGAAAATTACAAAACATTTTCTAATAACCCTACTTAACAAAATTTATTTTAAAACATAAACATTTGGTACTAGGTAAATTTATTATATTAGCTAGTTATTTATTAAAATAAATGCAGTTTACTAAATCCTCACCTTAAAAGCTGTTCCCATTTTTCTTTTAACTTAATATCAGTTGGAAATCGAAACATTTTACAATCATTTTTATTGGTGTGATTACAATCGGGTGCAAAGCACAAACCCATCATGAAATACTTTCACAAAACTTCGACGTTCACTGTAGATTACAATTTATATATTTTGAATTAAAAACAAAGAAACTATCAATATCCAAAAATCGTAAAAGGTTAGAATAATTTTGACACCAGGGAACAGGCAAAAAGCAGAGGGAAGTTGGCAGCAATATTAACTATCTAATTAATTTCTAATAACAATTTATTCTATTGATAATAAAGTTTTTATAATCCACTATACTTGTATATATGCTAGCATTCTTTGTGCATGATGAATGGTAACTGGAACTTATGAGATATTTCTTCTAAAGGAGAAAATAAATAAAATTGTGTGCTAATACAAATGGATGACGCCTTTATTGTAGACGTGAATAAGATTCAAATTCTGGTTGTCATTTTTGGCAACCCGTGTATCACTACTCATTCACGCGAGTTGCATAAGTATGTGACATCATCACTGATATAGTCCATTGGCAAGTTGAAAAATGGCTAGCTAGAATAAATCAAATAAAAGTAATGAGTGTTGAAAACTTAAAATAATATTTTATTTAAGAAAGGCAAAAACATCTCTTAGACGGACTTTCCGGGGACCGGTAGGTGGCGTGAAAGTAGGACGCGTAAAAAAGTTGTAGACGCAAGTGCTATTAAGGAGAAAAAATAGATCTTTACACATTGGAAAGCGGGATTCATTTTGATTGTGGTGTCCAAGCAGTGTACGTGTTCATGCTCCTGCTCGAGTTCCTTAAAGCTATTTGTTGGCACATGGTATAGGCCATTCTTTGAGTAGAAGGTCTGTTGGCCTTTTAAGACAATAAGCAACAAAAATTATACGTTAATTGAGATACAGGGAAATTTTTGGGGACACCACTTTAATTAAAAATTATGCAGTCAAGTATTAAAATCGAGAATAGGATGCAGTAAAGTATCTGAGGCCGATTAGGCAGTCATGAGATTTTCGCAAGGACGAGACAAACTTTCGCCAGCCTCCGCCTGTTGCACTAAATTGTTGAACCAGACATATCGCCCACCATACCGCTGCCTACCCAAGTTTCAACCACCATTTTGTCTTCCATCAGGAGAGAAGGAAAAAGGTCAGATACTACCAATTTTAATTAAATTAAACGTTTTCGCAAGAAACCACGACGTCATAAATTAATTTCGGAATTATTTTAAATCAAATTTATAAAATTTTTGTCTATCATATTTCGAGGCACAAAACTTCATTAACTATATAATTTTTACTATTCTAAGTCTGATATATTTAAGTAAAAGGTTTCATGTTACCGAAATATTTAGATGGTTATTCGAGGAAGTTCTCAGACGAACGAAATAATGTGAATTGGTACTTAGTAAATTTTTTTAAAAAGCTTGTGCAATATTTTTATCAAAGCTATTTTCATCTATTATTATCCCTAGTCATTTTTTTATATATACACATACCCCTGTAGTAAATTAAAGTTTAATATTATACCATATATTATTTTTTTACAACTATGCTTTATTCATATCCAACAGCAGAAATATTACACTTTTTCTTAGATTTTTTTATGTCTAAGTGGCTCCCAGAATCAATAACATTTTGTGCTAAAATGGTTCAATAATTAACATGAATAACTTTTGGTGCTGGCAATTTTGGTAACTTACTCACTCTTTGCCACCAGACTGAAAGCAACCGCGAGAAGTGACTTCTTGTCCTCCTGATATTTAGGATAATTATCTAAGAGCTAAAAAGCTAAAAAGATTTGATTTCACCAGACACAAAGATTATTTACAAGAAAGCGGTGCAGATTTTTTAGTATAAATAAAAAATCAGAGACACACAATTACAACAAACAAGTAAAGAACCGAGCTCTCAGCTGATTAGATTCATCCATCAAAATGTTCAATCCATAGGGAATTGCGTAAATGAACTGAACATGTTTCTAAAACAAAACAGTGAATGCATTGCCGTGTGCCTAACAGAGCATTGGAAAACCGACCATCAATTAACAGCTCATGGAGTGGATGGATTTAAGCTAGGTGCAAGTTTCTGTAGGGAGGAAAGCAAACATGGTGAAAGTGCAGTGTATGTGAAATGTGGTTTACCACACAAAGAAATTCCAAAAGTTAAAAGCATGTCAATAGCGGGTGAATTTGAATGTGTAGCAGTAGACATTAGAGTAGGCAATACAAAAATAATTGTATCATCGATCTACAAACCTCCAGATGGAAATATGAGTTTATGTGTAAGCAAAATGGAGGAACTGTTATCCTTGTTCTTGTTATATAAAGATGCAATTGTAATAATAGGAGAAGATTTTAACATAGAAATGTATAAGGAAAACAAAAACAAATTAATTTGATTTGCATGCAGTTGTAAATGAATATACAAGAATGATACATACGAGTAAGTCATGTATAGATAATATATTCTCAAACTTACAATGTCCATTTGATGCTAAAGTGATACACTCACTAATCTCGGATCATACGACACAAAAATTAACCTTTTGCATATCTAATAATAAAGCTAAACAACAAACTTTGAAAAGAATTTTGAGTGAAAAAAATAAAGAAAACTTTATTAATATCTAAAAGTCCAAAACTGGGATAAAATATAAACTATAGATAAATCGGAAGTGGACAAGCAATGGGATTTATTTTCAAATATCTTTTTAGAATCATTCAACTTAAGCTTTTCAATAGAAAACCGAAATAAAAAAATAATGCCAGATGATCCTGAGATTATCAAGTGTAAAAGAGAACTTGATGCATTGTATATTGTGAGCAGTAAAAATGAGAATTACAAAGAACAATATAAAAACCAAAAAAAAAGTATAACTTTCTATTAACACAGGCCAGGGCAAAAAATATTCAAAATCGCATCAATAATTCTGATAATAAATCTAAGGTACGTGGAAAATAGTCAATTAAATAAATGGAGAAAATTACGATAGACTTGATATTCAAATAGAAGGGGATCCAAATAAAATAGCCAATGATTTAAATAATTATATATTTAACTCAGCTCCACAGTTAGTATCTGCACTAAACTCAGTTCCATACACATCTAACATAAAACATGTAGAAAATTCAATAAATCTAAGGCAGTAGATTCTCAAGAAATTATAGAGATTGTAAAAATTTTTTAAAAATAAGCATAATAGTAGTGAAAAGAATTGTCTGTTGTTAAACCTATACATAAAAAAGGAGATGTAAATAAATTTGAAAATTATCGATTTTCAAATTATTTGAAGCTGTGGTATGCAACCAGTTGATGCATTATATAATCACAACAAATGTATTAAATGATATGCAACATAGTTACTTAAAAGAGAAATCAACATAAACAGCCACATTTCAATTCACAGAGAAAATTGTATCAGCACTGGAAACTAAAAGCTTGGCATTAGAATTATTTCTTGACTTGTCAAAAGCTTATGATACACTTGATCATTCAATAATATTGAAAAAAATACAGCAGTACGGTATAGAAGGAAACGCACTCCAGTGGTTTCGATAATATTTTTATCGGATAGAAAACAGAGAGATAAAATCAGACATAAAATCTGTTAGGTTGAGCATTCCACAAGGGAGTATAGTAGGTCCTGTACTGTTTATAATTTATATAAATGATCTGTCAGATGCAACCGTAGCTGCCACAGAAAATTCACTTAAAATGTACGCGGATGACGCAAATTTTTAAATATATGCTATAGATTTTCCACAGCTGCTAACTAGGGCAAATCTCGTGCTTGAGTCAGCAAACGTGTATTTTATTAAAAATAAATTAATTTTGAACAAAGAGAAAACCAATATTGTGTTATTCAAAACAAATCATGCCAGATTTGAAACGACAAAGGATGTCACAATAATTAATAAAGGTACTTACTTACAAGACATCTGATGCAGTAAAATTTTTAGGAATTAAAATTGATGATAAACTTAACTGGCGTAGCCCGCATAAAGTTAAACACAGTATGTTACAACATTAGAGTATTGGCTATTGGTGTATCATGCTAATTTTGAGTCCAACATACGATATGGTATAATTTTCTATGGTAGCTGCAGTGAATTGGACAGAGTATTTGTAATTCAAAATGAATAATGTTGAATTTAGGATACAGAGAGACATGTAGAGGTAAATTCAAAGATAACAAAATTTTAACAACTACTGCCATTTATATACAAGAATGCCTTCTATTTCTTTTTAAAAATAAAAATATTTTCTTACAAAATGAACCACAACATGAATATAATACAAGAACATTAAATTACACACATCCAATCCATCAACTGACACTAACTGAAAAGAACGCTAGTTATAACTGTTTAAACTTATTTAATAAACTGCCACATTATATACAAGACACGGAAGTCCTGGGTAAATTTAAATCTCAAATATATGAACTGTTACTAAGAGTGGAACCATACAATTTGAACAAATTTATGACTTACCAAGTATAAATGTTCAGAAAACAATGCTAGCATTTTTTGTTTCTATAACTAAATTTGTTTTTGATTTCCATATCAACCAAAATTGCAAATAATAACGCTACATAAAAATATAAATAGTCATTTCATTTCGGTCAACTTCAAAATAATAAAAACCGCTACTTATCACCACGCGAGTATCTTGTGTACCTTGCCATATTCCCATATTGGAGATCTGGACATTGTTGGGCCCAACTAGAAGAGAACAACACCAGGAAAGTGCCGCTAATACACAAGGTCGCAAGGTGTTTCAAATTCAATTATCAATATTAGTTCAGTTTGTCAGCATTACGCTGACTGGTCCTGCGATTTATTCCCGCGTTAATAAACAATAAATCATATTGCATTTATTGAATTATTTTAATCTTGATAGCGTTGTTAAATGTCTCTAATATTTTGTTATTTTTAATATGTTGTTAATGTTTTAATATTCTAATGTTTTTTAATATTTTAAAGTTTTTAATGGTGTAATGTTTTATAGTAAGTGCCAATTGTCTTTAATTGTCTCATGTACTGGATTTTCCGTATGTTGTTGAAGCAAGTTCATTTTATGTTAACATGTGAATGTAACATTCTATGAATAAAAATTACTACTACTACTACTACTACTACTACTACTACTACTACTAATCACTATTCTTCACTATTGGCTGAAGAACGTAAATACGTGTACGAGATAGGTGATGGACATCGACCAGAAATAAGGGAAGCTGCGAGGGAAAGGACAATGTTGAAATGGCAGACCGTATGGGACGAGAACACTGTAACCGCGCAGTGGACAAAGAAATTAATACCTGTGCTTGATGAATGGGTCAAGTGTAAACACAGGAAAACGGAATATTTCTTGACACAAGCGCTGACAGGGCACGGTCCTTTCCGGAGTTACAGAACAAGGATAGGGAGAATTGAGGATGAGAGGTGTCTACATTGTGGCGCGGAGGATACGGTCGAACATACATTATTTGAATGCGACAGATGGGAGAGATATAGACAGGAGGCCTACGGGGAACTGGGCTTAGAGATTAACGCTGAGACTATGATCAGGGAAATGATGGAGAGTAAAGGAAAATGGGAAATAATCCATAGGATGATAAGGAAAATCCTAAGCATTAAAGAGCAAGAAGAGAGACGGTGAAGTGAAAGGAAAGTAGAGAAAGACAAACGGCCATTTTGACGGTATGCTTTTTTAAAGCGGTTCCATAATGGATTCGTGGGAGGTAGGAGTTTTTAGTGGGTGGAAATCCCACTCGTCGTAAAGAGCGGCGTCTTTAAAAGATTTTCTCCTGCCGGAAAAACAAAAAAAAAAAAAAAACTACTACTAATCAGACCAAAGTGCGATGCCACACCCCGAGTTAGTATTTTCAATCAAGATTTTTTAGATCAAAATTGTTATCAAATCAAATGACTAATTAGTAAATATCAAAATACGTCACGGTTCATTACATATCCCCGGGGATATGTAACGCAGTCTGAGACAAACTAGCAACTTTTTGTACCGCGGCTAAGGTGTTTTAAACATTACCAACCGAAAGAACGAATATAAACAAAAGTGAAATCTCATTCCTTCGATCTAATGTGAAATGTGATGTATTATTTTGTGTGGTGCTTTACAAAAAAATTATATAAATATCTATGATACATATTTACCGGTTGCATCAACATAAATCCTGCGATGTACTGACGAAATATCTTACTATCCTTTGCCATAAAATATATAGAAGCAATATTTAGCACTTGAAAAACGGATATTATGAACAACGTAAATTTTTTGAAGACGCCAGTTTTCAGTAACCTCATGAATGTTAACAGAAGCTTCAGAGGGTCATCTAAAACGAATAATTATATATTAGCGTGATATTTGCATTATGCTCACTTAAATTATTGCTAATTTCAATGAATTTAATAAACAAATCACACAGCGACTTATTTTATTTCCATATCGTGGAAGTACAGTAATCGTTAAAAAAAATAGATTTTTTTTCTCTTCCAAATGGGCTGAAATGGTCAGGACACGTAAATATTTTAAGTTTGAGAAAAAAAAATATATGCTATCTGTCGGTCGGTCGGTCGGTCATTCTGGTTAACATAATTCAATACTCTATTCACTTTTCTTACATTATCCGCAACATGCGCTCGCCTTACTACTTTTTTTGAAAATTAACCGTGCGTTTTTAGATTTTGAACTAACTTCCTAAACATAGTTCGATTTGGCTGCGGAGCATCTGGAAATCTATCTCCGTAAACCGTGACTGCCATCTCAGCGTCAAAATTGCACTGACAATAAATGCTAATCATATCGAATTTGTTATTATTGGTGTACACCATAATTACTGATATAAAATTTGTCTTAGAACTCGACAACGCAACATACAACATACAACAGTGACAATCTGTCAAATTTGTTAATAACTGTATTCATTGTTTTTCACTAATTATGGCACAGCTGATTGTTACGATTCAATTATATGAATTGTGGTATTCGTAAAATATTAAATATTGACACTATCGGTTAAAATTTCTGTGACATGTTTTATATCGTTGGAAAGAGAAAAAAATAACGGAATTAATGGCGTCATAGCCTACTTTGAGATTTGTATTTTTCATTTTTGCACAAGAGCGTATGTCAAAGCCAACTGCATTTTTCGATTTTTCTGTTACACGTTATTATTCTTATTGTCTTTGCCGTCAACTTTCATTCTTTTAACTTTTTTCGTATCTCCTCAAATAAGGAAGCTATAACCGTTTGTGGTTTTCCTATTTTTCAGGTTTTTGTAATATATCTCATAAAGTAGGCTATGGATTTCAAATTTCTTTTTACTGAAATATAGCTCACAAAAAATGGGATAACTGTTTCTAAAACTTTATTCTTCTACAATAGATATTAAGCGAGATATTTGGTGTGGCCCTCGTAAAATAGACAGTCTGTATAGTGGAGTCAATAGAGGCTGAAAATATGCATTATTTCGGAATAATTACGGGAAGCTTCGATTTTCCTTAAACCTTTTGATATCACTTTTACACAGCTTAAAGTATAAAGTTATAAACATACAATCGT
This sequence comes from Rutpela maculata, assembly GCA_936432065.2. Lineage (NCBI taxonomy): Eukaryota > Metazoa > Arthropoda > Insecta > Coleoptera > Cerambycidae > Rutpela > Rutpela maculata. Next base: position 248,634,710 of record OW386285.2, read on the forward strand.
GAGGAAATTGTTTATTAATTATTTAAACGAAAAGAAATTTTTTTTAACAAAATTATTATATGTTGAAAAATTTTAAAGCAATTTAATTCAAATTGACATATAAGGGGGTTTTCGAGGTCCCTGAAACAGATTATGATGTCAAATCGTAATTCAAATTGGCTGATCCAATATGGCCGACTTTTATCAAGCATTAAAATAATTCAATACACTATTCAATTACAAACACAATTTAAATTTTCACATAAAAACTTAAAAAGGAGCTGAGAAAAGTGATATTGTACATAGCATTACAAGATGATCTGTGAAAAAGTGCCCAAAATATTTTTAAATTGCTCTGCGGGCACACACACAGCGCAGCGTGTGGAGCAGGTGATACGTACTGCTTACCGCGAAGATGCTGTTTTACTTTCAATCTCTTTCTATTATTCAAGCATTTGACTCGTAGCCCTGTACTACGTGAATATTTTTAATACGTTTTCGATATTTTAAATGGGATAAAAATTGCAGAAACAATCAACATTAAGTCGATTTACCGAAAAAACTTGAGTTTTTCAATATTTTATGAAAAGTATGGGTATATAATCCAAAATATTTCCATCATCAGATTTACTTATTTTGAGGTTCTACTTACTATAAACATATGCTGTGCAGGTAGGCAAAATAAATTTTTTTATAAAAGTTATTAACGTTTATTTTACCTATAATTTCTTCGTAAAAAAATGGGTTAATTTAATTTTTAATGTAAATCCCCTTGAGGCATCTTAAATTACATATTTCAAGTTTTAATCGCACCTACAAAGATTTAATAACGCGATTTAAACCAGAGAAATAGGTAGGTGGTTAATGTTAGCTATATATACAAAATTTTATCATCTCAAAATTTTGAAATCTTGGAGGTGTAGATCTTGTAAATTTTTGAGATTTTTTTCACTCATCGGATCTTTTTATACATTACTTCAAGAGTAAAATGTGAAAGACTCAAGTTTTTATCTTCATATTTTTAGAAATGGTAGAGCTTTAACCTATTTCATCGCAAATCTCTTAATGTTCCTACTTCATATATGTACTATTCCTACATACATTCATCTTTATATTTGAAAATATAATAATCCAATAGCTGCATGTTTCTTCTTTCATTTAAGCTTTTGTGAGGTAAATTTCATTAATTAGTTCAAAAGTTACAACAAATTTAGTGTAGCGGGTCCGAGGCCGCGCGCGGTTCGCGCGCCGTACTTACGTGCCTCCGCGTTCCATTTTCGTGCGTTAAACAAAAAAATCTGGAGCCTACATTTTTGATCGTACAAAAAAACTTCATATACATTTTTGCTGTGAAATTTCCCGTACTTTCGAATGGCGCGATTACTTTTTGAAAGAGAAACAATATTTTAAGATATATTTGACAAAGACTGGTATTCTGCAAATATTTTGTTTAATAAAAAATTACGCTCAAGGACTATTGCTGGCAACTTTTGGTATGTTGTTCCTGACATGTTCAGAGATGTGCTCTCAAAAGTTACCGCTTCCCGTAATTTTTACTAAGTGAAAATCTCTATTGACTTCTCTAATATGAATGTTGGTTCATTTAAAAGATGTAAATTGTAGCTTTCCGATGCTTTTTTGTTTTAAACAATACAAGCAAAGGATGGATAGGAAAAATATACTTATGTATATAATCACGCCCGAACTCAATCGTCGCAATATAAGATATGGATAAAAATAAAAGTCATTCAATAGAATTGTTTCTTCATTGAGAACTGTTAAAAAGTATGTACACTTCATGATTATTATGGTTTATTAAGTTGTAGTAAAGTAAATTCAAAAAAAGTATATCTCAAATCATTTTTATTTCTTTGCTTGATGATTTTTTTTGATAAATATATATGTATTTCAGGCTGTAACTTGTCGAGAAATTGACCCTTTGGAAAAAATAAAATATCACTATTTCGGAAAAATTGTATACTTTTCGAATGTTCAAACACAAATTCATTTACTTGTATGCATTTTTTGGAAAATATGATCAATCCCATCATGATTAGAAATAGCTATTTTCACGATCTTATCCTTATAATAACTCTCTATAGTTTTGAATATAAATTCTGGAACTTTTCCAATACATTAACAAATGTATAAGGATATTGTTGTACCTATAATAAATACAATACAGTAAATTCAGATAAAAATTCATGCGAGTTACGGCGCGGCAGATCTGCTTCGATCCTGTGGCTATGTATGGTGTCTGTGTATGCGTTCATAATTATATATTTTTTCCTCCATACTCACCATTTATCCTCCTATTCACTAACAAAAATGTTAAAAATGTGTAATCTGAAAGAGAAAAAATCTTTATTTTACTCGTTAGGACAGCTAAGGTTCCATAGTATGGCATTTAACCATGCGCTGGGACGCGCAGAGTGACAAAGTTACTTCACTATTTTTTCCACGAATATCGTGGCTTTAGCGATTAATTTTATATTTTGAAAAAATGGACGGAAAAAAATTTTTTTCACTTTTTTTTATGTTCTGCAACCGAGCGGAATGTAAACTTTTCAGGATATTATTCTATATACTTTCACGAACTCATTAAAAAAATATATTCATTCTACAACTTTTTGTAAGTTTCACTATAAAATGTTCTCTGTCATCTGGGCTAATACCACAACAGCACTTGATGTCAATAATTCTTGCGTCAGAGTAATGAATGTCCATTTTGCTTGGAAATAGCACAAGTATCTGGCGCTGGTGCGAGTCGCCAATGCTATTTTCAATCATAATGAATAGTGTCAACACTGACGCAAAAATTGTCCACAATAATAGTTAATCGAGTCAATAAAGCCAAAAAATTTCTAAACCCACGAGAACAGAACCAGTTTCAATGAAACTATTTTTAAAACATTTGTTATACTACTTTATTTGTAATTTTGTTTGTCATAGACTGTAAGTACCTAAGTAAGTATTTTTTTTTCTATTCACGCGACAAGCTTTTAGGACAATTTAATCAACATAACTTATTTTTTTCGTTTTAGTACACTTAAATAATAATAAAAGCTTGTTTTTAAAAAGTTTTTTTACATTTAATTTAATTTTTAAATTTTTAGTTAGTTTAGTCTAATAATTAAGAAATTATTAGATATTCATTGCGTCGTCCTTACTCAAGATAACATCAAATCCTTCGTAATTTCTGAGTGAATAAACTATGCGATCAAATTATAGTGTTAAAACTAAAAAGTAGTTCAAAATTGACACAAAGTAAATTAAATAAAAGCTTGTAAAAACACGCAAGAGTTTCCAAATAATTATAATGAAATCACTTCAATAACATTTAGATGTTTTCAGAGCCTTACCCTCTAAACCAACCAATGAAATTTTTATGCATCACGATATTTAGGTTTACACGAAATAAGTGTTTAAAATTTTCACAAAACAGAGACCATAGCGTTAAATCTTCACCACCATTAATTTTGCCAATTAAATATTAGTCATTTTTGTTTTGAATGCACTAGAAGCATCATTATTACTGAAATTACGGAGGAAGGTTTATAAGTTTATTAGCGAAATATTCAACATAATGTCATAAATCCTCAACAAAAGCATCAAGAACTCCATAATTACGGGGCTCGTCGGAATTGAGGTCTCCTGTAATTTCAGCAATGTGTTGAATAATTGATCGGTATACAGGTCTGCGAATAAAGAGGTCATGAATGCTGTTGGGCAGCTGAGGGTCATTTCCGAAGTAATTTTTCGTATTGAACCCAAATCTGGACTCAGAATTGGCCCATCACGTCAGAATTTTGAAATATTTGTTGTTAAGTACTTCAAAAAATGGCTTATTTGACAACTTTTGAGGTTATGTATAGAACTTAAAAAAATTTTCAGCTTATTTTTAATAAATACATCATTTAGTACCATCCTTCATCTTTAAAATGAGATTTCGGATAGTCATCTATGATGTTTCCTCGCAGTTAGAGCCATTTTAAGGTGACATGAATTTGAAACCATGAGCCCCTACAACCTAAGAATCTTAACCAAATGACTCTAAACGAATTAAAATTTAACATAACAGAAGGGATAACCCAACAATCTTTAACCAACGACTCTGAACGAATAAAATTTACCACAACAGAATGGAAAACGCAACAATCTTAACCAATGAGTGAAAGGTCAAATTGTCATATTTTCGATTGCAAAATATATATCTTTGAGGCAACAACCAACCCATGCCCAAGTTGTATCGAGACCTTAGGAGAGTGAAAACTATCCTTATACAATAACAAACTACCTAGCTTTTATCTCAAAAGGAACCGAAGAAAAATTCATCCAGAACTCTTAAACGCCAAGATTCTAACATCAGAACACTTAAAAAGTTTTTAACACTAAGCCCTGAACATGAAGAAACCCCAAACCCTAAACCATAAACCCAAAATCGTAAACCAGACTTCCAAAATTCAAAACCCTAAAACCTGAACCCAGAATCCTATAATTTTTTATAAAATTTCTTTTTCTTTTTTCCAAAGAACCCCTTTTATGATGAGCATTAAGATTACCACGTTGAAGAGACCAGCAAAAGTCAGCTAGCATTGAAGTACACCATTTTCCTTGATATGTTCTTTCCACTTCTTTGATGTCCTGATAGAAGCGCTCCCCTTGCTCCTCTCTAACATCGCCTAGATTTTCTAGAAACCAATCTAAATGGGGATCCAAATAATGCAATTTTATGCTCATATTACATCCTAACGCCTTGAAGTTTTGTGGTATATTTTCTACTAATACCTTATAATTACTAGCCTTATTGTTGACTGAAAACTCTTTAAATACTTTTTTGAAGCTAATCCAGACTTCTTAGTCCAATTAAATAAGTCGGCAAATCAAAATTTTGAGGTAAATACTTGAATTTTTGATATAACTTACTTTGATGTATTAGAACACGATTAATGAAAGAAATTTTTTTCTGAACCCCCGGGAAGGGGTGAAAAAAAATAAAATAAAGTGTTTTTTCAAAATTACTCAAAATGTGTAAAAGCTAGTAAAAAAAGTTTCAAACAAAAATTGTAAAGCATGAAATTTTATATAAAAATGATCTCTAGACTTTTTTTGGTATTACTAAAATTAACGGAGTTGGGCTGGTTAGAAATTAAGGGATGATATGTACAACTTTAAAAAATCATAGCGTGCTGAAAAGTTAATGAATTTAAAAAAAATTTTTTTCTATTTACTTAGAAAAATATAAACATTCGTTTCAGAGAAATGGATTTTTTTTTTAAATTGTTAATAAAAATGTTATAAAAATTTTAATTTTTTTATTTTCAATTAAAACCACTTTGAAAGGTGAAACGAAATTTTTTTTTATACCATTCTGTTCATTATTTAATATATTGAACATTTACTTTTGAAATTTTTTTTTACCTTTCATTTTCAAGAAGGTATGAATTTATTTACTTGCTTAGTTTTTTCCAAACGTAAGACACTGCTCTTGTGACGTCATGTTAACTGAAAAGAAATAAAGAATGCATACGGCAAAGATAAAATTGTTTCGTAGCTGCTGCGTTGTCTACAAGACGCGCATGCGTCACATCTATAGGGTATCTGCACGTGACGTCACAGCTAACCTCAAAAATATGTGTTTCTTAAGATTTAAGAGTATTACGCAGCTATTATTAAAATTTCTGCCTGGTTCCCGTATTTTCAACTAAAATCTAGTTCAGTGTAATGTTTATGAAGTTCTAAACACTTTGTCCTAATAAAATAGGCCTCTTTTTGTAGGTTGGAAATCTAACCTGTAATTAGCAGTCTATTTCTATTAATCATGAATATTGAAAAATTATTTTCGTGAATTTTTAAATATTTGCTTGGAGCCAGTACCGGCTCCAAGCTAAAAATGCGTACACAAATATTAAAAATGAGAATAAACTTGAAAAACTTAAAATTTAAGGTTATGTTAGGTACATGATGCAGATGCAGACTAGTTTACGAGTTCAAAGCTGTGTTAGTGCTTGATAAAGCTCGTAAAAATATTAGTGAGGGCTCATTGAATTCGAAATGACGTCTAGAAAAAGTGTAAAAGTTTCACACCCACACATAAACAGTTGGAAAAGTTATAAACAAATGAAGATTGAAAATATAACAATTTCGTCTTTTGCAAATAACTCAAAAACTATTAATATTTAAGAAAATTGAAAAAACGATTCTAAAAGAGAATGAATTTCCAATAAAAAAGCCGAACTCCCGAAACTTTATCTCTCAGCGCTCTGCGCGGCGAACACTAAGCCGTTACGATGCTCTGAAATCGGCCGTAATAAGTAAAAAATATTTTTTTATGTTATCAAATATTAATTTAAAATTTTTTTTAAATTATGGTATTATTTAGACACTTAACGGAACAATATCCCGTTAAAAAAAATTGTTTCACCGATTTTTCATAAAATGAGCCTATTGTTAATTAACGAATTTTTTTTTAGAGTTTACGTTTATCAAGTCGGATAATTGTTAAACAAAAGCCACTAAAATTATTTCGCTATAAAAATTTTTTTGCCATTTTATTATTCGCGAAAATCAAACAAATGAACCCAGTAGGGATTTACCTTCGATACAAAGGAATTCACGTATAAGGAAAAGTTTATATAGTAAAGTAACAGCGGAAATTTGTCATGATATATAAATCGCTGTCACATATTGGTGAATTAAAAAAATGTCTTAAATTTTTTTTTAATTGTTTATCATAACGTTTTTCTTTTTTTCATTATTTAAACAAATTATTAAGAGAAAAATGTATTCTTAAAATTTATTATTTGCAATTCTCTACAAGACGAAAAACAGAAAAATTTTTGTTGTTAATTTATTTGTTTATTTAATAAACAATTTGTTATTAACAATCGCCGAATGTTTTTAAATAGAAAAAAAAAACAAAAACAACCGTATACATAAACATGTAAAAAGAAAAATAAATTTAACATGTTTATGTATACGGTTGTTTTTGTTATTTTTTTTTCTATCTAAAAAGAATATAAACACATTCGGCGATTGTTAATAACAAATTGTTTATTAAATAAACAAATAAATTAACAACATTTTTTTTTCTTTTTTCCATCTTGTAGAGAATTGCAAATAATACAGTTTAAGAATGAATTTATTTCTTAATAATTTGTTTAAATAATGAAACAATGGAACAAAATATTATAAACGATTAAAAAAAAAATTTAAAGAAAATTTTTTAATTTTTAATCACAATATTTTTAGGCTATTGTCTATTAAAAAATATTATTTTGGGTATTCAGCAGATAACTTTCAAAGAAAACATTCGTTTCTTTCATATACCATTGGTGCAAGTCTGACCAAAAAAGGAAGATCGACAAGACTCCCCCCTACGGTGACTTGTCGGCTTCTTTCATACACCTACCATATCTAATATTCAGCATGAAAAACAATAAAACAACCACTCTTTCTATACATTGATGATTCAAGTCTGATCATGCTAATATATATATTAAGCATCTCTAGCCCTACCTAGAGGATACTATATCACAATCAAACGTTTATTACATTTTAAAGTCAAGAAAATACTAAAAAAGCACAAAGAAAATAGTTATAAAATTTCGCTCACCGCATGCATGTCCAATAATTGAAGTATATCATATTATCGATGGATTAATTCCTTTAAACATTGTACAATCTTTTTCGTTCTCTTTAGAACTCGTCAGAAGGACATAAATCCAATTCGAAATAAAAGTTACTATTAGAAAATAAAAATGAAATATTTTCATGTCAAAAAACTGACAGGAAGACATCTATTTACTTGACAAATATATTAAAAATAAAAAACAAACATTCCTTTAGAGCCCCAAAACTCGTCTAGTTTAATAAATAAATACCTATTATTTCTGCTTACATCATTGTTAAAAAATATTATTTTGGGTATTCAGCAGATAACTTTCAAAGAAAACATTCGTTTCTTTCATATACCATTGGTGCAAGTCTGACCAAAAAAGGAAGATCGACAAGACTCCCCCCTACGGTGACTTGTCGGCTTCTTTCATACACCTACCATATCTAATATTCAGCATGAAAAACAATAAAACAACCACTCTTTCTATATATTGATGATTCAAGTCTGATCATGCTAATATATATAATATTAAGCATCTCTAGCCCTACCTAGAGGATACTATATCACAATCAAACGTTTATTACATTTTAAAGTCAAGAAAATACTAAAAAAGCACAAAGAAAATAGTTATAAAATGTTTGTTTTTTATTTTTAATATATTTGTCAAGTAAATAGATGTCTTCCTGTCAGTTTTTTGACATGAAAATATTTCATTTTTATTTTCTAATAGTAACTTTTATTTCGAATTGGATTTATGTCCTTCTGACGAGTTCTAAAGAGAACGAAAAAGATTGTACAATGTTTAAAGGAATTAATCCATCGATAATATGATATACTTCAATTATTGGACATGCATGCGGTGAGCGAAATTTTATAACTATTTTCTTTGTGCTTTTTTAGTATTTTCTTGACTTTAAAATGTAATAAACGTTTGATTGTGATATAGTATCCTCTAGGTAGGGCTAGAGATGCTTAATATTATATATATTAGCATGATCAGACTTGAATCATCAATATATAGAAAGAGTGGTTGTTTTATTGTTTTTCATGCTGAATATTAGATATGGTAGGTGTATGAAAGAAGCCGACAAGTCACCGTAGGGGGGAGTCTTGTCGATCTTCCTTTTTTGGTCAGACTTGCACCAATGGTATATGAAAGAAACGAATGTTTTCTTTGAAAGTTATCTGCTGAATACCCAAAATAATATTTTTTAACAATGATGTAAGCAGAAATAATAGGTATTTATCTATTGTCTATGTCCAAAAAAAGAGGGTTGAAAGGAATTAAAACGTTAAAGGATTTTTACTGTTTCTTATGTTCAATTGACCCCAAAATATGAGAAAACCGCTGAGTGCTACCATTTATAGGGGTGCGTTTTTGAGATCGAAATAAAAAGGTCCACTTTTCACATTTTTGAGTTTTACTGGAAAACTATGCATTTTTCCTATAAACATGTCAATAGAAAAGTTGTAAAGAATTAAATTTCCAATCGAAGTGGTACCTTCAGAAGTCAATTTTTTTTTACAAAAATACGACCAGAAAACAAAACAAAAAAAAACGGAAAAATGCATTTTTTTGTTTGTTTTAGCCTTAACTTTTTTTCGGGTACATTTAGGCATAGATATTCTGCATAAAAAAAGCTGACATTTTACCCGTTAATAATCATTTTAACGGTAAAACGCCAGGTTTTTTTTATGCAGCAATGTCTATGCCTAAATGTACCCGAAAAAAGTTACAGGCTAAAATTTTAAAAAATGAAAAATTTTGCATTTTTTCGTTTTTTTTGTTTTGTTTTCTGGGCGTTTTTGTAAAAAAAAAAATTGACTTCTGAAGGTGCCATTACGATTGGATTGTTTATAGAAAAAATGCATAGTTTTCGAGCAAAACTCAAAACAACAATAGGCTCATTTTATGAAAAATCGGTGAAACAATTTTTTTCCAACGGGATATTGTTCCTTTAAGTGTCTAAATAATACCATAATTTTTAAACAAAATTTAAATTAATATTTAATAACATAAAAAATATTTTTACTTATTACGGCCGGTTTCAGAGCACCGTAACGGCTTAGTGTTCGCCGCGCAGAGCTCCATTTTCAACATTAAATTGAAATTATTAATAATAGACATAGAGTTTCGGGAGTTCGGACTTTTTTATTTGAAATTCATTCCTCTTTAAAAATCTTCCTTTAAATTTTCTTAAATATTAATAGTTTTCGAGTTATTTGCAAAAAACGAAACTCGTTATTTTTTCAATCTTCATTTGTTTGTAACTTTTGCAATTGTTTATATGCGGGTTTGAAACTTTTGCACATTTTTCTAGGTGTCATTCCGAATCCAATGAGCCCTCACTCATATGTTCACGAGCTTTATTAAGCATTAACACGGCTTCGAACTTGTGAACTAGTCTATATATCTCAATGCAGCGGTGGTGTATGTTTTGGTGAACAAATGCTCCTAAAAATTATTAACAAATTTGTTTTTAGTAATTCCCATTTTAACTTTTCATAGGATTAATTTAATATAGAATGGATCATACATTTTGTTTTAAGAATGAATTATTTTCTTCCAATTGTCATTATCCATCCATCCAAAAAATGGTTCAATTATTTATTATTTAATTTATCCAATTTTATTTTTTAAACTGTTTATTTTTATTTAGATTAGGAATAGAATAATATCAATGATCTATTTTAATGGAAATGTATCGATCATTTTTTTTAATGTCATTTTTTTTTTCATTCAAAATTGAAATTAATGATCCAAAAAAAAATGTGTTGATTAATATATTTCTGAGTACACAATTTTCAAAATATGTATACAATTATAATAATTTTTATAATAATTTCTTATAGTCTTAAAAAATAATAAATTAAAATAATTGAAATTTTGTAAGTTAAAAAAATAAGTAATGTAAATATTTGTAATTGTCAATTTTTTTGAAATTAAGAAAAATTATTTCAATTGTTAATGTGGAAAAAAAAATAATTTTCACTATTGCAAATATTCATTTTTGCAAATAATTTTTACTTCTACATTACGGATTAGTTTATTAATTTAATCGAAAATGCATAAAAAACCATTTTTTGCAACCTTGGTTGAAGTACGCGAATTTCGACTAATTTAAAACGATGTTTCAAACAATTATTTCCAATACTCCAATAATTCGTTTGCAAAATTTTCTCGCAAAAAAAATTTATATTTTGTACTTTATTTTTAATTTATATCAATAATGTCAAACAAATAATTCTAAATTTAGTAGAAATCAGCAAGTGTTGACAGTAATAATAATTTCTTTCGCTACAATTCAAAGATTAATTTTAAAAATATTTAGATTACGTAAACAAAATTCCACGTGTCTAATACCTATAACCAAAATGTACATAAAACGAAGCGTGTACAAGTATGTAGATTTCGCAATACACTCTTATTATACTTAACCACAATTAAAAATTTTGGTAACAATTTGTAGGAGCATTTATTCACCAAAACATTCACAACCGCTGCATTGAGATATCGGGCATCTGCATCATGTAACCAACATAACCTTAAATTTTAAGTTTTTCAAGTTTATTCTCATTTTTAATGTTTGGATACGCTTTGAGCCGGTACTGACTCTAAGCAAATATTTAAAAATTCGCGTAAATAATTTTTCAATATGGTTGATTAATAGAAATAGACTGCTAATTACAGGTTAGATTTCCAACCTACAAAAAGAGTCCTATTTTATTAGGACAAAGTATTTAGAACTTCATAAACATTACACTGAACTAGATTTTAGTTGAAAATACGGGAACCAGGCAGAAATTTTAATAATAGTTGCGTAATACTTTTATATCTTAAGAAACACATATTTTTGAGGTTAGTTGTGACGTCACTCGCAGATGCCCTTACTGCCGTCATAAGGTGAAAAGCAGCCACGGTCAATAAACGATACGGTTATATCAATCAGCAGCTTTAGGACGAGAGAGACGCGGGGGGCGGGAAATCGAATGAAAGAGACAGATTTCCGTGCAGAAGACAGAGACAGAGATTCCGGTAGGGTCTACAGCCTACGTCACCTGTAGACACTACAAGCATCTTTGTCTCTGTCTTTTGCACGGAAATCAGATATGTCTGTCTCTTTCATTCTATTTCCCTCCCCCCGCGTCTTTCTCGCCATCAAGCTGCTGATTGAGACAACCGTCTGGTTTAATGACCGTGAAAAGCAGCATCCACATATTTGTCATAAATGAGATTCTAATAATATATGAGCACCAAAGAGTTCTGCAGTTAAAAATATTATTAAAAAATTATAAAGTACAAAAACATAAGTGGATAAAAAGCAGCTACATGATTTTCTTAATTAATATTTACTAGTTGGGAAAAAACAAACGCCTTTGTTACTTTCCTCGCCAACCGACAATTTACAGATGGATTATTCTCCTTATGACTTATGACGGCAGTATAGATGTGACGTATACGCGTCTTGTAGGCAACGCAGCAGCTACGAAACCATTTTATCTTTGTCGTACGCATTCTTTATTTCTTTTCAGTTATGGTGACGTCACAAGAGCAGTGTCTTACGTTTGGAAAAAAATTAAACAGGTAAATAAATTCATACCTGCTCGAAAATGATGGGTAAAAAAAAATTTCAAAAGCAAATGTTCAATATATTAAATAATGAACAGAATGGTATAAAAAAAATTTCGTTTCACCGTTCAAAGTGGTTTTAATTGAAAATAAAAAAATTTAAATTTTTATAACTTTTTTATTAACAATTTAAAAAAAAATCCATTTCTCTGAAACGAATGTTTATATTTTTCTGAGTAAATAGAAAAAAAAAATTTTAAATTCATTAACTTTTCAGCACGCTATGATTTTTTAAAGTTGTACATACCATCCCTTAATTTCTAACCAGCCTAACTCCGTTAATTTTAGTAATACCAAAAAAAGTCTAGAGATCATTTTTATATAAAATTTCATGCTTTACAATTTTTGTTTGAAGCTTTTTTTACTAGCTTTTACACATTTTGAGTAATTTTGAAAAAACACTTTATTTCATTTTTTTTCAAACCTTCCCGGCGGTTCAGAAAAAAATTTCTTTCATTAATCGTGTTCTAATACATCAAAGTAAGTTATATCAAAAATTCAAGTATTTACCTCAAAATTTTGATTTGCCGACTTATTTAATTGGACTATTCTTTTTCAATGGGAGTCGTAGCATTTTCAAACTCTGTCGTTTTCATTAATTCTCGAATCTGATAAGATTGTTGTGTGAGCTTAAAATGGCCATAACTTTGCGAGGAAACATCGTAGATGACCATTCGAAAGCTTATTTTAAAGAGGAAGGATGGTACTAAATGATGTATTTATTAGAACTAAGCTGAAAAAATTTTTGAAATACTATACCAGTGACGCAGCCAGGATTTTTATTCGGGGGGGGTCCGAAATTTTTTTTTTAAGTATATTATGTAGGTATTGTTATATAGCTTTCGCACAATTCTTACGTAAATTGGCGTACAGTCAAATTGCTTGAATTTTTAATATGTTGTAGATTTCGACTTTCTGATTAAAAACTCTCATGGGCCCAACTCGATCCTGTGTCTAGTTTTCGAGATACTACTGCTCAAGAAACGTACAAGAATGCTCTTTATAATATAGCTCTTTATAATATTTTGCACTAAAAGCATTTGTTGTTTTACTTAATAAAAATAGCGTAGAAAAAATTAAAGTTTGAAAAATGTTGGCGAAGGCGCCGGGAAATCTGTAGAAAAACAACAAGTGAAAATAATATTTGGTCATATTGGCTAAAAAATTTTTTACATAAAGTAAGTAAGTAAGTAAGTATGTGTCTTCCTGATCAAAAAACTTTAATTGAAAAACTTTCGGAAATTGCTTCTTTGACCTCTAACAACAAACACCCCATCAATAAATTAAAAGTTCGACAAGATATACAGAATTTTACAAGAATTTACTTATAGTTGTATCTCGAATACTAGACGAGACTAGACTATACAGATCGAGATGAGTCCATGAGGTTTTTTGATCGGAAATAAGTCACATACATATACAACATATTAAAAATTCAGCCAATTTGACTGTTGTAGGTACGCCAATTTGCATAAGAATTGTGCGGGGTCCTTTAGTTGAACTATTCAACAACTTATATTCCAAGTAACTGATGGCGACTATGCGCAATGTAACGTGGATTTCGCTTGGCTAGTAATAAAAATAAATCGAATTTACTCATGATTCCACAAGGTTTTATACATTTGACTGAATTAAGGCTCCGCCCTGTCAATATTGCGGCAATAAATTGCAAGAAATTACGATTTGCGACGGGACTGGTTGCATGGAATGAAGATTTGTAATCGACCAAAAAAAATTTTTGACTAAAACCGAAAATAAAATCAATATAATAATTTTATATAAATATCATGTCTATCAATTATACAAATGTCAATAAATTTCGGGGGGGGGGTCCGGACCCCCAGGACCCCCCCCCCCCCCCCTTGACTACGTCACTGACTATATATAACCTGAAAAATAGACCAAAAAGTCATTTTTTAAAGTACTTAACCTCAAATATTTCCAAATCCTGACGTGGTAGGCCAATTCTGAGGTTAGATTCAGATTCAGCGCGAATAATTACTTCGGAAATGACTCCCATATACCCAACAACAAAACCTCGTAGACCTGTGAATCTAAAATTGTTTGGATAAAGTCATGTCATTGTAGCGAATGTTAAATCTTCTAAATTGGTAACAATATTGACTATCGTCATTTAATGACTACCGTGCATCAGAGAAACGCTGAATTCATCTAAATACATTTTCACGTCTAGCAATTAACTTTTCTAATTTTAATCATGCAGCTGTTTTCGGCATATTGAAAATAATTTTATAAGATTGGCCAACAATAATAAAATACCAATTTAAAGGTTATCTTGCCTTGATGTTGCTAGCAAGCAAATTAATTAAATCATCTGAATTCAGTACAGCTGCGATTGTTTGATGCGAGAAAAGTATTCGAAATAGTAAATTAAAAAAAAAATGTATATATGTATTATGTTGTATGTATTATATATATATATATATATATATATATATATATATATATATATATATATATATATATATATATATATATATATATATAATAAATATATATATATATATATATATATATATATATATATATATATATATATATATATATATATATATATATATATATATATATATATATATATATATATATATATATATATATATATATATATATATATATATATATATATATATATATATATATATATAATATATATATTGTTGTGAAGAGCGCCAGATGGCCCTAATTTTTGTTGTGAAAGATAAAAGAATTTTGTTGAGCGCCAGATGGCCTAAACCATCAGATGCGACAGTCGAGAGAACTCGATACTGCCACACCTCAGAGCATGAGGGTACCGCAACTGTGCAGTACAACTCCCTCTCAGATAGCCGGTTCCTGAAATACAATGTACTCTCTAGCAACTCAAATAATACACCAATATTTCAAAAAGGATTAACAAATTTTAATGATCTGGACGAGGTTGGCCTTTGCAAATATATTCAAAAATTTTATCAACTGATCAGTGAAAATAATAACCGATAAGGTACCTTTATACTTTACCGCTATCGTCACGTCGTTGAGCTCTTTCGCGCACAACTGCTGTGAGTACGCCCCTGGATTCTCGTTGAAAGCTGGTTACTGATGTTACCAACCGTAGGTGCTTGAAGATTACTAGATGTTCAGATGATTGGATAAGGATGTTTTTATTTATTTTCCCTTATTTTCTTTCTTCGGGACACTTTATTTTAAGGAAATCACTTTCGAAACACGGGTTTTTAAAGGAATTAAATTTTACATTAAGGTAAGTACCTTAGATATTCAAAATAGATAATTATGCGAGTCGGCTTTGGAAAACTTGAGTCTAGTTTACAACATTTTACATAACATTTATATTTTAACCATAGAATACTTATCAACTTGTTATTCCTAACTCTTTTCGAAAATTGATATATACTTCCGTAAACACACGGTTTCAACAATAGGGTAAATTTTCAATAAACAAATTCTAGGTTAGGATTTTTCTGGAGTAAATTTTATAACATGTTGCCTCTACGACCGCGTTTTCTAGACTGTTTTTGCCACTTCTCGCGTTTTTATTCGCTGAGATTGACAGGAATACAAAAATCAGATAGTATGATTTTAATAAAGAATTTTATTTTTTTTTAAACATGTATTTTTTTATGCCTTTTACTTATTATATGCACATTTTAAAATTGGAATGAGCTTTACTATGCACTTCCAATCATTTTGGTACCCCATTTGTACCCCCATAATGATTTTTAAGACACTTTGATAAATATTCTATATAGTTATTTTCTGACCTTATTACTACATAGAACTACTTAAAATTCGCCCAGATCTTACTTAATACACTAATTATTAATTATCTACAAACATTTATTACCTAGATAGGTTTAAAACATAATTATATGTGAACAAATATTTTAGGTACCCACCTCCAAGTTCATCGGTGAGCAGTGCCTAAACTAATACATAGTGTCCTATTAAAAGTTACACAAAACAACACTGGTGTCCTGAATTCACACCAGGATAAGAAATATTATATCTAAAGGAGTTTTAAGAAAAGTTGCAGTTCATTTTATGTGAGGGTATCTAGAATACACAAAGATTTATTAAGAAATACCCCCCAACGTGTCACAGTTCAGAAATTTTACGCTGCACTTCACTAAGTCTTCAGTCTTTATTTTCTGTGAGTTTCATCACATTACGATGTGTCCTTTTTGTAAAACCTACATATACGTATACTTGCCGAGAGAGATTTTTTTAAATTTTCTTATAACTTTCTTTCTTTTCTGCTAATTTTGCTCATTATTATTGTTCATATACGTATTCTAGTACTTAATAAGTGATCATTGTCCACTATTATTTTCCTTTAATCTAATTTGTAGCACTATTTTAATAAAATGTTTTAATTTTTTAGTTTGACGAGTCCACTACGAGAGTATTCAGAGAGTTTATGGTTTCTACAAGAACAAAGCTTGATTCGACACATTTGAGCCCTTCCTGTGGTCTCTAATTAGTTATTTTAACATATTATAAGGTTTGTCTACTTTTTACATATGGTTTACCCTACTGGGTGTATCCTTTTATACCTAATTATCATAAATTATACTAAACATAATGCATGTGAGCTTTATTGAATATAAGGTGTTTTGCTTAAGTTGCCCCATTACATTTTTAGTTTTACTTGAGGTCATTGACCTCCCCTAGCTTCGTCGAAGGATTGTAAGTGCAGTTCCTCATACACGAAGGTAACAATATCGTGCAATGAGTTATGTACCTCTGTCTGTTGCTACGACGGCCTATTTTCTCTGGCTTTTGCCCTAAATATATATTTTTGCAAATGTCACAACATTTTACCTCCCCAAAATGTCGAAATTTTATTACTAAAAGAAAATTTTGATATTTTTTTTTTTAAACAATTAGTGGCGTTTGCAAAATAATAAACACTGTAAATCATTTGTTTTAATCTGTATCATAAGGGTATATCATTTCTATATGAAATCTTCCCCTGACATGATCATTATTAGAAAATTTTAACTCATAGGTATTGTCGTTTAATACCCTGTGTACAACGTAAGGTCCTTCATATGGCAAAAGGAGTTTTCCGCATATATTTCTTCTCAAGTCAGAGACACGTAATCGCTTTACTACTACGTAATCCCCTACTTCAAACTTAATCTTGTTTTTGATTCTTTTGTTGGCCCTTGCTAAATATTTTTTTGTGTTACGCTCTTGTCTCATCTTTATTATTTTATGAATCTCTCCTAAATTTAATATGTCTCTGTCTGTCCATGGTCTTGTGGGCGCGTATCCCATCATGGCGGTAACTGGTGAAATACGAGTTACTGTATGTGGCACATTGTTCATATACTCTTCTACTTCGGCTACGGCTAAAGGCCATTCAGTATGATCATGCTGAACGATGAATCTTAAAAATTTTACACATTCTTGGACGTACCTCTCAGAGATGTTCCCTTGTGGGTGTCGTATAGATGTGAATGCTACACGAATATTACTTTTCTCTAATGATTTTACAAACCGTTCATTATTAAAATATGTTGCATTGTCTGCTAGTACTTTCTTTGGCTTTCCTACCGTTTCAAAATAAAGTTTGAGCTTGGCAATTGTGATTCTAGTGTTACAGGCTTTTGTCGGATACAATTTAACAAATTTGGTAAAAACATCTACCACAATCAAAATATGTTTATATCCATGTTCGTCTTCTATTAAATTACTTATATAATCAATTGCGATTAACTCTAATGGTGATTTCGTGATGAAGCTACACACTGTGTTCCTGTTAACGTGATTTTTGGTCTTGCCAAGTATACACAGATGGCATTCTGAAATTGATTCCTTCGCTAAAATAAGGTCTTTTTCCGCATAAAACGTTTCTCGAAATATCATCCACGTTTTCCGTATCCCGATATGTCCAAATAGTTCGTGTAAATCCCAAATAATCTCCTTGGTATAATTTTCATCTATGACATATTTTTGTTCATTTCCAATTGTTTTTATAATAAAATTACCTTCAATGGAGTATCCTCTGAATGGTTGTTGTGTAATTTTGTCTCTGAGTGTGTGTAAATATGTTTGACTGCGTAGTATGCGTTTGTTTGAGTATAAGTCATCCTCATATTCGAAGGTGTTGAGTGCTATCATGTAAGTGTTTGTATTTTCTGTGTTTATTTGACGATTTCTAGTTAGCGCATCAGCAGTTACATTATCTTTACCTGGCCTATGTTTGATCGTGAACGAGTATTCCTGTATCAGGAGTGACCAACGATATATCCGATTGTTTGCGAATCTGTTCTTCATCAAAAAACAAAGTGCCGAGTGATCGGTTTCAAGTGTAAAGTGGTTAGATGTCAAGAAAAAGGTCAATTTAGTGATCCCAAAAATGACTGCTGTCATTTCTTTTTCAGAAATTGAATACCTCTGTTCGAAAGGTTTTAAGATTCTCGATACAAAACAAATTGGAGTTTCAGTCCCCCCTTGAATCTGCGTTAGCTCGGCTGCTACGATATAATCAGACGCATCTGTGCGTAGAATGAAAGGTATGGAGAAATCCGGACTGTATAACAGTAAATTGTCATGAAAGTTTGTTTTTAGTTCTATGAATGCCCTTTCTCTCCTTTCATCCCACTCCCATTTTACGTTTTTTCGTAATAGTTCTATAAGCGGAACTTCGAGTTCTGATAGCCTTGGAATGAATTTTTTGTAATAGTTTAGAACTCCTAGGAAACCTCTCAACATTTTTAGATTAATAGGACGTGGATAGTCCTTGATTTCTTTTATCCTCTCTTGTCCAATGCTAATTCCCTCTTGCCTTATTTGGTATCCCAAGTATTTTACATAGGTTTTATAAAATTCACATTTTTCGATATTAAGTTTCAAACCCGCTTCGTTTAGCGCATTTAATATGATGTTCAAATGTTCACGATGTTCTCTTTCTGTTGCAGAAAATATCAAAATATCATCGATATAGTGCAAACAGAAAGAATCGTACTTGTCGAGGATACTCTGCATCGCCCGAACCAGAGCTGATGAAGCACTTTGAAGACCGAAAGGAACCATCTTGAACTGGTATATATGTCCGTCCACGCTGAATCCAGTGAATTTACGCGACTCAGGATGTAGCGGAATCAACCAAAAAGAGTTTTTTAAATCTAACTTAGAGAAAATAGTGTTTTTACCTATTCTAAACAATAATGTATCGATCGTTTGTGGCGCGTCGAACTGAGATGTAGTAATAGAGTTTAAGTTTCTAGCATCTAAGCATAGCCTTATCGAGTTGTCTTTCTTTTTCACCACAACTAGTGGATTAATGTAGTTTGTCCTAGCCGATTCTATGATTCCTGAACTTATCATATTCTGCAATTCAATTTTTACTGATTCTCTTTGTTTATAGGGAATTGGGTATGTTTTACATTTGAATGATTTAGTCTCGTTTACTTGTAACTTATGTACGTAGCCTACCGCTACACGTGCTTCAAAATTAATTAGCGCTCTATATTTCTGTAAAATTTCACTTATTGTTTTAACAAAATTTTCCGGACAGTTTAATGTTACATCTCCAAATACATTTATATTATTAACTTGTTTCTTTTTGACCTTTATCTTTTGTTTATCCTTAAGTTCTTGTGTGTTTAACTTTTCAGTTTTATACCTATTTTGCTCTGTATAATTTTTAATCACTTTTGTTTCAGGTTCATAATTTAGATTGTTTATTTTTGATGTTTTAATTTTAAGTACCTTTTGTATCTTGTGAACATACTGTATCTTACTCTCGTTCCTTTTTAATTTATGCATACCAACATTTAACATTTTATTAATTATATTTGCTCATCTACCGCTAGTTTATCTTTATATGTTTTAAAAGTTTTAGGCTTTGATACATGTCCTATTCGACGCTTTATTATTTTATGTACTTTTCTTTTCATCCTTACTTTATTTACCCTATTAAATTTGCCAATATAACCATTTTTAACTTTAGTAGATTCTTTTTCAGTTTTATATTCAATCAACCAATCATGTACGATTGCATCTTTTTTGTCAAAGTTTTCCATCCACAACTCTACATAGTTCCAATACATGTTTTTTTTCTCGACCTCCTTGTCTATTTCTACCTTATTTTTGTACACGACTTCCCCGTCGTCCGCAATTATTTTCATATCATTGGCCTGTTCGCCATTACACCATTTAAACTTTTCGACCTGTATGTCGACCGCAATATTATTATTAACATATTCATTTTTATTATCAACACAATTTCCTACCTCCCCGGTGAAATACATCGGTATGGTACTACCTTGTAAATCTATTACCCTCTTTTCAAGGTCAATTTTTGCTCTGAGTTGTGTTAGGATGTCTTCTCCCAAAATGATATCAAACTTCATGTCATCTATTATTATAAAGCTTCCCTCAAATTCATAATTCTCTACCGTGAACTTCGTTTTTAAAACCTGATTACATTGAGCAATTTTTTTCCCCCTTGGGTCTACTAAATTTATTTTACTTATTTTAATGCAATCTTTACTTTTATTACCATCATAACAATCATTAATAATTCTTTCTTTGACTAAACTTAATTCAGCACCTGTATCAAGGAGCGCCTTATATGTATTTGTTTTTAATTTAACGTCTACCATTGGTAGATTGCTGGTTTTAATGTTAATTGATCCGTCATCCATGTCATTACCGATAAACTCTTTCATATGTTGGTATGAAACATTGTTCAAAATTAAAACATCGCTTGCCGAAAATCCTGGTTTCGAGGCGGATCATTTACCTGTGCCACGGTTTCAATCCTATCGAAATCAGCTCGTGTGTTTGCCCTGTCTCCTTTTTCCCTCTGAACGTTTACATTACTGATCTGTGCGTATGTTCGTCTGTCTGTTTCCCTTTCTGAATCTTGAGCCTTTTTGTCCCCCCAACTAACATGTCTCCTATCATCTCTTTGATTATTATTGTATGGCCGATTTTCGTTATACATATTATTGTCCCTTTGATTGTAATTTCCTCTATATCTATCTTTTTCCCAATAGTTACTGTTAGTTTGATTTCTGTAATTATTGTAGCCATATTGGTCCCTATTTTGCCGATTATTATTGTCAAAATTTCTTCTGTTATCATAGTTAGAATTTCTATTATTTTCCCTATATTTATCCCTGTTATTATTTTCAAAATTTTTATACCTATCATTTTGCCTATCTACCTTGTCTTTATTTCCTTGTTTCCACCCTATACGGTGATCATCAATGCCACGTAAATATTCGATTAAGCTGTCTAATGTCGTTATTCTCTGAGTAATAATGACATTATGTATATCGTCAGAGAAATGTCTCGCTAAGTAAGTTATCATTTCTCCCTCAATAAAAGCTGGTTCTAGGTGTTTAATATTACCTATTTTTCGTAATACATAATTCTCCCTACTTACACCGGAGTTCTCGTTGTATTTCCCATTAAACAGGTTGAAACGTACTTTTTGCTGAGCGTATTTTCCCCAGTACTGTTTCAACAAAAGTTCCTCAAATTCAGGTAACGTTTCAAAATTATCACATATAACATTATACCACTCCTCAGCAAAACCTCTTACCATATTTTGTATATTTTGTTTTAAGTTGGCGTCTGGGTGTATCGTGTTCATATACTGTTTTAAACGTGTGATGAATGTCTTGGGGTGCGTACGGTTGTCCCCATAAAAATAGAATTGGTTCTTGGTACATGTGTGTGTATATGGTGTGTTGGTGATGGTTGTGTGTCCTTCTTTTAACAACTGCGTGTTCAAATGGTTATACATACATTCCTGCTCTTTTAACTTCTTATTTACTGTGTCATCTTGCTTCTTCAGTTTGCTGTCTACTTCATTTACCACGTCGACTATTAATCCTTCTACATTACGTGCAATGGACTCCTCCATTTTCTCCGTGGCGGACTTGACTTTGGTGTTGATGTCTTCAATGACATCGTCTGTCATAGAGTCGAGCCTGTTCTCTACCCTTTCTACTCTCCCTTGTATTCCTTCTATGCGTTCTTCAAATTTTTTATTGTCTTCGGCAATTTGTCGTACTGTTACTTGTATCTCCATGACGTTTATATTTGTTTGTTTCATGTTCGCATTTGTTTGCTCCATATTCGAGCTGATACTTGTCACCATTTGCATTAGCTGATGCAACATGTTTGTGTCTGCGTGTGTTTGTGTAAGTGCTGTATCATCAGATTGTTGTGATGTGGATGGTGTTTGCTCTTGTGTAGTGTTATTTTGTTCGATTTGTTCTGGTGTAGTGTTTGTTTGGTCAGCCATGACTATTGTTTTTCCAGATCTTAGATCCATATACTTATGAAATTGGATATAATTCTTACAGTTTTAAAACAAATGATTAGTATTTTTGCCGGTTATTTTTATAAAATATCAAACTTAATCTTTTCAATTTGCTAGAGTACACTGTTGTCAATATTCTGCGTTGTTAAGCGTCAAAATGCCGTTTAACAACGTCGCCTACCACGTTGGTCGCCAATTTTTGTTGTGATAAAAAAGATAAAAGAAAAATTTTGTTGTGAAAGAGATAAAAGAATTTTGTTGAGCGCCAGATGGCCTAAACCATCAGATGCGACAGTCGAGAGAACTCGATACTGCCACACCTCAGAGCATGAGGGTACCGCAACTGTGCAGTACAACTCCCTCTCAGATAGCATTTCAAAAAGGATTAACAAATTTTAATGATCTGGACGAGGTTAAATTTATAAATTTTAAAAATACACAATTTACATGAGTAAAATTTAAGGTGAATGGATATTATGCGTTTTATTGATTGGCCTTTGCAAATATATTCAAAAATTTTATCAACTGATCAGTGAAAATAATAACCGATAAGGTACCTTTATACTTTACCGCTATCGTCACGTCGTTGAGCTCTTTCGCGCACAACTGCTGTGAGTACGCCCCTGGATTCTCGTTGAAAGCTGGTTACTGATGTTACCAACCGTAGGTGCTTGAAGATTACTAGATGTTCAGATGATTGGATAAGGATGTTTTTATTTATTTTCCCTTATTTTCTTTCTTCGGGACACTTTATTTTAAGGAAATCACTTTCGAAACACGGGTTTTTAAAGGAATTGAATTTTACATTAAGGTAAGTACCTTAGATATTCAAAATAGATAATTATGCGAGTCGGCTTTGGAAAACTTGAGTCTAGTTTACAACATTTTACATAACATTTATATTTTAACCATAGAATACTTATCAACTTGTTATTCCTAACTCTTTTCGAAAATTGATATATACTTCCGTAAACACACGGTTTCAACAATAGGGTAAATTTTCAATAAACAAATTCTAGGTTAGGATTTTTCTGGAGTAAATTTTATAACATGTTGCCTCTACGACCGCGTTTTCTAGACTGTTTTTGCCACTTCTCGCGTTTTTATTCGCTGAGATTGACAGGAATACAAAAATCAGATAGTATGATTTTAATAAAGAATTTTATTTTTTTTTAAACATGTATTTTTTTATGCCTTTTACTTATTATATGCACATTTTAAAATTGGAATGAGCTTTACTATGCACTTCCAATCATTTTGGTACCCCATTTGTACCCCCATAATGATTTTTAAGACACTTTGATAAATATTCTATATAGTTAT
The DNA here is from genome assembly GCA_936432065.2 of Rutpela maculata. Taxonomy (NCBI): domain Eukaryota; kingdom Metazoa; phylum Arthropoda; class Insecta; order Coleoptera; family Cerambycidae; genus Rutpela; species Rutpela maculata. The sequence continues at coordinate 248,658,569 of OW386285.2, forward strand.
TTTCTGACCTTATTACTACATAAAACTACTTAAAATTCGCCCAGATCTTACTTAATACACTAATTATTAATTATCTACAAACATTTATTACCTAGATAGGTTTAAAACATAATTATATGTGAACAAATATTTTAGGTACCCACCTCCAAGTTCATCGGTGAGCAGTGCCTAAACTAATACATAGTGTCCTATTAAAAGTTACACAAAACAACACTGGTGTCCTGAATTCACACCAGGATAAGAAATATTATATCTAAAGGAGTTTTAAGAAAAGTTGCAGTTCATTTTATGTGAGGGTATCTAGAATACACAAAGATTTATTAAGAAATACCCCCCAACGTGTCACAGTTCAGAAATTTTACGCTGCACTTCACTAACAGGTACTAGTCTTTATTTTCTGTGAGTTTCATCACATTACGATGTGTCCTTTTTGTAAAACCTACATATACGTATACTTGCCGAGAGAGATTTTTTTAAATTTTCTTATAACTAGATTTTATGCTAATTTTGCTCATTATTATTGTTCATATACGTATTCTAGTACTTAATAAGTGATCATTGTCCACTATTATTTTCCTTTAATCTAATTTGTAGCACTATTTTAATAAAATGTTTTAATTTTTTAGTTTGACGAGTCCACTACGAGAGTATTCAGAGAGTTTATGGTTTCTACAAGAACAAAGCTTGATTCGACACATTTGAGCCCTTCCTGTGGTCTCTCTAATTAGTTATTTTAACATATTATAAGGTTTGTCTACTTTTTACATATGGTTTACCCTACTGGGTGTATCCTTTTATACCTAATTATCATAAATTATACTAAACATAATGCATGTGAGCTTTATTGAATATAAGGTGTTTTGCTTAAGTTGCCCTATTACATTTTAAGTTTTACTTGAGGTCATTGACCTCCCCTAGCTTCGTCGAAGGATTGTAAGTGCAGTTCCTCATACACGAAGGTAACAATATCGTGCAATGAGTTATGTACCTCTGTCTGTTGCTACGACGGCCTATTTTCTCTGGCTTTTGCCCTAAATATATATTTTTGCAAATGTCACAACAATATATATATATATATATATATATATATATATATATATATATATATATATATATATATATATATATATATATATATATATATATATATATATATATATATATATATATATATATATATATATATATATATGTATATACATATATGAAGGGTTGTTGTGCTTCCGGGTGTTTTCCCGCGTAGTTGATAGGCTCCTGCTGGGGCCACGGTTGTCTAAACGACGTTTCGGCAGAATCCCATCTGCCATCTTCAGGTTCTCGCTGAAAGCTGCCTACTGCTGCTCCTCGTTGCTCGACTCTGAACTGAGTTCAGTTCGAGCAACGAGGAGCAGCAGTAGGCAGCTTTCAGCGAAATCCTGAGGAGAACCTGAAGATGGAACTGAACTCAGTTCAGTTCGAGCAACGAGGAGCAGCAGTAGGCAGCTTTCAGCGAGAACCTGAAGATGGCAGATGGGATTCTGCCGAAACGTCGTTTAGACAACCGTGGCCCCAGCAGGAGCCTGTCAACTACGCGGGAAAACACCCGGAAAACCTAAACACCCGCGAAAACCTAAGAAACAACATATATATATATATATATATATATATATATATATATATATATATATATATATATATATATATATATATATATATATATATATATATATAGACTATAGAATATAGTAATAATAATAATAAATTTATAAGAACAGCTTTATCGTTTAAGATTCCCTAATTGACGTCATCCTTGTGCACGTACATTAGTAAGCCTTGCTTAGCGTCTTCGGGAAAAGGTCGTCTCGATGGGCATGGAGGAGGAAGAGGTCCACAACGCGAAGAACTTAACGACTTGAACGGTAAGTGAATAAAATAAATCTTAACTATAAATACAGTGATCCGAAATTCAAAAATAACATATAGCTAGGGTAATTGTATATATATATATATATATATAGACTATAGAATATAGTAATAATAATAATAAATTTATAAGAAATAATTTTTTTCTCAGTTTCTTATGCTGTTTAAATGTTTTATTGGTAAAAGGTTTTAGTTCTCTTAATTATAATAAAATAAAGGTAAAGTTTGTAATATATATAACTTTAACAAATAAATTAGCGAATAAAGTGAAAACTGAATTGAAACATTATCAGCCATAAAATAGATGCGTTCCAAAATAATATCCATAAAGAATTAAATTCAATCCGGGATGTGAGGATCAAAAAATATGGTATATTTAATGACTTTTGGTAGACTGTATGTCCCTTAAGGGAAGTTTAACTCATTCTTATGTGTTTCATTCGAACAGAAGGAAAATGAAAAGGGACCAAAATTGGAAAAGTAGCGGGAACGAGCTAACACACTGCTATTCTCTATTGCAAACAATATTTAGCACTATTTAATTGCTCATCAGCAAATATAATATACGTTAAATGGTCGACATAATTCTTTATCGCTTTGATAAAAAAAATACAAAGTTCTTTAGACAAAATTTGCGAGTTTAAAGAATATTCAATATACAGAATGCTTTTAAATGAATGAAGTTAAGAAAACAATATAAACAGCTCAAACACTTACCTGTCATCTTATCTTTCTGGTTTTCAAATATGTGCGTAGACCGACTCATACTGAGGTTGTTTGTACACTAGTTCACAACAACATAGATCGGTATCGGATATATTTTATATGGTTTTCTATTATTCACTTATCATTATCATTAGGCATGTGAGAAATTTATTTAATCACAGAACATAAAAAATATCATTTAACTTAAATGTGAGTAATAAGGTTGATTATTATTATTATTAACCAGTCATTAGGTTAAAGAGAAATGGATAAACTGATACATTTCTCATTTAGATGTTTATTAATGATGCATGTCATATGCATAGTTGATCATAATCTACCCACGGTTAATATAAACTAATGAAAGATGCATTAAGAATCTTTAAATTACAGAATATACAACTTGATCTACCATGACATGCGGAAAATTTAACAGCAGGTTGTCCCCACCGAAAGGAGTTAAAAAAATGAAAAAAAAAAAAAATGACCAAAAAAGTTACCTTATTTTTTTGTAGAAATGCGCCACCAATGACTTTAACTAATCTAACATAACGCTGTACAACCATATCACTTTATCAGACTTGGGATTGACACTATTGACAGCAAAGCTGGATAGGATAGAAGTGACTTTTTGATTTTAATCAAATCACACTACAAAAATAGCGAAATAAATAGAAAAGACATTGACCCTATGCTGAAATGACAAGTAGATATACGAGATATTTAGTTAAACCGGTCAGTAACACGGCGGTGTCCCGATTGTTCGACCGAAAGCAAAAAACGCGGCTCTCTCGCTGACCGGCTTCACTTTTTATGCCAATTAAGGACATGTAAACAATTCGAATACGTTCTTTCACAAGTAAGTTCGTCGACCTATTCAGGAGTGGGTAAGGACCTACTCAACATCAGTAGTGTATCTTCGCAAATTTACTAATAATTTAATATTCTAAATTACCTCTGAACCCTCTAAAATTTTGCAGGGGCTTTCCCACATTGAAGACTATTACACCATTTTATTTTCCGCTTATCATGGTAGATCACGCTGTATAAAAACACAAATATGCGGAATACGCCCTCCTAGAAATCATTATTATACATTTCGCAAATATGGAAACGAATACAGGATGTAATCAGTTTCATGTCATTAAAAAAAAGTGGTAATGGGGACCGACTAGACAAACAAAAAACTTTTATGACTTTTTCCTCTACGGGCACTTTGAAAAAAACTGATCTAGGTCAACAATTTGAATATTAGGGTAGCAAACATTTGAGAACCACTGCCTTTCTGGATCAATGGACGTGTACTAGGTATAATTATACAACTTTTAAATTGTCATAAAAAGGTGCAAAGATTACCGACCGACTCGTTCTCGCCGGCCAGCAGTTTCAAAGCAAAGAAGGGCGGTACCTTTGATGAGCGCCTCAACTGAACCAATTATAAAAATGTAAATAATTCGTTATCTCTTTTTGCAGAACTGTAAGCAATTCATGGGCGTAGAGCTTTAAACACAGCATTTCTTTACATGTGTTTTTTTAATTTAGAAAATATCGGAGCTTTTATTGTTGTTTATAATTTATCAGATTTAAATGTGATTTTATTAACATTTGTAACTTAAATGAGTGTTCTGGGTTTAGCTTAAAAAACGAATAATTATTTCATGACACTGGGAAATAAAGAGTTAGACGTCCAAGATACGATAACAGAAAATAATTATGTATATTTTAAGTTAGAAAAAAATCTGATTTATTCAACGAATTGCCAATCAGGTATCAAAAACTGAAATATTCAATAAACCTAGAACTTACCAATAAATTATTTTTGATTTACATAAATTGTTCGAAATGGCCACCGTCTGCATCAATACACTTTTCGGCACGTCGAACTAAGGACATACGTACTCCGTTCAACACATTTGGTAAATTAGGATCATTTTTTATGGTTTCTATGCACATTAAAATACGTTACTGCAATTGTTCCAAAGTGTCAATTGGATCACGGTAAACCAGAGATTTAAGATGGCCCCAAAAATAAAAATCCATCGGATTTAAGTCGGGTGACCTAGCCGGCCATGGTACTGCTCCGCCACGCCCAATCCATCGTTGAGGAAACTCCGTGTTTAAAAAATTTCGAACAGCCAGAATGAACTGACGCGCCATCATGCATATACCACATTCTTCGACGCCTTGCCAAAGGTACATCTTCCAACAAATTTGGCAATCTTTGTTGTAAAAAGTTTAAGTATACATCACCATTTAATCTAGCGGGTAATTCTATAGGTCCAATTATTTCATTACCACAAATTCCTGCCCACAAATTAACGCTTAACCGTCGTTGAATATGCGCCCTTCTTATTACATGTGGATTTTCGTCTGGCCAGTAGCGCATATTTTTAAAATTAAACACTCCACTCCTGGTAAAACACGACTCATCGGAGAAACAGAGAAAGTTTAAAAAATTCTCATTTGCCGCGTGTTTTCTCAAAATCCACCTACAAAATTCCATTCGCCATGCATAATCTTGAGGTTCTAGAGCTTGCACACGTTGATAATGATAGAGGTGTAAGTTCATATCTTTTAAAGTCCTCCACACCACAAAATGGGATACTCCCACACGGTTCGCGATATCGCGGGTGCTTAAAGTTGGATCCTTTTCTACGAGTTCCAAAACTTGAACCTCCGCTAGCTATATGTTATTTTTGAATTTCGGGTCACTGTATTTATAGTTAAGATTTATTTTATTCACTTATCGTTCAAGTCGTTCAGTTCTTCGCGTTGTGGACCTCTTTCTCCTCCATGCCCATCGAGACGACCTGTTTCCCGAAGACGCTAAGCAAAGCTTACTAATGTACGTGCACAAGCATGACGTCAATTAGGGAATCTTAAACGATAAAGCTGTTCCGCAGCTGCTGCATTTCCACGACATTCTCCATACATCAAGTGCATATCCGCGAGCTCTGGGTAAGTGTAATTTCCCATAGCGTTCAAAATCTGAGTTTTAAAATACCACAGTAAACTATCAACTAACGTTGTCAATAAAGAAAATAAAAACTTGGTCCAAAATCCAAAAAGTAACACGAAAAGTAGTGTCTCTACGTAATCAAGAACTTAACGACTTGAATGGTAAGTCAATAAAATAAATCCTAACTGTAAACACGTGGCCTAAAATTCAAAAAGAACGAAAACAACGAACGGGTTCGACGTGTGTACCTAACGAAGTTCCCACAGAAACTAAAATATTGCACAAGAAGGAGTATAGTTCTCTTCAGATCTACTAAGCACTCAGAAAACGCCGACGTCTTTCACCTTTACCGCAACGCTAAAGACCTTGAGGGGTCTACACACACGATCCAGTAGCAGGGACCAGACATTGTCGGTAAGCGTTGAAGATAATTGGAATTCCGGCGGACCAGTTCACTTTTACGAATGAGTTGAAAGCATGCCGACATGGCTCCCTGCCGCTGGATCGTGTGTACACCCCTTTACCTTTCCTACTTTTAAAAAGCCATAAGAAAAGTGTGATTATCAACTTGTATCCTCGTCGACGCACGGTCTCTAACAAAGGAGCGCGATTCTTTGAAAAAGCCGTATTAGCGTATTTGATGGTTAGAGGCGCCGACATATGCGAAGATAAAAGCCTATCCCAACATTCCAGCAGTTCTCAAACAATATTATTGAAAATGTTCGAAATTTTTGTTTATTTTTTTTCTAAAACTATGGGTTTTAGACTCCATGTAATATAAGGTTTTTTTGTTCGTTTAGTCGTTCCCCACCACCAGTTTTTTTTAATAACATGAAACTGATTATACCCTGTATATTGCATATGATCGACATATTTCTAGAAGGAACCGTAAATATCGCCTGTAGAGGAAAAATAGTTCATATCATTGTGTATAGTAATCCAATTCTGATTTTTGTGAGAATCCGTGATTTAGCAGTAATAATCAACATTATTGTAGAGAATAGCTAAAACAGATTTCTCTCTATAGCAAAGCTATTGATGTGATATAATATGCTTCTTCATTTGACCGCTTGTAGTCACAATACTACTCAAGATTATTACGATGTGCGGTTTTTTTTTATATGTAAAATAAATATCTTTACATTTCTTGTCTCAAAGGAAAAAGTAAAAAATAAAATCTAATATAAATTTATTTTTTTCACATTTTTAAAATTTTTACCCAAATATTTACAGTCTAAATGTAGAACAAGCTGGTAAATTTTTTGTTCCATGTCCGACTTGAATATATATTTTGTTAAATGTGAAGTAGTAAAAATTCTATCTGTATATGACATTAATTTTTGTTAAATTGAAATATATGACCTTCTGCGACGCGTTTCTATTACTGTACGCCAATAAATCGTATTAGCGATTTTTTTGTCAAAGAACTAATCACATACTCTTCTTCAGCGTCCGGGAAGGTCTATCTCTTGAAACATGTTGTTTCCAAGTTTTCTCAAAAACTCTTTTTGTATTAATTTTTTTTAAGTATTTTTTTAAATTTTGATATATAAAATTTTCAGATTTTGATGAAACTTGGTTAAAGACATTTTAAAAGATGCTGAATGTAGTGGCTAGTGTATGATTTAGTGTTATTTGGTGAATAAAAAACCGCATAGAAGGAGGTCATGTATTTCAATTTAAAAGAAAATTAATGTCACCTAGAGATAGAATTTTTACTGCCTTACATTTTAACACATTCAGCGCCTCCGATTAAAGAACTTATATACAGGGTGCAATCAGATTCATGTCATTAAAAAAAACTGGTGGTGGGGAACGACTAAACTAACAAAAAACCTTATATAACATGGGGTCTAACGCCCATAGTTTTAGAAAAAAAAAATAAACAAAAATTTCGAAAATGTTTAATAATATTGTTTGAGAACTGCTGGAATATTGAGGTAGGTTTAGATCGTCGCGTGTCTGCCTATGATACTCGATATTTGTACAGATAACTATAAAATGTCGCCGGTCTTTAGCGGTGCGGTAAAGATGAAGGACGTCGACGTTTTCTGAGTGTTTAGTAGATCTGAAGAAACCTATACTCTGACTCTCCCTTGTGCAATATTTTAGTTACTGTGGGTATTTCGTTATGTACACACGTCCAACCCATTCGTTGTTTTTGTTATTTTTGAATTTCGGGTCACTGTATTTATAGTTAAGATTTATTTTATTAACTTACCGTTGAAGTCGTTAAGTTCTTGATTACGTACTGACACAACTTACCTGTTCGTTCTTTTTGTGTTTCTTTTTGAATTTTGGACCAAGTTTTTCTTTTATTTTTCGTTATTGACAACGTTAGTTGATAGTTTAGTGTTTAGTGTTGAACGGAGAGCGTATGTCCTTAGTTCGACGTGCCGAACTGTGTATTGATGCAGATGCAGAGATTTCGAATAATTTATGTAGATAAGCTTTTAACCCAGAACACTCATTTATGTTACAAATGTTAATAAATCACATTTAAATTTTCTAAATTATAAACAATAATCCAATATTTTGTTCCAAATTAAAAAACACACATGTAAAGAAATGCTCTGTTTAAACCTCTATGGCCATTATTTGCTAGCAGTTGTGCAGAAAGAGATAACGAATTATTTACTTCTTTATAATTGCCTGAGTTCGGTTGAGGCGGTCCATCAAAGGCTTTTGCTTTGACACCGCGGACCGCCGCGTGTGCCGGCGAGGACTTTGCACTTTTTTATGACAATTTAAAAGTTGTATAATTGGGAACTACAAGTCCATTGACCAATAAAAGCAGTGGTTCTCAAATGTTTTCTACCTTAATATTCAAATTGTTGACCTAGGTCAGTTTTTTTCAAAGTGCCCCTAGAGGGAAAAGTCATAAAGGTTTTTTGTTTGTCTAGTCAGTCCCCATTACCAGTTTTTTTTTAATGACATGAAACTGATTACACCCTGTATAACAGCTATCTTTTCACCATATACCTTGTTTGCTCCTAATATTATATGTCCATTAAGAATGATTCTTCCCATAGGCAACAGTGTCGGGTATATGTAGAAGGGTAAATATTTTCATTAAAGTTAATTATTGCAATTCCAGCATTACCGGCTCTTTATGTAGTGATGTAGGCATGTAATATTACAGTAAGATAATTTTTGATATATTTTAAATTTAATTAGCCTAAACTTTGAAATATATCTATTGTTACAAATCTGTAAATTGTTTCGACATACATAAAAATTAATTTTCTCTATTCTTTTTGAAAATTTACATATAATAAGAGAGTAAATATTATACATATTTACATGGCTAAATTTTTAATATTTCTTATTTGAATGTTGGTCGTTATAATCTATTATGTCTCTGCACTATTGAATGGCATATTTAATAAACACACCACAAATTAGACAAGCCTTAAATTCAATGTCAAGATTGTCTGGGTGGGAGTTACATATCTAAAATAATAATAAATACATGCATTCAGTACTCATCAACATTACCACTGTAGAAGCTGGAAATTGAATTCAGTTCATGTTAGAAAATGTAATCAAATATGCTACCCACAACACCCTTTAGCTCACTGAGTCACCAAGTTGGTCAATATTCACAACCACCAGATGTACAGAAAGTTAGGTACAAAAAAAACTTATATATTATGGTGAAGCATCTTTAACACTGGGAAAAATTATTTTGCTATGAATAGGTGGCAATTCGTTTACCATCCATCGATTGCGCAAAATTACCCTTACGCGTAATTTTAAATTTTGAATAGAATTTTCACGTATAAATTTATTTATTAGTTGTGAAAATATAATCTGCAGAATTACCTTACATTAGAGGTAAAATGTAATGTGATATTACGGTGTAATGAAATATTACATCCTAAAATTTCGATGCAATTTTGGAATATTGTTTGAAATCCCATTGTAATATTACGATATTTTTACAATGTAAAATTACTAGTAAAATATACAATGTGTGTACATTTAGGTGTATTATTTCCTATACGGAGTCTTCTCAAAAATACTGGTGACATTGAAGTGGATGATAAAACAAAACAAAAAAGTAAATAAAAATTTGTATCACATATACTTTCAATATTTTCGGGAAGACCTTGTATTATGTATACAAGTAGTAATCATGAACTGAAGAGCTTTTTTTTGGTAAATTTCTTTTATATAAATGACGATTTCAGTGCCATCTAAGTTTTTACCTTTGCAATGTAAATTGAGATAATTTTCTACTAATATTTTCTAAACGTTAGTTGTATAAATTACAAAAATAAATAAGTTTCTATTTACAGCTGCTCTAATATGTAAAATTTTAAGAAAATAACCTCTAACTATTCCATACAAGGAATCACAGAAGGAATTATGTTTTTCATTATGTTGGGACTACCGGGAAATGATTTTAAAGTCCTGTTTTTCATTCTTACCTGTTCATTATTTACGTTCTTTTTTTGTTCCATGAAAAAGTCGAATAAACAGCCTGACTAGAAAGAACTATGTCTTCCAATTCAGTTGGCATCATCAGGAGATGCTGAAAACTCTCTACCTCTTTTTTTATATTTACCTATCTACGTTTTACTTTCTTTTTGATTGTTGTAAAGAAAAAATTATTATGTATTGTGAAAACTATGTTGAAACCAACTGGTTAAAATGATATTTTCAAGATTAACAAAAATGACAATTTTTTTTAAAGAAAAAACTTATAAACGTTTTTACTTTTGGTAAAAGCAACTTAGTAAACTTTTCATTTTATTTTACTTATCATAAGAGTAAAAACTTAAAGTGCCGTCAGTATTTCAACTTTCTGAATATATACAATATAAAAAATAGTTTGATGCATTAAGAACTTTCAAAATGCTTATAAATTTCTTCATAAAGGGTAAGCTCAAGATCATGTACAGCTGCGCCCCCCAAATTTTTGTCACCATGGAGTTTTTTATTCATTTTCAGCATCAGTGGCGGTTGGTGAAATTTCAATATTTTTTTTCTCGTCTATGGCGCATGGGACCCATACGAAATTTGGGAAATAACATCTAGAGAAGCACTTCTCTAATGACCCCTAAAAAATTTTGAAAAAGCAGTTTGCGAAAAAATTTTTGAAAATTCGTTAGCCTCCCCTGGGTCTAGGAGCTCCTGTTTATTTTAATTTTTTTTGTCATATGCATTTGACTTTTCATAAATATACAACAACAGATTTTGGAGTTTATGAAAATATTTTCATTACTAACTGAAATACAATGAACTGAAATTTTGTAATTTACAATTTAACAAATTACAATATTTCAATTCGTTGTATCTCAGTTAGTAATGAAAATATTCTCATAAACTCCAAAATCTGTTGTTGTATTTTTATGAAAAGTCAAATGCATATGACAAAAAAAAAATAAAAATAAACAGGAACTCCTAGACCCAGGGGAGGCTAACGAATTTTCAAAAATTTTTTCGCAAACTGCTTTTTCAAAATTTTTTAGGGGTTATTAGAGAAGTGCTTCTCTAGATGTTATTTCCCAAATTTCGTATGGGTCCCATGCGACATAGACGAGAAAAAAAAAATTGAAATTTCACCAGCCGCCGCTGTTCAGCATACTGAATGTGAATGTGTCAGAAGCATAAACTGCATAAAATATTAACGTGTACTTTTCTGGGGCCGCGGGGTACTTATCTCTTTATCTTCTACATAATCTTTTTCAAATAAATTGTGCAGTTTGATGTTTCCACAGACGGCAAGAGATAATTTATTCATAAAATGACTAAACATGATTTTTAACTAGAATTTTATTTTATTCAAAACTTAATCAAGATGTCTAGGTTTCTTATTCTAATTTGAATAGTACCATTCAAAAGTTAATGTTTTATTCATTATAAAATTACTTACAAAAATATTTTTATAAAATATATTTTACAACGAATCCTGCAATATATGCAACAACGTCAGCACAATATCAAGTGCCAAGCAGATGAATGTACGAAATGTAGTTCCTCAATTTCTTTAGAGATACAGGCATATTTTAAGTGTTAGTAAAAGTGAAAGAAAAAAATTTTATTAAGATTTATACATATATAATTTTTTCATAATTTAGATTATTGCAATTTATAACATCTTTCCATACTGATTATTGGAAAAAAAATAGTCTTCTTCCAGATCGGGTTAAGTTAACATTCATCTTCCAGCTGATTTACGTTACATAAAGGAATTTTCTTGTAAATTTTCTTGAAAATAATTCATGTCAGTCTTAGAAAAAGTGGCATTCTCCGAATTTATTTATGGTATCTAGCCTCTAGTTTAACTTCATAAAAAAACTAAATTCTACCATGACTTCAAATAAGAATGTATAATTTTTATTTTTATCTGAGAAGCACATTAGTGCCAGTTGATGAAGAAGTATTTCTCAGAGAAGGAAATGATTCCTTCTTCAAATATTTTATGCCACTCGGTTTTATTATAAAATCACTTGGTATAAAGTGATCTGAGCATATAGAGATGTTAATGATATCAATATTTTCCTTTCCCAAAAATAGAACACCACACTAGCATCCTTTGGGAACCTACAAAGTAATGTTAAGTTGAGTACCGTTAAGCTAAACTTTTCCTAAATATTAGGAATAATAATTGTAAAATGTTATTCCCAATAAAGCAATTTTATCATTGCTATTAATTATTGTTTTCGATTTACACATTAGCACAGCCAAAACGTAAATTATATGCTTTACTAGGTATCCAGGATCTAAAAAAAACGCTACTCAAAAAATCACTACTTCCACATCCATGTTTCATATTCAAATCTCTTACTATGTGGATATAATTGTTTATGGAACTTTAATAATATAATATTTGAAATCGTCTACCCTTAAAACCCAAAAAACGATACACCACATCGGTGGGGGTGGATGAAGTAAATAAAAATTTTGAGGCTTTTGGTTCTTATACACACACTAAATCACTTTTAATAATGGGGTGGGGTGGTAAAGGGGGTGGCCAATGCCAAAATTTTTTTTGAGACCTTAGTTTCTCTTGATTTACCTATTTACCTTCATTTACCTTTCAGTATTTCAACGGAATAAGATCAGACGATAATCAAGGCAGTTCCAGGCTCCGTTCAGGGTTCATAGCAAGTTTTTAAACTTAAATTCCCTGACTTATCCAAGTTTGAACACTGCTGTGTCACGAAATAATCGATACGAAACTAGAAGTACAAAACTCATTTTTTTATGAGCGGGGGTGGGATGAAAAATTATTTTCAAATTCCCTGAGTTTTCCCTGACTAATTTCAAATTCCCTCACTTTTTCAGGTCGCTATGGACCTTGTCGTTACAATACATACGTGTAGGTACTGTAGGTACCAAATTTCAAGTCAATATCTTAAACGATTTCAAAGTAATCGTGCGCACAAAAAAAGTACAGACATAACGACAGAAAGACCTACAGAAATTATTAAAATCTCGACGTTTCATGACACTCTAAGCCCATTTGAACAATAAAAATTAAAAAAAAAATTCCACTAGATGTGGAAGTAATAGTAATGAAATTAACACGCACATAATGTGTTGTGTGATAATCACATTTTTGTTTTTGTGTAATTTCCATACATTGAAGTTTGCCCAAGACAATAAATGTTTATTTATTAAAATAACGACAATATTGTCCCTATTTTATGTAATAAATAATTGTTGTTTAAATTTTCATAACATCTAGGGACATAATCGCGGATTTAAAAAATATAATATGTAGATATGTTTTATTCAAGGGAAATATGTATTGAAAGGATATTAATTATAATATTATTGTTACAACTGTAAACGGAACCCCATCATGTTACGACTATGATCTACTTACTTATGAACCGATAGATTTTCATTTTTTGTAAATGACTTTCTGCCAACGGCAAACGGCACAGCACTTCACCATTTTGCACTAAATATATTGTCACTAAACTGTGTAAATATGAATACAGAATATTATTTAGGTACACTGTAAAAAGTGTATGTAAAACATACATTGAAAGTTGAGGTAAAATTAGTTCAATTTTCTCTAATATATCTCTCTAAATAATTATACATAATTATTTTATTTTTAAACAAATTTATGGTTTATTACATAAAGTAAATTAAAACTACACACATTCATGTATCTTTACTTCAATTAATGTAATTTTCCATATAACTATATGTAAATTATATAATAAAATGTATAAATACATAATTAATCCGGTGAATTACATCAGTAATGCGCCGACGCAAGTGCTTTTGTACACAATTATATGGAATTTTTTTACAGGAAAGCACGAAACATTTCATACATTTGTGTACCATTACCAGAATAATCGCTGGCAACAAATGGACCATCGATTATCCTTGTAATCGTGGACACATTTTTTACAGTGTATTAAGCAAATCACATCTTAAAATAAAATGACTTTTTCACCACTTTTTGGTCGGAGAACACGAAAACATTTATCGACATCAATGACGAACGCTGTCAAACTGAGATTATGATAATCGAACTGAACCGATCGTGTCCGAAACAGCCGCGAATAGGCCGATGGACCAATCAGGAACTTTTGGGAAGAAGTGCCTTAAATTGTGACTATCTCAGCAACATAGAATCCAATACCATTATGTATCTAGATATAAGTTCTTTAATCGGAGTTAAGCGCCAAGCTAATCGGCAGACACCGGTGTCTAATCTGGCCCTATACCAAAAAAATGCATATTTTTTATCACACCAGGCCAAAGCGGACACATTTATCGAAAAATTGGTTAATTTCCTAGGCCGCAGCGGTCATTTTTGCGGACACAATTAAATCGGCGGACACCGCGCTATGCTGTCTAATTTCTAGTGTGTCCGCCCTGGCCCCTAGAATGCATATAATTACTTCCACATCCAGTAGAAGTATAGTAACGACAAAAAAAATGTAAAAATTTTTTATTGTTCAAATAGGCTTAGAATGTCACGAAACGTCGGAATTTTAAGTTTGAGCAAAAAAAAATTCTGTCTGTCGGTCTGTCTGTAACTTTTTTTGTGCGCACGTTTACTCTGGAACCGTTTGAGATATTGACTTGAAATTTGGTATACATATGTACTTTTACGATATCTAGAACTAGATTATATTTTCATCTTGTTCCGTCGAAGGGTTGGGGGGTAAATTGGGGTAAATTTGGGGAAAATAGGTAAATCAAGCAGGTAAGACTCCATAAAATTGGTATTTAGTATATACAAGAGAAACTAAGGCCTCAAAAAAAATTTTGGCATTAGCCACCCCCACTACCACCACCACTCCTTTATTAAAGGGGAATAAAAAAATTGTGATTTAGTATGTGTACAAGAACCAGAAACCTCAAAATGTATTTTTAAGCTATTGCATAGCTTCTATCGCGGGCCTTGAGCGCGGGGACCGAATCCAGAAATTCCGTAACGAAAAAACCTCACGCTCCCCACTCCGACGGGCAAGGAGGTGTGGCTTGAAGGCCGTGCATCGTCTAACGTCGTTTCAGTTCACGGCGTTGTGTGCGTGCGATTAGACGTATTGTACGACTCTACGAAACTCGCACGAATCGAGACGAGCTGCTCCGTTTCTTATTTCAGTTATCATAAACCTATAGTTTCAATGATAAATATTCCTGAATAACCAACAGCTACTGTAAAATAATAAAACCCACATGTATTGTAAAATAATAAAAATATTTTAAACAATATTAACTTTTTTTATTTATTTAATAATAGAAAAATTTGTTTTCTTATCGGTCACCACGCTCAAAAAGTGTAACTTGAATTAATATCAAAGAAAAAGCAATACTGCATGAATAAAATAAATAAATAAAATTATAATTGCATAAGTTGATACAAAATGCTATGCAATAGCTTTACCGCGGCAGTCCCCGAGTGCCACACGTCTTTTTTTTACTTCATCCACCCCCACTACCACCCCCCCATCACCACCCCCACCCCGCTACCGATGTGGGGTATCGTTTTATGGATTTTTGGGGTAGAGGATTTCAAATATTATATTATTAAAGTTCCATAAACAATTATTTCCACATACAAAATTTTTTCGTTGTGAGTGACAGATAAAAAATCTGGATGTGGAAGTAGTGATTCCTTGGGCAACGGTTTTTTAAGTTATTCTCAACCTTTCAATTTTCAAAATCTATACAAATTTAATCCATGACATATACGCTATTATACAGGGTCGCCGGCAATTAATGATAAAGACTAGTAATGCGGACACCGGTATCCGCCATGGCGCTGAATGTGTTAAAAAATAAAAAAATTGATGGAGCAGGCCGAAAAATAAAAAATTACAGGATGGTTCCACATTTAAGCGAAGCGCCCTTTATATTTTCTATCTAAAATTCACATATGTGAATATCCTTTCCAGCAGAAGTTCTTGTGAAAAAGCTTTTTTAAATGTTGACATGCTAATATACCTTATGACTTAAAACGCAACCTCATTAACACTTTTTCCGGCTTAATACTTCAAGAAATTTCACAATATTTTAGTGTTATTTTATGCCTTCCACAAATATCAAAACATTTTAGTGCTTGGAGACGATTAAAAAACACTTTTTCATCGTCTTCAAATGATGCTACATGGTTGGCATAATGCACGTCAAGTGTTTTGGTGTTTGGGAAAACTACTCCAGAGGCAGCTTCACACCGAAGGTTCCAGCCTCCTCCAAGATTAACACAACGGAAATGTGATTTGAAAGTTTCTATTGCTTTTAATAGTACAGGATCCGGCATAAGAAGTTAATACCCTCATCTGTTATTCATATGAGAAATATTTTTTATGAAAACACGTAGGATAATAGATCGCGACTAGGTTGTCTAGCCATATCTTGACCCGATGGTATTTAATTTGAAAAAATTAATTAATTTCTTCTTTTTTTTGTCAGGCGAAATCGAAATTTTGTTTTTAAATGTAGATAGCAACGAAACCATTAATCCTACAGGAATTTTTCAACAAAGCAAATTCATCATCACTTTATAACCTTTCTATATAGATCCCCATCAGTTTTTTCCTAGAACCAACCTTTATCTAGATATTCGCAAGAGATGAGAAAAAAAACACGTTTCCTTGGAAAATGTAAATTTCCAGTTGTATCGCTCCTAGCGTCCTTATTTTTTGTCACAGGGCAAAAAATTAAAAAAAGACTTATGGTGCATTAAATTCTCTACAAATTCGTTAGGTCATAGTTTTTTGCCGTAGGAGCCACCGTTTAGGACTTATGGATGTTTTAAGCAAAAAAGTGCAAGACACCGCTATCTTAAAAGGTCCGCCGGGCCCAAGAGTCACAGTAAAATTTAGAATGCGGCAAAACATTCCTCACATTACGTAGTTTTCCTTTGGAAGTTTTTATTTTTGAGCTATCTCTCACGGATTCCGAGTTACGGGCGAAAATCCGTTTTCAGATATGCGGAATACGGGGAAATTTTCGTCGAAAACCCGACATTTAAATATACTCATATTTTCAAAAATATGATACCACAACGCCCGTACCATGTCGATATGGAAAGAGGAAAACTTGTAGTTGATCCGCATCGTAAATGGCACGCCGAATTTCGAAAACTCGGCCCGACACGAACGAATCAAAATTGACATTTTTGGCATTTTGCGTTTGACGTTTCTTGATCGCGATTTTGTGTTAGAAGAGTGTCTTTCGCCCATGTCTTTCCGTTGCAAAAAAAGAGATAGTCGACCTTCCCCTGTTAATAACTAATCAACCATAAATAATACGACAACGAAAGATAACCTATCAGACTTGGAATTTAATTCTAAATCGACCTGCACCTGTCCCGATCCCATCAGATATGTTTAAGAAAAGCCTTTGTTAATGCAAATTCGCAAAGAGTAAGGGGAGACGTGTTCTACTTCAAAAACCCCTTACATCAGTCGAGCCATCTTTTATTTTTTGCTCTACGACAAAAAATAAGGACGCTAGGAGCGACACAACTGGAAATTTACATTTTCCAAGGAAACGCGTTTTTTTCTCATCTCTTGCGAATATCTAGATAAACGTTGGTACTAGGAAAAAACTGGTGGGAATCTATTAGAAAGATTATAAAATGATGATGAATTTGCTTCGTTGAAAAATTCCTGTAGGATTAATGGTTTCGCTGCTATATACGTTTAAAGACAAAATTTCGATTTCGCCTGACAATAATTTTCAAATTAAACGCCATCGGGTCAAGATATGGCTAGGCAACCTAATCGCGATCTATTACATGTTATCTTTTATATAAACTGTATCTTATCTGAATAACAGATGAGGGTATTAATTTCTTCTGTCGAATCTTAGACTATATTACTCTAGCAGAAGTATTTGTAAAACTTATTGACCTATTTACTGACCATTTTTTATAGGAAGACTCACCAACAGCAATAAACGAAAATTCAAGGTAATTGATGCTTAACTTGAGGCCTGTCACTGAATCATATATATATAGGTCGTGTGCGCATGACGTCACAGATCTGAGACCTTAGGAAAACAAACCGCTGTCATTGCTGTCAAATGGCGACTGATTGAACCTAAGAATTGCATTTTTCATATTATTAGAGTTTTTATGGACATAATATCATACAAAATGGCAAGTTTTTGTTGTATTATTAGTTGTGGAAGTGTGGCAATCCGAGACAACATCAGTTTTTATAAAATAACGCCGATTTATAGCCAGAAGAGGTTAGGATTAAAAGATTTCAAGCAATTAAAAGGAATTATTTTACTGGAGTATTCCAAGAATTTTATTAATGGTAAATTGTTGCTTGTCGATTTAAGAATTTGATTTTTAGTATAGATGTATGTTATAGAAAAGACGGCCGTAATTCAAGACCACGATGATCCGTCCAGTTAGGTATTCTTTGTTAATATCGGATACAGCTTAAAACCCAAATGTGAAAGTAAAAGTGCTTGTGATAATAACTACTGCTAAAGCAAACAATAAACAATTCATGGTAAAAAAATAACACTTTATATTGATTTGTCAGCATTTTTAATAACCAATTTTAGTTGAGCGAGGATAGAGTTGATGCCGAGGGAGAAAGAAATGTAATAGCAAACATTGTTTTAAATCACATCAACAAGAAAATACACAGATAGGTATCTGATGAAGTGCATAAATTAAAGAAATTCAAAGTAGTGCCGTTAGCGATTGATCTGGCAACTAAACATCCTTTTAAAGTACTTATGTTGTGTGGTGTTTAAAAACTCAGTGTTGGATTGTTTAACATTCAAAAACTATGAAACTATAAGACTGAAAGTGATCTAAAGTCAGTGAGCACATAAATAATGCCCGAATGGGCTTTGAAACTGTCAAATTGTAGCTGTAAATTTCGTTGAATTATGTAATTACAAGTGTTACTTACGACTTAGATATTAGCATACTTAAATGTATAACATAATCATTTATTTTTTTATTGCAATATAGATTTTTCTTTGTATCTCCTGAAGTTTCTTATTGATTCATCTTATGAGTACTAATGGAACCTTGGATAATAAATAATTTGTTATTTAGTAAGTATATTTTGTTTTACTTTCTGTTAGATGCAAAGATGCATGTATATATGTTATATAAAATTATACGCTTATTACCAAGACTTAGCCATAACAAACCTTCACAGGTATATCATATTACATGATAACGACTTCTCTTATTAATTGCTTATCTTCAAGATATCATATTTCACCTTTGTTTCTCATAACTTGTGATGACTGCAGAACTGCATTTCCTTTGTTCTATATTTTGCTTACTCAGGTTCTGTATGTTATAAATATGACTAAACACGCTTTGTTGAATCAGTTATTAAACTCAGTTAGAATGCAACACTTCTAATTTATTATTATATTCCTTCTCCAAGAGCCAACGTTGTCTCCATGTAACTAAATAAAAGTTTTTAAAAAGTCATTCATGTGAACCGTGATCTAACATTGGCGCAGTCGGTAGGATCCGTAAACATCATCAGAACAAGAAGCCTAACTGGTAGTGAAGCGCAAAAGAACAAGGACAACATCTGCAGAAGGTGCCTAACTAGTGCGTGTACATCTGCGAGAACAAGGAGACCTTCCTCACTGGTGGTGGCGGATCCCAATCCCTTGACGGACGAAGAACCTACCCATGGAGATGAAATTAACGTAAGTCATTTAAGAATCATCTCGTACCATTTTTACTATTTTATTATTTTTCGCAACTTATTTATTAAAAGTGTATTATACTGCTAATACACTCGGCGCACAAAGCCAGTTCTATTGTCAAAGTGAAATCCATTCCTTTACAACTACGAAATAAGTTCATTTAATTTTAAGTCTATTTATTTTCGTATTATACTGCTAATACGGTACAATTGTGTATTATACAGTTAATGCACAATTTCTCTACGCACGCAACGTAACAATCCAATTCAATTTAATTTTCGTATCATACTACTGATACGCAATCAATTTCCTTGCAATTCAAACAATTTCTAAATACACAAAAGCAAAATGCCAGATAGAGCTCAACCAGAGACAGCTCAACCAATAGCACCGGCATCAGCCGAACAACAACAACAACAACTACAACAACAACTACAACAACAACTACAACAACAACAACAACCACAACCAGAGCAAATTGAGCCTTACAAGCTCTCTGAAATATTTTCTCTAATACCTGAATTCGATGGCAATGCCATTAATTTACAAACATTCCTCAACTCCTGTCATTGCGCCCAAAGCATGGCAATTGGAGATCAAAAAATTCTTTTGACCGTCCACATAAAAAATAAATTGAAAGGCAAAGCTGCCGAATTAATTAATTCACGTAACCCTGGCACCTGGCCAGAAATCAAAGCACTATTGGAAACCCACTTTGGGGATTCCAGAGATCTAACGGCCCTAATTCAGGACCTACAACGAATTCATCAATTACCCGGTGAATCCGCTTTAACATTTGTTTCGCGTTTACAAACGCACAATGCGAAAATGCACGCTGCAGTGCAAAAGCAAAATTTAACCTCGACACAAAGAACCGCACAATCCGACCTCATCGAAACCATGACTTTAAATAACTTACTAACGGGTTTAGAACCAAACTTAGGCCGTATCATACGTGCCAGCAACCCTCCAAATATATTGAAAGCTGTAAGTAGAATTCGTAGAGAGCTACAACTCTCTTATTTCGAGCAACAGAAATTTCCGAAAAATAGTCCGGTCAAAAATCCCGCTTTACAACAAAAACGACCAACTTCAAATTTCCAACAAAAATTCTGTTCATTTTGCAAGCGCAATGGACATGTAATAAACGAATGTCGTACAAGGCAATAGCAACTGTCTATGCCATCGACATCAAATTTCCAGAGACCAAATTATCAAGGAAACCCAAATTTCCAAAATTTCTCTCAAAACAATCAATTTGGTCAGAGGACATTCCCTCAAAACCAACCTAATCAACCTCAAAATAGGCCCTCAGCTATAAGGCCGAATCCAAACTTTAACCAACAAAGACCGTCAGCTATTCAACCTAACCCGAATTTTAACCGCTTTAACCAACAAAAAACGCATCATTTAAACTACGAACCTTATGAAAACCAATGCGATTTTAATCAATACAGTGACTATTCTTCTGATTACCAAACTGCAGAAGATACTTACGGAAATTATAACTTTGAAACTAACCAAAACTTCCAAGAGAATTATACAGCTAATTCTCAATACGAACAGTACGAGGATTATACCGCTAATCCTCAGGATTTTCGATTAGATCCGGAGTGCCCCACGGATACTCCAACACAACAAACAGAACAATTCGAACCAACTGCGGAACTAGAAACTCAAATACAAACTATGAACCTCAACGACAGTTTCGACCCAATGCTGAATTTCCCAGAACAAACGTTCATGTAAATACGCTTTCCCATACCCTACTAACTGTAAACTCAAAAAATCTCTATTATATGAAGGATGCAACTGGTAAATTTAAAATTCTAATTGACACAGGCGCAGGTATATCAATTTTTAAACCTAAAACAGCTGAAAATTACAGACGTAGATCTCCTGAAAATGTAATCATACAGGGTATCACTGATCAAAAAATTTATATCAACGAATCTGTTCTCATCACCTTTTCAGATGAGTCACACAAAGTTTATATCTATAATCTAGATATAGATTTTGATGGATTATTAGGTGCAGACTTCCTAGAACATTACGAATGCAAAGTAGACTTTAAAAATAAACAACTAGTCACAAATTTCAAAACCGTACCACTATTTAAAGTTACGGAAGAAACTGCAGTAAATTTACCTTTACAACCGACTATTAATCCTGATACAAAAAATTCAAATTTAAGCAAAATCAAAAATTTAATTTCTATTGAACCTCGCATGGACAAAATTTGTAAATTAAAATGTAACCTACGAAATATCGAGGCTATACTGTTAGCCCAGGAAAACGAGAAAGTACGCTTACCAAATGCAATTGTGAAAATCGATCACAATGGAGAATTTTTAACTTCAATAATAAACGCAAACGCTATTCCAAAAACCATAAACTTTTCAAATCTTAACCTAGAGCCAGTACAAAAATTCAAGTCAATTTTTAACTTAAACGCGCAAAACTCTGACCAACAACTAATGACGGACAGATCCTTCGAAATCAGGAACGAATTGCGCTTGGATCATCTAAACGAAGAAGAGGCCGAAATAGTAACGCAGCTTTGTTTAGACTTTCAAGATATATTCTATTTAGAAGGAGACAATTTGACCTTTACTAATGAAATCAAACACCCTATTGACACCGAAAATTCCCGACCGATATTCACTAAATCGTATCGATATCCTCAGGTCCATAAAGAAGAAGTTAAGTCCCAAGTATCGAAAATGTTAAGTCAAGATATTATTCAACCCTCGATCTCACCTTGGTCCTCTCCTGTCTGGGTAGTTCCAAAAAAACTGGACGCTTCTGGTAAACAGAAATGGCGTGTTGTAGTCGACTACCGCAAACTCAACTAGGTTACAATTGGTGACAAATATCCTCTGCCCAACATTTCCGATCTTTTAGACCAACTTGGCAAATGCCAATATTTCACAACCTTAGACTTGGCTTCTGGTTTCCACCAAATCGAAATTAATCCCGCAGATATTCAAAAGACTGCTTTCACAGTTGAGAACGGTCATTATGAATTCGTGCGAATGCCATTTGGACTCAAAAACGCTCCATCAACTTTTCAAAGAGTTATGGATAACATCCTGTTAGGTATTCAAAATGAACGATGTCTCGTCTACATGGACGATATTATTATTTACTCCCCTACAATTCACGAACACATTTCCCGTCTAACTGAAGTCTTTAAACGCCTTCAAAAAGCCAACCTCAAAATTCAACCAGACAAATGCGAGTTTCTCCGCAAGGAAGTCGCTTATTTAGGACATCTCATTACAAAAGACGGCGTAAAACCAAACCCTTCGAAAGTTGACGCTATCTTAAATTTTCCTCAACCGAAAAATCCAAAAGAAATTAAATCATTTCTAGGCTTAGCCGGATATTATAGGCGCTTTATCCCTAATTTCTCCAAGATTACCAAACAATTAACAAAACTACTACAAAAAGACGTACCATTTCTCTTCGACAATGATTGTATAAATTCTTTTCAAAATTTGAAACAAACATTAACAACAACTCCGATATTAATCTACCCTAATTTTGATGAACCTTTCGTTCTAACCACTGATGCGAGAGCATTTGCCGTCGGCTCAGTGTTGAGCCAGGGGCCCATTGGCAAAGATTTACCCATTGCCTATGCTTCTAGAACCTTGTGCAGCGCAGAAACTAAGTATTCAACAATTGAACGCGAGCTTTTATCGATAGTATGGAGTGTAAAGCACTTTAGACCATATCTGTACGGTAGAAAGTTTAAGCTTGTAACCGACCACAGACCACTCACCTGGCTATTCTCTATAAAAGACCCAGGAAGCAGACTTGCCCGTTGGCGACTCAAATTAGAAGAGTACGACTACGAAATAATTTATAAACCAGGCAAAATCAATAAGAACGCGGACGCACTTTCCAGAATCAAAATTAATCATTTTTCCGAATGTTCCAAATTCTATTCAAAGGTTCTAGCCGCGAATGACGAAGAGTCAGACGACGACGAAAACCCAGACGATAACAACGAAATCACTAACGAACAAATTTCCCGAGAATTTGAAACTTTCACCAACCTATATAAAACAACATCTTTAATAGACTATTCAAAAATCAAAGCCTCAAACAAACAACTCTTATACCGAGAACATAAAGATATTATAACCTTCTTCCAACAAAATAACTTACAAGACCTACATCACAAAATTATTGAGGACATATTCGAAGAAAACCCCGAATTTCATAACGATAAAATCAATATTGTATCGAGCAAAACAGTCAGACATAGGAGATATTTTATCATCCCCCTACCGTTTGATATCGAATCCGTAATTGAACATTTATTTTTGGTATTATTTAAAAACCAAGATGTTTTAGACCTTTCTAAGACATACTTTGTCGAAAATAACCTAGACCTCCCCGTACTCGAAATTCTATCATTCATTTTTGCGGAAAAAGATTTAAAAGTAGTAATTTGTCAAGATATCGTCAGAACTGCCGACGAAGATGAAATCCCAATTATATTAGAGCAAAATCATTTTGGTAAAAATAATCTACACCGCGGAATAAATGAAACGATTCGAAGAATTAGAGAAAAATACACTTGGCAAGGTCTAACTAAAGACGTTGAAAATTTTATAAAAAATTGCGAAACTTGCCAAAAGACTAAAGTATGCCGGAAAAACCTTAACAACCCTCTAGTGGTCACAGAAACCCCAAGAACACCATTCGAAAGAATTAATATCGATCTATTTGAATTCCCAACTCGAAATTACGCTTTAACTATTCGCGACGAGTTAACTAAATTTACACAAGCCTATGCAGTCCCGGACAAATCCGCAAAATCCGTCGTAAATACCTTGTTGTTATACTTTCAACATTACGGTACCCCGCTAAGAATCCATTGCGATTACGGTGGCGAATTTGACAACCGTTTGCTCAAAGATCTCTGCACCCTCTACGACATAAAATTAACTTATTCAAGCGTAGGACATCCTCAATCGAACGGATCCATAGAAAGATTTCATGCTACCTTAGCTGAAATGATAAGAATTCATAAAACTGAAAACCCGAATGAACATCCGTTCACGATTTTACCATATGCAGTAATATGTTATAACAATTCGGTAAATAAAACACACGGTTTCACCCCATATGAACTTATCTTTGGTCATACGTCTAACAGACCACCTGAAACTTTATATAACCAAAAAGAGTTAATAACCAAATACGTTAGAGATTTAAACAACAGAATATCCCACTACTATAAAATAGCCCGTAGTCGAACACAATCTCAAAAAGAGAAAGCAAAAGTTCGCTTCGACAGAAATGTTCCCCAAAAACGACCTGAATACAAAATAGGTGACTTAGTTTATGTAAAAGAATCACAAATTAAGAACAAACTACAAAACAAATTTAACGGTCCCTTTAAAATAAAAGAAATTTCTCAAAATTCTGCTACCTTACTAAATCTCGAAACAAAACAAGAAACTAAAGTAAATTTTGATAGAATGAAACCATATACTGAAAATTAAATTTATTTTCAGGTTTCTCCTGCTGTTCGGATCAGCACTCTGTCAATATAAAATTACCCCGATCAATAACACTGTTGGTGTATACTACCACCAAGACACGGACATCGTGGTGACAAATGACAAATGGACTCTGCTAGTGCATAAAAACATTTCATCCCTCAAAATAGCTTTTGACAAAAATCAAAATATCTTAGACAGAATCTTGTACACTCTCAATAATGGTGATCACAAGTCAATTATTTTTACGAGTGAAATTAAAACAGACTTTAACCTTTTGACGCAAATATCCAACTCTATAAGAACAAAATTTGACGAAATCTTTTCAGACACAAAAAGATATAAACGAGGAATACTTAACGGTATCGGTACAATATTCAAATCCATAACTGGAAACTTAGATGCTGAAGATGGCCAGTACTATACTAATTGTATAAATAAACTAAATAACGACGAACATCAATTGGAAAACTTAATCAAAAATCAAATTTCAGTTACAACTTCTGTTATTAAAAACTTCAACTCGACTATACAAAAACTACAAATTGACGAGGAAACGTTTAACAAAGATCTCGAAGAAATCGAACACACAATTCAAACCATGACTCAAGCTATCGAGGCTGCTCACATAAAACTAAAATTCATATACATTTCTGAACAACTAATGGCAAGCTATTTGTATATCGAAGATAATTTGAACGACATTTTGAATTCAATAACATTTGCCAGATTAGGAATCATTCACACTTCAATCATAACCCCTAATCATTTGGTAACAGCATTACAAGAAATTTCACAGAGCTTACGTAGGAACAATTTGCCTCTCCCCATTAAATTATCGGCAGTTGCTAAGTATTTGGATATTATTGAATTACAAGCGTTTCAAATGGATTCTAACTTAGTATTTGTTTTAACAATACCACTTGTTGAACCTCAAAATTATAACACCTATCGCCTATATCCTATCCCGATACTTGATAACAGAACTGGTCTACATCACATTTTATCTATTTCACAAAAATATATCGCGAGAGATGATGATTCTTTGATGTACATACCTATACAAAATTTGAAAGAATGCAAACCACTTTATTTTGGAACCAAACTATGTTCTAACCTGTTTGCATATCCTATCGACCAAAATGCCATATGTGAAGTCAGAATACTAAAACCATTGCCAAAACTTCCAGAGAACTGTCAAACTTCCTTCATTATTAGTCAGGGATACTACGTCCAAGAACTTGAAGACAACACATGGCTAGTAATTAATTCCGAACCACTTCACATTACCATCAACTGTCCAAAGAGAAAATCCACGACAGAGTTAATCAACAAAAATTCCGTCATCAAACTACAACCAGGATGTTACGCCTATGCAGGCATTACTCGAATACAAGCCAGTGCCAAAGACTTCTCCGAAATTAAGGACAATTCACATCCTATCCAAATTCCTTTTGAATGCTGTAATCACATGCCCGACAAAATCGAAATTCCAAAATTAAAACCACTCAAATTAAACAATCTCGACGTAGAAGATCTAGATATTGCAAAAACCAAATTGGACCAATATTCCAAAGACCTGGATGACCTCATAAATGAGCCTTTTGTGACCAAACACGTATATTGGTTCACGTATTTCATAATCACTCTCATATCCTGTTAGTTGTACTTTACATAACTTGTAAATGCAGGAGAAGAAGATGTAGAGCATTGCGAATCCAACCCTCAACGGACAACCCTCCTTCACCTCCTTCAGAGCGAAGCAGAGTTTTTACCAAATTCCCTAGATTGATCCCTCCAAGAAAGCGACCCGGTATTAAACCTCAAGAAGAAGAGGACATCGAGTTAACATAGACTTTCATATGTGGAGTTTTACCCTTGTCTATTAATTTAGACCATTGTATTTTATTCTTATCACATTTATGTAATGTACTACTCGCTTATTATTATTATCATTTACCAATTTTAACTTTTATGTATTTTATTATTTTGCTTTGTATTCATTCAACATTGTTTCAATTTATTTTGCATTATATTCATTTAACGTTTCTAACAATTTTCAAAAGTTGCTGCATAACATCAACTTTTTTATTAAGGGGGAAGTTGTTATATAAAATTATACGCTTATTACCAAGACTTAGCCATAACAAGCCTTCACAGGTATTATCATATTACATGATAACGACTTCTCTTATTAATTGCTTATCTTCAAGATATCATATTTCACCTTTGTTTCTCATAACTTGTGATGACTGCAGAACTGCATTTCCTTTGTTCTATATTTTGTATAAATATGATTAAACACGCTTTGTTGAATCAGTTATTAAACTCAGTTAGAATGCAACACTTCTAATTTATTATTATATTCCTTCTCCAAGAGCCAACGTTGTCTCCATGTAACTAAATAAAAGTTTTTAAAAAGTCATTCATGTGAACCGTGATCTAACATATATAGGTTCAACAGAATCGACTATTTCAATTCACTGCTAACAACAATAATACGAGTGATAAATAAAAGAATAAAAAGTGAATATACGTATTTAATAAAATACATGTTAGATATATTTATAACATTAATAACACACGATAAGAAAAAGTTCTTGCATAAATTACAATGGTTTGTATAGTTCAATCTATAGGTGTATCATAGGTAATGGAAGAAATTGTGTACATCTTTTTACATATTTCAAGTAGTTCACAGTACTTTAGTTTATATGGTATTTTTCACAAAATTCATAACAGTTAAGCCTTCGGCCATAGCCATTGTTTACTGTTAAAAAATTGAAAGGAAAGACTGAGTAGTGAAAGAATCTTGTCTAGACTAGTAACACAATCACAGTGAGTACTGAAGGATCATCTAGATCAGCAATAGTCCAAGAAGTCGATGGCTTTTGTTGAAGATGCGAAGCTAAGAGTTCATAACCTGAAAAATGAATTCGTATGTTAGCAATTATTCATTAAGCAACATTTAATTAGGTAAACATATATTGAAAAAGGTTGATCATCGACAACTTATTCCTACCTTTGCAAAAAGCTTTTATCCTGCAAATTTCTTGGATAGTACTTCTTTCACCCAACCACAAATAGCTTCAAGATTTTTGAATGCCTTGAACTCATCCTTTTGTCTATGCATTTCTCACAAAAACCAAGAAATGTACAATATCTCTATATGAAATACACCAATATTTGTTGTGAACTCATCATTTCTCAAAATATAAGCGATTTAATTCGATGACACCAACTTTTCCCTCTACATTATGAGACGATTTCGTAAAATATAAACTTATCTCCATATTAACGAACAAAATTCACCTCACGAAATAATTAAGGATAGTTGTGGATGTTAAGTTATCCAAAATTAAGTTGTAAAATATTACAAAAACGGCAAAATATACTTTAAAACAAAACGTTCAATCGGTACGTCACTCGATGACAGCTGTTAGTTTTCCTAAGGTCTCAGAATTTGTGACGTCAGCGCACACGACCTATTGAGAATATGCGAGCATGCGCCGATCAAAGCTCAACACCCAGTTTGATCGTTTATTGCTCCAAAACCACTGCATCTATAGACCAGTCGAATAGTTTTTTTGTGCGAAATGTCGTTTACCCGCAATTTTATTTTTTTAAAGTATTGTTTGGGTTGTCCACAAACATATGCCAGCTATCCACACTCGTTTCAGGTGGGGCAACACACTTTAAAATTCAAAAATCGTCAATTTTTTGCCATTTTTCTCTTTATTTGCAATGTAAAAGTTGAGAAAATTGATTCTGAACAATTTATTATTCTTGACATTTTCCCAGAAAATTCTTCGTGTAAGAGCTACAGACGAAAGAACAATGCTACGTTTTTATCTTTTGATTTTTTTTAAGTGAATATAATAAATATCAATACAAAATATATCATCGATATAATGTAAATTATGTTTAAATGTCGAATTTATAGTTGAAATAAAATATATTTACAGACCTATATATAATTTACAAGTTAACCAGAAAAAAATAATAATAAAACTTTTCAGGTATTAAGGTATTAAAATGATGGGAAAATAAATAAACAAATATATATTTTCACAGGCTTTATTTTATGCATAGTACAGTGTTCATGCGTTTCATGTATAACTTAATAGATAGAATAGAATATAAGTTTATTTAAAAAATTGTTCTACTACAATGTAATTGTAAAAAACTGAAACATTATGATAAATGAAATAAGCCCCCACATTAAGTGCATATTTATTATTTTGTGTGACCAATGCACGCTCAAGTGCTCTAAATAGCACTTACAGCGAGTACACACTGGGCGTTTGGGAGCGCGCGCGCGCCAATATTCTTGGCTAAAGATGTCGGTCTCGGATGACTGGGGCCGGGCAGGACTATTGCCCTTTACCCCAGTACATCGCTGTAGACCGGGGACCAGCCTCGTGCAGGGCGGGCGAGCTTACTTTACGTCGGCCCCACTCACAAATGTGAGCGGTGCAGACGATTTCGGCCCACCTCCCTGGGTCCTGGCTCGTTGGACCTTGCTGGCTAAGGCCTCTTCTGGCGTTCTTCTGTCTTCGTCTTCTTTTCTTCGCCAGCTTGTTTGCCCCCCGGGGGGTAGTCATCGGTCTGTTGGGTGTTTTTGGGTTTGTGGCGGGAGTGACTGCCGGTACACAAGATGCCAAGAGGCATCCTGTCGTCCGGATCATCGGTAGGGTAAGGATGAGCTGTGTAGCTCGAGGAAGGGCAGACCTAACTGCTTTGGTAGCATTTTTGGTCTGCCCGGAGCTAGGGGGACTACAGGTACTGGACGGTTGTTTGTCCGGTACCCGCAGGGTCTTGGGTAGGAGCGCGCGCTTTAGCAACACGCGTTTTAAGAACCAAGGTGGCCTGCGAAGGTGTACGCGTCAGACGCGCGTTGTCAGATTATGGTTTGAAGGCGCGTTAGCCGCGCGCTTTCAGATGCATACGCCGCTATTGTGTTGTACATTTGATCACGCGCTTTCGTATCGAGTGAACGTACACCTTCTATTACAAAACGCTCATTGAACGCCTTGCTAAGCGCGCTGTGTGTACGCTACCGACGCGTACCGAACGCCAACGCCAAGCGCCCAGTGTGTACTCGCTCTTAATGTGGGGCTTAGTTCATTTATCATAACGTTTCAGTTTTTAACAATTACATTGTAGTAGAACAATTTGTTAAATAAACTTATTCTATTCTATTTTATTTATTAAGTTATACATGAAACGCATGTACACTACTATGCATAAAATAAATAGCCTGTTTGTGAAAAAATATATTTGTTTACTTATTTTTCCATCATTTTAATATCCCAATACCTGAAAAGTTTTATTATTTTTTTCTGTTTAACACGTAGATTATACAGAATTGAGTTCCCGTATGGGAACCTGTGATTCCCGAGTTCATATTGGGCCCATATAACCCAACTTACCTTAGTCCAAAAATGCATCCTTGAGGAAGTACATCATCTTAAAGTGAAACTTTCGTTGTATGAAAGATAAAATTGTCAAATTTTGATGGGTGCTGTATCTCAATAAGTACTCTATGTAAACTTGATAACAACCAAATAAGTTTACATAGAGTACTTGTTGTGATACAGCTCCCATCAAAATTTGAAAATTTTATCTTCCATACAACGGAAGTTATTGGAAAAAAATTTTTTTCCTTTCTCACTTTAAGAGGATGTACTTCCTCAGGGATGTATTTTTGGACTAAGGTAAGTTGGGTCATATGGGCCCAATATGAACTCAGGAATCACAGGTTCCCGTTCGGGAACTCAATTCTGGGACACCCTGTATATACGTCTGTAAATATATTTTATTTCAGCTGTAAATTGGACATTTAAACATAATTTACATTATGCCGATGATATATTTCGTATTAATATTTATTATATTCACTTTGAAAAATAAATAAAAAGATAAAAAAGCAGCGTTGTTCTTTCGTCTGTAGTAGCTCAAGACTAATAGGTTAAAATTTTGCCGAGAAAGGAAAAAATTTTATACAAGCTGTAATTTTTTTTATGAGAAGATTAAGGCTTACTAAATAATATACTAAAAGTCCCACGGTCTCCCTTTACGGGAACTTAAAAAAAAGTGGCCGCCATTTTGAAATTTTCAATTTTTCCTCAATAACTTATAAAGAAGAGCTTTTATTAAAAAATGTAAAAAATACTTTTTTTTAGATAACAAAGAAACACTCATTTTTCGTTTGAACTTTTTTTTTGTATCTCCAGAATTATAAAAGTTATGAATTTTTTATTAGCAGGCTGGCAATAGGAAGAATAACCCTAGGAACTTAACAGGTGAAATTTCACTTATATTTGAAGAACAATTTTATTTAAAAATAAAAGTTGTAATATATACTAACTAATATGACTAATATGACTGCTTGGATGAGTGGCAAGCGCTCTTGACTCACAGCCAGGAGTTCCGAGTTCGATTCCCGGTCGTGGCACTGGGATTTTTTCTGAGGAAGGAATTAATAATAATAATAATAATAATAATAATAATCGACTTTATTTCATACGAAAAAATAACACAAGCAAGGCGAAGTTTAGCTTAAGCTACTCTTACACTTAACCTTGTTTGTATTTAAAAATATAAACATATAATTAATTAGATGTATGTACCAACAACCAAAAACTAAAATATAAATTTACAAAAGAAATAGTAAGGGATAGATATATAAATATAAGACTAAAAACTAATCATTTGGACTTAATACAGTTTGGATAGTTCATTTAAACTAAAACAAAAATTAATGCTGACTTTACACATTTCCTACTTCAGTATATCGTTTAGTTTAGTTCTAAATGAATATTTTGATAACTGAATCAGATCTTTAATGATGTTGTTGTATATTATCACAGCCGAATATGAGAACGATTTTTTGAAAATAGCTGTTGAGTGACGTGGAATATGAAAATTTTGGTTATCTCTCAGATTTAGATCGTGTGAATCGGCACGTCGCAGTAATTTTTTAAAAAGTGACTGAGGTGTTTTCTCCCTAATTATACTGTAAAGTAAATTACAGTAATTGCGTTTACGCCTAGTTGCCATATTTAACCAATTTAACTCGGCTATTTTATGGGAAATATGATCATATTTTCTCAATCCAAACACAAATCTGCAGCAGGCGTTTTGCACCTTTCGGATTCTATTTTGATCGAATAAGTCAAGGAAAGGGCCATATACACAATCTCCATAATTAAAACGTGAAAGTATCAAGGAATCGGACAATTTTTTCTTTACGGAGCTATTTAAACAATTTCTATAAGAGTATAACGATTTAAGAACACTGTAAGTTTTCTTTAAGACGCTGTTAACGTGACAATGAAATTTTAGATCACTATCAAATATGATACCTAGATTTTTTAGCGAATATTTAGACTGTAAGATTTCGTTATCAACTTTTATGTTTATACTGTTTTTTACTAACTCTCTATTTTTTTTATTTCCAAAGAATATCACCTGGCACTTGTTATAATTCAATTTTAAATTATGTGAATTGGATAAGGTGCTAATTTTGTTAAGATCTTCATTCATAGACTCCTCAGCGACCCGCATACTGTCAACATTAAAATTAAATTGGACCTGTGTATCGTCCGCAAATGCCTGAACTTTACAATATTTAACAGATCTCAATATGTCACTGGTATAAACTAAAAATAGGAGTGGCCCTAATATGGAACCCTGAGGTACATCAGATATAACACTTTTTTCGGAAGAAATTCTGTTATTTATATGTACTATCTGAGATCGTTTCTCGAGATATGAATAAATTAATTTTATAAAATTTAAAGAGCAACCAGAGTATTTTAACTTACTGCATAAAAGTTTATGATTAATGGTGTCAAATGTCTTGGAAAAATCTAATAAAATTAAAGCGGTTACTTGTCTTTGGTCAATAGCAGTTAGAATGTCGTCACATACATTCAAAAGAGCAGTTGAAGTACTGTAGCCCCGTCTAAAACCGGATTGACATTCTGGTATCACCTTATAATCGGTTAAATGTTTGGTAAACTGCATAGAAATAACTTTTTCTAAAATTTTCGATATGGCAGATAAAATGCTTATCGGACGCAGATCTGAATATGTAACTGGGTTACTAACTTTGGGCAAAGGTTTTACTACAGCCTTTTTCCATAAAGACTGGAAATAACCATTTTCTATACAGCAATTTATAATATGTGTAAAATAGGGGTTACAATACTTCAACATGCTTATTGAAATATTGTCTGACCCATAGGTATTTGACTTAATACTATTTAATATGTCGTTTACATTTTCTATCGATACCAAGGTCAACTCAAATTTTGTATCATTTCTTGCAAAATGTTCACGTTCATAAAAGCCAATTAGATCTTGATCAATTTCGGTGCTCACATAAACAGAAGAAAATAATCATTAACATTGCTGGGTTATCCAAATGATCCGGAATAGTTAGATGTTCCTTATTTAAAATGTGACTATTTATTCCTTTCCATAATATTTTGGGGTCATGTTTATTTAATAAATTGTTATAAAAAGCTTTTTTTTCACGACGAATAGAAGATAATGTAAAATTACGCAACTCCTTATAACGATTCCAGTCGACAGGAGATTTAGTTATTTTGTATTTTGTTAAAGCAGATTCTCTTTCCTTAATCATTATTTTAATTGGATAGGTAAGCCGAGGGGGATCTTCGTTTATTTACTCTAACTACTCTAACAGGTGGATGTTTATCAAATAAAGAAATTATTAGGTTATTAAAACAAGTTATTTTATCGTCAATATTAGGAATATTGATAATACTATGGAAAGGAACATGCATTAAATCATTACAAAACTTTAACATAATCAAAATTTTTGAAGTCCCTAAAAGTGTACAACTTTGCAACTGAAATCGGTTTATCAATGTGCAAATTACAATGTACTAAACAATGATCAGATATTGTGCTAGCATCTAACACGCCACTACCTTTAATTAAATTTGTATTTGAAACAAATATAGGATCTAACAGAGTCAATGATCTTTCAGTAACTCGAGTTGGTTCATTTATTAATTGGTAAGAACCATAGGCATCAAAGCATTTACTCAAGGCGTTATCAGGAGTTAACAAATTAATATTCATGTCACCCAAGCAGATTATTTCATCTACTGTGGGTATAATCTGAGACAAAGTGTCGTCGATGCTATCTAAGAATTTTTGGAAATCACCAGATGGCGGTCTATAAATATTTCCAATAGCAAAGTTACAGTTTTTTATTTTTAAGTGAATCCACAACTGTTCAATGTTTTCATCAAATTTTAAGTTTAAATCATATTGGGAACACAAGATGTCTGTACTTACATAGATGGCAACACCCCCGCCACGTGCGCGAGCTCGATCTAACCTGAACAGTTTGAAGCCTGGAATTAAAGGAGTAACGTCGTCCACATCAGCTGTCAACCATGTTTCAGCTATAGCGGCAATGTGATAGGAAGATATCAAATTTTTAAATTCTCTGAAATGTTTCATTAAAGATCTTACATTTAAATGACAAATACTTATATTATTTATCATATTGGTGATAGATATATAAATATAAGACTAAAAACTAATCATTTGGACTTAATACAGTTTGGATAGTTCATTTAAACTAAAACAAAAATTAATGCTGACTTTACACATTTCCTACTTCAGTATATCGTTTAGTTTAGTTCTAAATGAATATTTTGATAACTGAATCAGATCTTTAATGATGTTGTTGTATATTATCACAGCCGAATATGAGAACGATTTTTTGAAAATAGCTGTTGAGTGACGTGGAATATGAAAATTTTGGTTATCTCTCAGATTTAGATCGTGTGAATCGGCACGTCGCAGTAATTTTTTAAAAAGTGACTGAGGTGTTTTCTCCCTAATTATACTGTAAAGTAAATTACAGTAATTGCGTTTACGCCTAGTTGCCATATTTAACCAATTTAACTCGGCTATTTTATGGGAAATATGATCATATTTTCTCAATCCAAACACAAATCTGCAGCAGGCGTTTTGCACCTTTCGGATTCTATTTTGATCGAATAAGTCAAGGAAAGGGCCATATACACAATCTCCATAATTAAAACGTGAAAGTATCAAGGAATCGGACAATTTTTTCTTTACGGAGCTATTTAAACAATTTCTATAAGAGTATAACGATTTAAGAACACTGTAAGTTTTCTTTAAGACGCTGTTAACGTGACAATGAAATTTTAGATCACTATCAAATATGATACCTAGATTTTTTAGCGAATATTTAGACTGTAAGATTTCGTTATCAACTTTTATGTTTATACTGTTTTTTACTAACTCTCTATTTTTTTTATTTCCAAAGAATATCACCTGGCACTTGTTATAATTCAATTTTAAATTATGTGAATTGGATAAGGTGCTAATTTTGTTAAGATCTTCATTCATAGACTCCTCAGCGACCCGCATACTGTCAACATTAAAATTAAATTGGACCTGTGTATCGTCCGCAAATGCCTGAACTTTACAATATTTAACAGATCTCAATATGTCACTGGTATAAACTAAAAATAGGAGTGGCCCTAATATGGAACCCTGAGGTACATCAGATATAACACTTTTTTCGGAAGAAATTCTGTTATTTATATGTACTATCTGAGATCGTTTCTCGAGATATGAATAAATTAATTTTATAAAATTTAAAGAGCAACCATAGTATTTTAACTTACTGCATAAAAGTTTATGATTAATGGTGTCAAATGTCTTGGAAAAATCTAATAAAATTAAAGCGGTTACTTGTCTTTGGTCAATAGCAGTTAGAATGTCGTCACATACATTCAAAAGAGCAGTTGAAGTACTGTAGCCCCGTCTAAAACCGGATTGACATTCTGGTATCACCTTATAATCGGTTAAATGTTTGGTAAACTGCATAGAAATAACTTTTTCTAAAATTTTCGATATGGCAGATAAAATGCTTATCGGACGCAGATCTGAATATGTAACTGGGTTACTAACTTTGGGCAAAGGTTTTACTACAGCCTTTTTCCATAAAGACTGGAAATAACCATTTTCTATACAGCAATTTATAATATGTGTAAAATAGGGGTTACAATACTTCAACATGCTTATTGAAATATTGTCTGACCCATAGGTATTTGACTTAATACTATTTAATATGTCGTTTACATTTTCTATCGATACCAAGGTCAACTCAAATTTTGTATCATTTCTTGCAAAATGTTCACGTTCATAAAAGCCAATTAGATCTTGATCAATTTCGGTGCTCACATAAACAGAAGAAAATAATCATTAACATTGCTGGGTTATCCAAATGATCCGGAATAGTTAGATGTTCCTTATTTAAAATGTGACTATTTATTCCTTTCCATAATATTTTGGGGTCATGTTTATTTAATAAATTGTTATAAAAAGCTTTTTTTTCACGACGAATAGAAGATAATGTAAAATTACGCAACTCCTTATAACGATTCCAGTCGACAGGAGATTTAGTTATTTTGTATTTTGTTAAAGCAGATTCTCTTTCCTTAATCATTATTTTAATTGGATAGGTAAGCCGAGGGGGATCTTCGTTTATTTACTCTAACTACTCTAACAGGTGGATGTTTATCAAATAAAGAAATTATTAGGTTATTAAAACAAGTTATTTTATCGTCAATATTAGGAATATTGATAATACTATGGAAAGGAACATGCATTAAATCATTACAAAACTTTAACATAATCAAAATTTTTGAAGTCCCTAAAAGTGTACAACTTTGCAACTGAAATCGGTTTATCAATGTGCAAATTACAATGTACTAAACAATGATCAGATATTGTGCTAGCATCTAACACGCCACTACCTTTAATTAAATTTGTATTTGAAACAAATATAGGATCTAACAGAGTCAATGATCTTTCAGTAACTCGAGTTGGTTCATTTATTAATTGGTAAGAACCATAGGCATCAAAGCATTTACTCAAGGCGTTATCAGGAGTTAACAAATTAATATTCATGTCACCCAAGCAGATTATTTCATCTACTGTGGGTATAATCTGAGACAAAGTGTCGTCGATGCTATCTAAGAATTTTTGGAAATCACCAGATGGCGGTCTATAAATATTTCCAATAGCAAAGTTACAGTTTTTTATTTTTAAGTGAATCCACAACTGTTCAATGTTTTCATCAAATTTTAAGTTTAAATCATATTGGGAACACAAGATGTCTGTACTTACATAGATGGCAACACCCCCGCCACGTGCGCGAGCTCGATCTAACCTGAACAGTTTGAAGCCTGGAATTAAAGGAGTAACGTCGTCCACATCAGCTGTCAACCATGTTTCAGCTATAGCGGCAATGTGATAGGAAGATATCAAATTTTTAAATTCTCTGAAATGTTTCATTAAAGATCTTACATTTAAATGACAAATACTTATATTATTTATCATATTTGTAATAAAAGGAATTCTATTAAATTAAAGTGATGTAGGTAATAATGCAAAAATAAATAAGGTTTTAAAGTATTTGAAAACAGATATTAGTTTTTATGCAAATTAGTAAATAAGTTCTAAAAAAGTAAGTATCACAAAATTTAAAGAGATAAAACAAATAGTAGTTTTTCTAGTACTTATCAATAAAAGTAAAGTACGATGCTAGGTATTTTTATAAAATGTAATTTAAAATGATAATGAATATAATATTCTACAATAAACTATCCAATATATTGTCTAAAAATGTGTATAGGTTTATGAGAGTCTATATAACAAAAACAGAAGAAATAAGATAAAAAACAATTAGAAAAATGTACAAAAATTTCCCTTAGTATTAATAATAACAAAATAAAAAGGATTATGTATTTCTCGGTGTTGATAAATACAAACAGACTACTTGCGTGAAATCATTACGGAATAATTTCTGCCATCTAGATATTTTCAAGTTCCATTTAATTTTTTATAACATGCTTACGTCCATCCAACTTTATACAAATGTTTCCACTCTGAGACCAAACATTTTCTTTCCCAAATTTTTCCTTGGCTTTACATAGACAGATGTATCTTGATTTTATAAGATCTTCACTTAATACTATCTTTGAACCTTTTAGATTTTTTTTGTTTGAATAGGCAAGATTACGTTGATTTTCTTCTCTAAATTTTATTATAATGGGCCTTGCTTTTTTATTTCCTGGTCGTAACGAACCTATACGGTAGCAGCTTATGATTTATGCACCAGCTTTATTATCTAGTACATTTTTTTCTTCGAGTAATTTGGTTACAATTTCAGTTAAATTTTCACCTTTTTTCTCTCTCACACCGTACATTCTAAGCTGTGATAATTTAAATTTTTGTTCTAAATCTTCCACTCGGTTCTTCAGCTCAGAATTTTCCTTATGCAACTGACCAACAGTATTATTTACGTCATTAATTTTGGTATTAAGGCTATCTATTTTTTCTGATAATCTAGAAAAAACCATTTCAGCTAGTTTATCGGCAAACTCACTCATAAAATCTATACCAATTAAACTGTCTTTGACCACTTTCTTCGATACAAGTTTTATATCTTCTTCTTGTTGTTTGGTGAAACCCATCTTGTTTTATTTAGCACTGGTAAACAATTAAATTTATATGACGGTAGTTATTATTTTGGTTTAATGTGGAAAACAAACGCCATTTAAATGAAAGTTAAGGCAGAATGATCCGCAACGATAAGACACGTCTAGCTTGCTTGGGCACACATCTATGATCTCTGTATAATCCTAGTATACTCGGATATTGAATGTGTGTCCCTTGTCTCTAAATGTGTAGCCCTCTTCCGCACAAGGCTCTTTCAGAGCTTTCAGGGATAAAGGGGGTCGTATTACCGGTGGTGTTTATAATATAAGCAATATACTTAAAGTTCCTTAGGATTCCAGCACGGGAACACTAAGGAAACTGGCCTTCATTTTGTTTTGCTTTTTTTTCATTTTTTGCTAAGAACTTCAATATAGGTAATGATTTTAGTAGTCTGAAACTAAAATTATAAGTAATAACTATTCGCTCTTATATGATACGCGGAAATAGTACACGGACCCTTAAATACAACATAAAAGCGGACTTTTAAACTATTGCCAATTTTCTACATGCAAACCGGGTTAGTTCATTGTTTTGGCGGTAATTGAAACTGACTCGTCGCAAAGCGCATGCTTGTAAACTACTGAAACGTAAAAAATGTATTTGTTTACGAGATGGTAAGTGTGGTGACAGTGGATTTTCCAATTGTTAGGGTTACTGTTATTTAATAAGTGTCTTAAAGTGATCGAAACTAGAACTGGTGTTTGTTATAGTTTTTAGTAGTAATTGAAAGTGGTGTTTGAAAGCTGTTTTTTATACATATATATGTTGGACAGAATAACAGAGTATTATTATAATGGAATTTATTTGCTCAATATGCCAACAATGTAGCCCGTTGGACAGTGGAGTGGTGTTAGGTAAGAAAGCTACTTTAATTTTAATAAATGCAAGTAAAATAAGGAGAGATGATAAGTGGAGGGAATTTCAGAGTGAAGATATAAAAATAACTGTTCACAGTAACTGTAGAAATAAATATACTCACCCATCAGAGCTTAAAAAAGTAAAATCAACACTGGAGCAAACCGAAAATAAGCCAGAATCGTCACGGCAACTACGCAATTTAAAACCGGTGTTCAACTTCAAAACGCATTGTCTATTTTGTTTAGAAAGTATAGACGGAAAACATGAGAAAAAGCTGCTGAAGAGCATATTCTTAGAGTTTACGTACAGGTATTGTATTAACTTATATTTGCAAAAAAGAAAACTAACTCAATTTAAGGTTCAAGAATGGTTGGGGAGAAAAGTCAATCCGGTGGACTGGGGATGGAAAAAAGAGAGAGAGAGCATTTAGTTCCGATTAAAACCAGAGATGATGTGGCACCTCAAGACATTTTAAAAGTTATATTTTGTAACTGTAAAGCATCATGCGGAAAAAGTGTTCATGCAAGAGACTGGGATTAACATACTCTGCCAAGTGTGGACAATGCTACGGACTAAGCTGTAATTACAGTTCCAAGATAGAGATGGAAGAGATAGACGATGATGAAGATTTTATGGAATAAAATTCTAATAGTCGTTTGTTCGGAACCAATAATCTGAAATAAAAATATTGTAATATTATATGTCGTTTCATACCCAAATAAGTACTCGAATAGCTTAAGGCTAACACTTTAATTTTTAAAATACGCTATAACTTTTACACTTTTAAAGATATAAAAAAAAAGTTCATATTATCTAAAAAAAAGTACTCTTATGTTTTTTTAATAAAAGCTCTTCTTTATAAGTTATTGAGGAAAAATTGAAAATTTCAAAATGGCGGCCACTTTTTTTTAAGTTCCCGTAAAGGGAGACCGTGGGAATTTAAGTATATTATTTAGTAAGCCTTAACCTTCCCATAAAAAAAATTACAGCTTGTATAAAATTATTTCTATCTTCAAGCCCAAAAGTCCTGAGCTATAGCTCGTAACCGAAGAATTTGCTGGGAAAATATCAAGAATGATAAAATGTTCAAAATCAGTTTTCTCAACTTTTCTATCTCTTGATATATTTTCGAAAAATGCTTCATTTACGAGTTATATTGCAAATAAAGCGAAAAATGGCAAAAATGTATGATTTTTGAATTTTAAGGTGTTTCCCCACCAGTCACGCGTGCGGATAGTTGGCATATATTTGTGGACATCCCAAGCTGTAGTTTAAAAAAATAAAATTGCGGGTAAACGACGTTTCGTAAAATGATCATTTTTTCATCTATTCCGAATGGCCTCCTATCAGAAATATGCATAAAACCTTATGTGTAGTAAATCTTATATAGAATATGATCATGATCAATGAGTATAAAATTTTCTGGAGGAAAAATGTAAAAATCCGTGGCGGGCCGTGTAGGGGTAGTTTTTAAGGATGAAGCGTGCACTTGCGCCTTAGAAACTTTTTTGCTTCTGAAAATTAGGGAACTTATGCAGGCATTTCCAAACAGCAAAATTATAATTTATTCATCATATTTTTCATATCAATAATGGACGGACATTGGACATGAATGATCTCCAGATGATATCAACAGGATTGGCAATGTATGAATTCAATATTTCGATGTCAAAATTTGAAAATGTCTACCAGGATGGATACATGTCTGATTTTTCTTCATATTTCAACTTGTCGGTTATCTTTGTCATGAACAGGTAAAAAATTCAATTATTTACTTTCATGTTAATTATATTTGCACTTTTGCTTCAACTACATTTGTATACTACGTAGAAACATTCATTCTAGTATAACAGAGTTGCTAAACTGTAGACCCATTTTTGCAACTGAAACAGAAATATTAAGTTAAAATGTGGCTACTTAGTACAGTAGGTAAAACATAAATATAGTCAGTATCCCAATTAATGGTTCCTATCTCAGTTAACCCAGAATACTATCTTTCAAACATAACTAATACACGAGGACTATTATTTCTAACAACTAGTTTCACAATCGAAATACAGTTCCCTTTAATCTCAAAATGTCCGTTTAATTTATAAAATCTGTTTCATAATTTTTAAAGGAGATATTATGAAGAAATGTTATTTATCGTAAAGTCTCAAATTTGGTTCCTTTGGTGATATATGATAAAGTAAACTTTATTGCAAATGCTAACCTAGAAATTGTACGATGGTTTCAAATTTAAGCTAGGGACCCTGTATATTTTGCATCTAATAATTCGCATATATAAATTTCTTTTCTAGCAGGTTCGTATGAAAAAACTTTTTAAAATGTTGGCGTGCTTGTATACCTCAAGACTTAAAGCGCAACAGCATGTTTGTGTGGCATTGCACCTCATTAACACTTTTCTCGGCTTAATACTACAAAAAAATTTATAATATTTTAGTGTTATTTTATGTGTCTGAAATAGTTTCCACAACACCAAAACACTTAAATACTTGGAGACGATTAAAAAAAACACTTTTTTATAGTCTCTAGATGATGCCTACATGGTTGGCGAAACGTGCGTCTAGTAATTATATTCAAACGTTTTGGTGTTTGTGGAAACTATTTTAGAGGCGAGGCCAGCCCCCTCCAGAACTAACAGAGCACACAAATTAATGAACTGTGGTTTGAAAATTTCTAATGCTTTAAATGCTCTAACGGAAGTATTTGTAAGATTTACTGACCTATTTATTGTACCTTTTTTTATAGGAAGACTTTGAACTTACCAACAGCAATAAACGAAAATTCATAGTAATTGATGCGTAACTTGAGGCCTGTATTGGTTTTATTGAATTTGCTAGAAGTAACAGTAACGCTTGTCTATTCTTTTTATTCCAGTAGACCCATGGACACTGAGTGGCTGCGTTGAAAAGTTCCTCAGACTAAAAAAACATAAAGACAAATTATTTAGTCGGTGAAAATACAACTGTATGACAATATACAAAATACTGCTATTATTTAAAGTGATTATGCCACTCGATGGAATTTACAGCAATCAAAATCTGTCATTTTAAAAAAATGTTAAAGTGCTTAACCATTGACAATTAGTGATAAAAATATT
This sequence comes from Rutpela maculata, assembly GCA_936432065.2. NCBI lineage: Eukaryota > Metazoa > Arthropoda > Insecta > Coleoptera > Cerambycidae > Rutpela > Rutpela maculata. The sequence continues at coordinate 248,701,335 of OW386285.2, forward strand.
ATTTTGGAATGTATTTAAGAATGAGTGAATGGAAACAGTAGAAATTCTTCGGAAATTTGGAGAAGAGTTTTTGGAAAGCGCAATTTTCAACAGTAGATACAGTTACAACTAAGCATGAGTTGGATACTCGAAAAATACCCGAAAAAACCGTGCATCCAATGTTTTTTTTGCTATTCGGTCCGTTTGAATGCTGGGCATTAGGCATACCAACGGAAATTGTGGGTGAAGGTAAGAAATGTAAGTTTTGTTTTATTACAGTTTCGTAAACGAATGACAAAATTAATGAAAAAATAAAAATTAAAACATTTCTGGAAGAGAAATAATATAATAATCTGGAAAAGGAGAAACTATCTCTTTGCTCTTGTAAATAATTAAAAAGTAATTCTTTGGTGTGATAAATTAACTACATAATAAAATTAACAAGGGGAGTTGATTTTTCTATAAATAAATTAATATTTGTCATTCAATAAAGGCACATTGTGGTACAGGGATATCCATTTTTCACTATTTGTAGGAATTAGTTTGGTTCTATTGTTTTCAAGCACATTCCCTGCCTCTGAAATTGTTTTTTAGTACAAACACTATTGCCTAGGGAACTTTTCTTGCAAATTCTTCCAGCATAGGAAGTTTATTTTTGTTCCACTCCACCACTAGTTGAAGAGTCTTTGATTTCAATTCTTTGGGTTTCATTTTTTTTTTGCGTTACTGGATTGGGCTTATGGAAATCCCTATCTAACTTTGGGCGTTTAACAGGTTGAATCGTCTCGCTAATTGTCTTATGAATTCCTCCTCACACTCCGAGACAAATCAAATTATTAAAATCATTTACAAAAATTCATATTTGTGCACCTGGAATATGAACCCTTATGTTCCAAGATTCTGCCTGATATGGCTGCTTAAATCTAAGGTTTTGCGAAAGTTCACTCGCATCTCTGTTTGTTGACAAAGTTTGAGTGGTGCGTGTGTTTTTTTCTTCAAATTTTTACCAGAACATCTTTAGGGTAAGTACTTAATTTTAGTGTAATATAAGACTGCTATTTTATTTTAAAACAGTTAAATTCTTTTTCTGTGAAGGTTTTCTTTTTCATTTTTTTACTTTTGATGAGACATAACTAAAAGTCCCCACAAAACCCCACTGAGCTCTTTGTTCTCAAATGAAGCATAAATGCTCACGATTCACTTACCGTAAACCGTAATTTTTCATCATTTTTCCTCTTCAAGATACTCATTAAAAACCGTGTTATTGCGAGGAGAACTTTTAATACAGTTTATTTCCCTGGCAATAAACGCACTTATATGATGATCACCGCCACTACCTTCAACTGCCCTAATTTAAAAGTATTATAGAATTGTGATATATATCTCGGTGACAATACAAGAAAAAAATTCAGTAACATGGCGGTAAAATTTTCAGATTTCGCTCAAAATTGGTATCAGGGCATTTTTCAGGTCACTAACTAAGAATCTGTAATTATTTTTAAAAAATTCAAGAGGTTGGATACAAAATAGTAGACTTTTTGTTATGTGCCCCGATTTCGAATAAAATCTGTGTCTGGGTGTACATTTAAGGTTGCAGAATAGAAATATAGAGTAATTATTACATATCCAGGATGGCGGCAGATAAAAAATGTAGGAGATAAAGATTAATCTTAAGTTCATGGTTTTGTTTATTAAAGAGTCATTTTGTGTATAGATGGAGGAAGAAAAAGGAAATGTAGCGATGATTAGAAAACTCTTAACGGTCTGAAATTGATAAGGTTATTATGTTATATTTTTGTCAAGTGCGCTTTTTTAAGTTCATTTTTTTTTTAGAATGCCTACTAGAAAAAAATTTTTTGGAATTTTATCAGAAGAACCGGGTAAACTCCGATCTGCAAAAATAGAAGACCATTTTGAGGCTTACCTTGATAATTATTATAGGAAAGTAGAAGATGAACATGAAACGATACGAACAAGAAAAATTGCAAGTCGGTTCTTCAGCAAGTTATTTTCAAGATTCGACAAATGCAATAGTAATCGACAAAGATTTTTAAAAAGTATTCCAATTGGCTTGCTAAGGATTTCAATTTGGACGAAGAAGAAAAAAACAAAGAAGAAATAGAAACCCAACATCTTAAGAAACCTGATGAAAACGTAGCAATTGAGAAACCAGCTCCTCCAATGAATCTTCCAAAGGTACTTTTTGAGGAAAGTAGTTAAAGAACCAAGGGGTGCGAAATTGTTGGAAACCTTTGAACCTGAAGGGCTTACTTACGCTGCAAAATTACTAAAAGTCAGGGGAAACAGGAAGCAGCTAAATTAATTACTGAAGCCGTCTTTCGAACTTCTACCAGTCCCAAAATAATTAATGTAGCTTGGAAGACAAAGGCAAAGAGAGCACCAAAAATATTTCGATTCACATCAGACGAAGTTGTTTCATTAATTGTGGAAGTCAAACTAACAAATAAACAATATTTGACAATAAGATGAAAGGCACAAAAGAAGGACACAATATATATCTCTCTTATCACAAAGTTTTGGAGGCTAATCTTAGATGGTACCCCCAGTTGACGCAGTAACTGTAACCGAAAAATCCGCCGAAGCAAAACTACAACCATTGCTGGACCATACTGTTTCTCGACTTTTGGATGTTCAAAAACCAGTAATACCAAGTCTTGCTCCGGATACTCAGAAATTTGATATTGCTAATAAAATTATATTACGATGGTAGCAGTGGCCATTCGCAATACAAACAATAGTTTTCCGACTCTACTTTGACTGAGAGCAACGTATTCTTGACATCAATGGTTCCATTGCAATTATATGCGCAAGTAGCGGATGAAAAAAAAATATTATTTGGCAAAATTCCCAGCCATCCTCAACGAGATTTTGTATGCCGATCATGATTCAGTTCTTATAGGAATGTACAAAAACTACTCGGCAAGAAATAAATTACATTCTGGATCAAGTAGACGCACTTTCCCCAACAATTTGGAGCCAGCCGGGTAAGAACATTAAAATTTCACTGTCACATAACTGCATCATGACGATAATAAATGGAAAAATATTGCTCTGTCAACCTTTCCCCTCAAGCTAGGGTTGGGTTTCAGATTGCCCGGTTTTCGTTTATTTAATGGAGACTGGGTCGTGGTTCGAGTTTATTAAATAGAAAATCAAAAAAATCCTCTAGGCGCCAATAGCCACATTAATAGATACCTACGTTGTACCTGTCTGTCACTGCAAATACTAACTGTGGCTATTCAGTGGCCTTAAACTTTCATAGGTATCAAAATAAAGTTTATAAATGAGGTCTAACGTAGTAAGTAATGTTGCTACAAATAATTTGTGACATACATGTGAAAAACTAAATAACGCTGAAGGCGGTAACACTTTGTTGATTGTGAAATAAGTACACTAAGATTAAAATCTGAAGGCTAATCAATAAAAATTATCAAAAATTATCATGGCAGAAGGCCTAGACGAAGTAAAAAAGGTTGAAATTTGAGTGTCGAAGTATGAATTAACGACATGAGTTGATACTCTCACGACTTCCTTGGAACTAACACTACTGCCTTTCTGTCTCACTCGGCTCCTAGTTACACGGTTGTGAATGGTGATCAGCGAGACATGTCCTCACGTACCATCAACTCACAGCTGCTACTGATATTTAGATCAAGGTGGAATTGTACTATCGGCCCACAACAAGGTCCATAAAATTAACAAACATTACAAGCTACCAGGGTCCATGAAATCTCTTCATGCGCTCCATACAACTTCCAAAAATAGAGGTCGGGGTTAATTTAGCTACTGCATAAATACTTCATCACCTAGAAGATTCCAATCTGTTATTTCACCTGTTAAGCTTTGTGTGAAAGGGGCACTCAAGGTGCGTTAATAGTTTTGACTACTTTTACAAGCAAGATTCCCAATCTTAAATTCCATAAAAATCATTTTTATTTAAGGTACCCTATCATCCCCACTGATAAACGGATTTACTTGTCCATATGAAAATTACATAAGTCTTTCAAAACCGTACCGAAACCCTACATAACCTCTAATTAACCCTGACTTAATGTCAAAAATTTCTTCTATTTTGAATGAACTTAAATGAACAGCCGGCGTGGACTCCATACCCAAAATCTACGTATATTTCAGTCATCACCGACAGCTTCAAGAAAAAACACAAATGCAATAATCAGTTACCATCATAGCTGGAAATTCGATAGATATTATAATAGTATATTATATTACTAGGAGTAGAACGCACTCTTTTTTTGTGTTGAGCCCAGGATTTGCGGCTGAGGCGAAGCCGAAGCCGCAGACTGGGCGAAACACAAAAAAAGGCGTTCTACTCCGTGTAATATATAATATTTTTTCTTCAAGCGTATTAAAATGCAAAAATTCATTTATTTACTTACATGTTGACACAATATGACAAGTGGCTAGTGGATAGCGCGCCACCGGTGGCTTTCGGTATTAACATTATGTTACTAGTAAAACAATACCCAGTGCGGTGGCGCTTTCGGAACTAACATTATGTTACTAGTAAAACAATGTCCACTACGGTGGCGTTCGGTACTAACATTTTGTTACTAGTAAAACAATGTCCTACTTCTACTTCTGTTTTTGGTGACATAATTTAAACATTTTAATACGCTTGAAGAAAAAGATTTTTATTTACCTAACTCTAGATGAAGTATTTAGTTTACGGCAAGGCCAACAAGGCAAATGATTCTGTCTCTGTGGCCAAACGACAAATGCCTGGTCGCTCAGATGTTGCTTCCGGTGACGCGTTTCTTGTAAACAGTGCTACCAACGGTCTTACCCAAAATGTTAACTATCCATGAGGACATGAATCTACGTAAACTAAATAATGATCAACGTAATTTCATATGATCTTATCTCAATAAATTAATAAGTTCATGTTAAATAATCTTATTGAATTATAACAACATTGCATACAATTGAAAACTGTAGTGGTACGGGTTTCTACATTGCTTAAAAGGAAATTTAAGGTAACTAACAAGTGAAGCAACAGATGGCGCTAGGCTTATGTTTCGTCAAAATTATTACGACGTTGTTTTAAGAACTCCGTCATTGAAGAACTTTAGTGAAACAGAACGACAGCAGCGGTCCAGGAAATAATTTGCAAAACATTAACAAATATTAGAGTTACCCACTCAATACTGAGATTACAGCTCATCAAATATGCTAATCTGGTGATAAATCTGCTACCGCATTTCGGTGCATACTACTAAAATCACAGATAGTGTTAGTTTAAGCCCCTTAAAACTATGGAAAAATGGAGAGTGTATGGCCATGTAGCGATCAGGTTAAAGTGAACGCTACAATATGTAACACTATTACTGACACTCATTCATCTCAGACATGCTATATTTGCAAAGCTACCCCAAAAGTGATGAACCAGATTGACAAAATTGTCCAAAAGGAGGAGAATGAAGAAATATTCAAATTTGGATTATCCACATTACATGCTTGGATATGGTTTTTTGAATGTTTGTTTCATGGGTCTTACCATTTAAAAATTCAGAAGTGGCAAGCGAGCAGAGGCGACAAAGATAGGGTAAATGAAAGAAAAACATTCATCCAAAACGAATTTAAGTCTAGACTGGGTCTGTTGGTAGATCTACCTAAAAGTGATGGCAGTGGAACCACAAACGACGGCAATACAACAGCTTGAAAATTTTTTGCGAACCCTGCTGTATCGGTATCCATCACCGAAATTGACTAGAACCTCATCAAGATATTTGCTGTTATTTTGCAAACACTTTCATATGGTCACCTAATTAACACTGATGCATTCCACGAATATGCTCTCGAGACTGCAAGACTCTATATCCCTGGTTTTACATGCTATCTTCCGTTCACAAAGTACTAGTCCACGGTTCTCCAGCTATAAAGTTTGCGTTACTGCCAATAGGTCAATTAATGGAAGAAGCTCAGGAAGCGATAAATAAAGATTTAAGATGATATCGGGAGCAGAATAGCAGGAAAAAGAATATAGTTTCTATCGATCAGGATTTACTAAATATGCTCTTGATTTCTTTAGATCCATTTATTACATATTTAAGAAAATTTCTCAAGAAGGAACTGTCAACAATTACTTTACATGTTTTAGCTCTTTTAAAGGAACCCTTTGGTCCCAGCTTCAGAGGATATGCTCACTTATAGTACCGAGCCTAAAACTGAGGATGAAACCGGTGACTATTCAGATGACACAATGGACGATACTTCAGGTGACGCAAGCGACCGTAGCGAAGGAGGCTTTGAGTAGATACTAGAATAAACTTTACATCTATATTCATGGGTATAAATTAAAATTAAAGAATTGTAATATATTATTTAAATAAACTCATAATTTCAATAAAAAAAACATTTTTTATGGATAATTACTCATTGGTCTTATTTTGCATAATAATTTTTTAACTCTATTTAGTAATGTAATGTGATTTAAAATGTTTCGCGGGTGAGAAAACCGTTATTTTGTACCCTTAAAAGCCGCCACTCCACACATTTTTTCTTCTAAAGCTAGTTTCTACTATTGATCAGCTCATTCTAGAACCATACGGTACAAAAAATATATCTAAAATTGCTCACTTTCACCCCCACGGGCCCCGGCGAATCAGCAATTTTTTCATAATTTTTTTATGTCGTGATGGGCCTTTCAAAGACTTTCAGGATAACATCAGATTTTTGGCCATTTCTTTTATTTTCGGACTACTGTGCTTTGGACCAATTGCGAATATCATGTAATCACTTATTGTTTTAATTTTATTCTACATTGTAATGGCAATTTTTTCATAAAACCTTTTCAATTATACTCTACTTTAACGTTGGTTAAAATGCAACTTTGTGTGGGGCACTGGCGATAAGTCGCCATCATTCATCTATTGTAGTGCTTTCGAATACTATTAATACATACGGTATCCTCGATATGTTGTCCTATGGTACAAAAATTTGTTATTATCATGACGGCTACTATCAGAACCAAAATCATCCTGAGGTTGCTTTGAGGGCTGATCTCCTAAAAAATATAATAATATATGTTCAAATAAAAATTCGTTTAAGGTAGGTAATGTATGACACAACATACGCCCATGCGTCTGTGGCATAATTTCAATATTAACAAGAATTTTGTAATGAGTAAAATATAAATACCTATTATATCTGGTTACATCATTGATAAAAAATATTATTTTGGGTATTTAGCAGATAACTTTCAAAGAAAACATTCGCTTCTTTCATATACCATTGGTGTATGAAAGAAGTCGACAAGTCGCTTCGTAGGGGGAGCACTTGTTGATCTATTTTGGTCAGACTTGCACCAATGGTATATGAAAGAAACGAATGTTTTCTTTGAAAGTTATCTGCTGAATATCCAAAATAATATTTTTTGAGTAAAATATTTGATTTAATTAGGTAGGTATATTATAAAACTTTTTATATAGAAATCTCTTTCATAACTGACTGAATTCAAATATCAAATAAAAAATGTATGTCTGTATGTATGTGTAAATACAAATTTAAGGCAATTGGCTAAAAGAATCAGGTGTGCTATTTCCACCTCTGAACCATTCAAAAGCCCAGTGTTCCCGGCACTTCTCCAGGAAGGGTTGGAGACACTCATACGTTCGGTCTATCACTTGCTGAGAATCTGTCTGGCCATCGGATATATTCCCATACCCTGGAGGGCCGTCAAAGTGGTTTTCATACCTAAAGCAAGACGTACACCGTACCATACTACCAAATCCTACAGAGCAATCAGCCTTACCTCTTTCCTGCTCAAAACATTAGAGGTTGGTTGAAAGGTTTGTTAAAGACGGGGGGGCACTGACCTTAGCGGCTCTGCATCCATCGCAACACGCTTACCAGGCCGGGAAGTCAGTGGAGACAACCCTTCACCCGATCGTTTCCAGGATCGAGAAAGCGCTGCACCACAAGGAACTCGCGGCCGGTGTTTCTTTTGACATCGAGGAAGCATTTGATAATACCTCCTTCAACTTAATATGCGCCGCGGCCGCCTATCATGGCATCGGCGATGACACCATCATTAGATGATTGAGGGCCATGTTGGCGGGAAGGAAAATTGTAACTGCCAACGAGGAAACGGCAGTAAAAGTTTTGGTAAGGAGAGGCCACGGTCATTAAACCAGACGGTTGTCTCAATCAGCAGCTTGAGGGCGAGAGAGACGCGGGGGGAGGGAAATAGAATGAAAGAGACAGACATATCTGATTTCCGTGCAAAAGACAGAGACAAAGATGCTTGTAGTGTCTACAGGTGACGTAGGCTGTAGACCCTACCGGAATCTCTGTCTCTGTCTTCTGCACGTAAAACAGATACGTCTGTCTCTTTCATTCGATTTCCCGCCCCCCGCGTCTCTCTCGTCCTAAAGCTGCTGATTGATGTAACCGTATCGTTTATTGACCGTGAGGAGAGGCTGCCTACAAGGAGGCGCCCTCTTCCCTCTGCTATGGAACCTCGTTCTCGATGGTCTATTCCAGGAACTCGAGAACGAGGATCTTTTTGCTCAAGGTTACGCAGATGACCCTGCAATTATCATCTCGGAAACATTCCCAAATACGGCTAGTGGGCTCTTCCAAAAGGCCCTGCAGATAGTATAGAGATGGTGTAACGACCAGGGCCTTAGAGTCAACCCCTCTAAGGCAAAACTGGTAATTTTCACTAGGAGGCGCAGGCTAGACGGTTTCGTCGAGCCAATACTCTATGACATGACTCTAACGATCTCCAGGACGGTGAAGTATCTGGGTGTTATCCTGGACTCTAAGCTGACCTGGAAAGATTACATAGAGAGACAAATACAAAGGGCCACTACAACCCTCTGGATATGTAGAAGGACCTTTGGTAAAATATGGGGATTAAACCCTAGGGTAACAATGTGATACTATATTGTGATAGTAAGACCAATGATCACGTATGCTTCTGTTGTGTGGTGGCCTGCTGTAACCAGGCTTTACATTCAACAAAAACTAACACAACTCCAAAGACTTACCTGTTTGGGAGTCACAGGAGCAATACGCACGACCCCCATAGCATCTCTGGAGCTCGTGCCCCTTTACTTGGTGATTGAGGCCGAGGCTCGGAAAGCGACCTACCGGCTGAGGTGCGGTGGTCAGTGGAAGGCCGGAGGAGAACAATTAGGGCACACAAGGGCCCTTTCCAACGTGGTAGGGACTCACTCACTTCTGGAGGCCAGGAGTGATGATATGGTGCCTTCCTTCTTCTTCTCAGAACTCTTTGAGGTTGTCATCCTCAAAAGAGAAGGCTGGAACCCACTCGAGGACATACTCAGACCTGCCGATATCGTCTGGTTCACATACGGATCGAAGTTTGAGGAAAGTGCTGAAGCGGGGATATACGGTGTAAAGCCCAGGGCTGAAGTTTCTTATGCCTTGGGTAAATTCGCCACGGTATTCCAGACCGAAGTCTTTGCTATTTTGGCCTGCTCACAGGAGAATATCGGTACCAAGTCAATCCTGGTTCAAAACTGTAAACGGGCTATCTGTGAACTTGGTTCATCCAACTGGGTCAAGCTTCTTTGGGTGCCTGGACACAGCAACATCGAGGGTAACGAGCGGGCAGGCGCTCTGGCCAGAGGGGGCTCTCAGAGGCTCCTACTGGGTCCGGAGCCGGCTCTCGGTTACCCTAGATCGAATGCCAAGAAGTCAGTAGAAAGCTGGACACGGTCCCAGTTCTTTGACTTCTGGGCCTCCTACCCAGGCAAGCGAAGCTTCTGATCTCAGGGCCCTTGCTGAAGCAAGTAGAACAAATCCTGCGACTAAGCAGGAAACAGGTCAGAATCGTAGTAGGTCTTTTGACTGGACACGGCTCTTTCAGAAAACACCTGAACACTATTATAGGGGTGGTGGATTTTTTGTTAGTTTTTATCACAACATTTACAACCCCGACTGCAGGTTCTGTAGAGACGAGGAGGAGACTTTCATTCACGTCCTTACTTCCCGCCCTAGACTTATGAACTTGAGGCACAAACACTTCGGCATAGGTTTTCCGGTACTATAGGAAATAAGGAATGCCTTCTATAGGAAGGATTTTGGCCTTTGGGTTAAAATCCGGCCTGAATAGGGGAATTAAATAATTTCGTAACTGTAGCACAATGGGCCACAAGGCCTGACCCTTATCCGCCCCGCTAAAAGAAGAAGAAGAAGAAGAAGGCAATTGTCTAATTAAATTTACTGCTAACAATAGTAGTAGGAGTAATAAATAAAACATAAATATTTAATATAACATACAAGGCATAGTTGACAATTGATCTACATGATTTAAAAGAATGCATATTAGGCATATCATACATATAACATAATAAGTTAGGATAAAAAAAGTTCTTACAAAAGATTCAATGGTTTGTATAATCCAAACTATAAATATTCATAGACGCGGGGGTTAATCACTCAAAAAAATTGTGTACATCTTGTTACATACATCAAACAGTTTACAACACTTCAGTACTTCATTGTTTAATTTAATTTATTTAGATTTTTTGTTAGTTTTTATCACAACATTTACAGCAGTTAACCTCTCAACCATAGCAAAACCAAAAGGGTAAACTTCCTGTTACTGAATAGTTAACATGTCTTGTCTGGACCAGCAATACAATCACAATGAGTATTGAGGGACATCTGAATGTGAAATAGTCCAAGAAGTTAATAGCAAGCGACAATTTCTGGTGAACTATAAATCCAGCCTCGAGCCTCGATCCAGCCAAAATTTTAAAGAGAAAATAATTACCGTCACCTCAAGTCAAATTGCACTCGTACTCTTCTAGGAAATTGTGAATCTTTTTATACCAAGTTGATTGCTACTATTACTTTCCATTGTATGGTGCAGTTGTATTGTCCTCTAAAGGAAACGTACGTCCTTCTCATGTTTGGTAGGTAGATTCTTACATTATAATAGATAGGCTCCATACCAACATTTTTCGGAACAGTTTGAATTTATATAAGAAATAGGATTATTTGAACTCTTGCATTTTCTTGATTGAATGATTAACTCTCGTGCGTTTTTATGGGGTAGGTTGTCAACTGAATGTATATTATCCTCATAAGGTTCTCAAGTCTGTTATTCAGGACATCGATCAGATTATAGAAATTAGGGGGAGAAATTCTATAAATGTTATTAGGAAATTAAGAAGTGATTATAGACATAAGAAGTGATTATAGACATAAGAAGTGATTATAGATAAGATAAGTACATCATAAGAATTTGGATACGTTGTAGAGAGAAGTAAGCAATCTGTCTATTACAGAACTTCGGTCGTCTCTTAGAATTAAACGAACCTCACTGAGAGTAGAAATTAGCCGTCCTACGTCAATAGGGAAGCACGACTGACGCCCTTAATAAATAAATATTGTCACGTTCTTCCGGCGAGCGGTGGTGAGTAACTGGAGCTCTTCTGTCTGACAATGAATGCCAGCAATAACGCCATCACTCAATGGTGTTTGTGTACGCTTGATCTTTAAAGAGATACTTACAAAAGTTGATCAAAAAGCTAGTTACGTAAAATAAATTGAAGGAAATGTATAACTCACGTGTTTAATGAAATAGCCAGCGGTGACGGGAGCAAGTGAAACTGATGGAATGTCAAGCATTATTACTTTTGAAGCAGCTATATATACATTCGCCAATCTGAAATATAATAATGTAGAAGTTAGTCAAATAATTATTGTATTGTGGCTAGTAATGATCTGGCAATAAAATATAAAACTAACAGTCTGAGAGTCAGTGAACATTTTCCATACATCATAATGGAATAGAAATAACTATTTTGTTGAATATCATGAAAGGCGACGATCATAAAAAGCGTCGCCTGGCTATTGGGCGGTAGCCTAATGGTTCAGGATCGTACCTCAAAAATGCGAAAGAAAACTTAGCTTACGTCATTTTGAAATAGCTGATTTTTGTTGGCCTGATGTTTAGAAACTAAAAAATAACAGAAAAATATTTTCAGATTTGCTCGGCGTACCTGAAGTTGCATTTTACGAGGATCACAGGCATCATAGTTAAATGTCTGCTTTTTTTTACACTAAGAACTCCTTTAATACTGATATATAATCACAGTAGAGAAAAGACCAGTAGTTTCACTCGCAGCGGTCCCTTTGATATTTGTTGTACTCGATTTTATTTTTTTTAATCCATTGCGCATCTACTGTTTGTATCCCACGCGCATTTCGTCGATAGTGGAGACTGTTCAGAAACGTAAACGTAAACAAAAATAAACATCCGCCCCACCCTATATCATCACTGCCGTCCACTGTCGTCGTGCCGTCCACTGCGCATCGAATAGTTTAAACCCACGCGCATCGCATGCGCACTGAAAATCTTATACAACTGTTCCGACTGAGTCGGACTACTGGTCTTTTCTCTACCGTGATATAATTGCCAGCCGATAATCGAAAAGCTAACACCTTACTAGTCTGAGTAAAGTCTCAGCCACTGCGCACATAGAGAAATCGGCGCCAGACCTAATTTATCGCCATATCTGATATTTAACACATGGCAAAACGGTTATTAGCTGTTTTTACTCTTTAATTCAGTACTTTCTTAACAGTTACATAGGGGCGAGCGTAGAGTCGTACGTATTTCGACACATGTAGTTAAGTAACGTTTATCGTGGTTAGTACTTAGATGGGTGACCGTCCAGGGAAACACAGCGATCTCGTCTCACCTTCTAGCGCTTTGTATATGGGCATATACGCAGAAGATATGCAATTTAATACAGTCAACCAGATGTTAGTCAAGTAAAAAATTCCTACCTTTTTTATGAGAAATTCGACAAAATCTCCAGGCTAGGGTTAGCTCATCTCCTGTCGTCGGTGACTGGCTTGATTATATTTCAGTTTGTATGAGTTTTTACAAAGAATTTAATTGAACACCGTTTTGGGGGCAGAGTGTGTATGCAAATTTTTGACCTCTGTTGTTTCGGTGAAAATGCCGTCATCTTGAAGAAACCGTTGAGTTTCATTATTGAAATACCTCGCGTCCTGTTAAACTTATATGAAAAGGTAAGACACAGTTTTGTATATATTGAAATTCTCTATAATTTTGATCGTTTTACTTTTTTGGTAGGGTTAAATATTTATAATTTTACAGCGCTGCAAATGTCGCCAGGTAGGCGCGAAACTTAAAAAATATTTCTCGTAGTTTTACGTCGGACTGAAAACTATTCTAATGAAACTCTTTCCGCACTACCATAGAGGTGGAGTTCAAGGTGCGTTTTTTTATGTGGTGTCCCTAAGAGGCCTTTTCCACAGTCAACAGATGAGAAATCCACCCCTGTCTTGCCGACAGAGAAAGTGGCGGAAGTCGTGGATGCCCTATTCCCAGAAAGGGCTATAGTCAGATAGAGGGCGGTGACTGTGGTCCCTCCGCTCACGGAGGAGGAGCTGGAGGCAGCATGTGCCAGATTCAGATTTCAGGCTTAGACGAGATTCCGCCTGAAATAGTCAAACTAGTTGCAGAAGAATACCCCAGAGACATCTTAAGAGTAATAAACCGTACCCTAGAGACGAGATTTCTCGAGTAGATGGAGGAAGGCCAGGGTGTCCTGATCCGGAAAGGGAACAAGCCGCCGGAGGACCCGTCATCCCACCGACCGCTATGTTTACTTGACGCGATGGGCAAGCTCCTCGAGTATCTGATACTGGGGAGATTAGAGAAGGAGATAGCCGAGAAGGGCGGCTTATCTGAAAGCCAGTTCGGTTTTCGGAAAGGACGTCAACGGTGGAGCCATTAGACTACTAAAGAAGACGGCGGAGGAAGCCCTAGCCACAAAACAGGTATGTGCTGTCGTGACCCTAGATGTCAAAAACGTGTTTAATACGGTGGGATGAGAGATGATTGTCAGGAAGATGCAGAGCTTGGGGGTAGCTCCGTACCTCGTCAGGGTGATGATGAGCTACTTCCAAGACAGGATGATCGGATTCGAGTCAGAAGGAGAGATAACCTGGAAAAGCATCACGTGTGGGGTTCCACAAGGGTCGGTGCTCGGTCCGACCTTGTGGAACGTGATGTTTGACGATGTCTTTCGATTGCCTTAGAAGGAGGGTGTGAAGGTCATCGGATATGCCGATGACTTGGCCATAACGGTGACTGGAAGGTGGAATGGAAAACCGGAGCTCCTGGTTTTCACCAGAAAAGAAATCTTCCACCCATGAAAGTTAGGGTGGGCCAGGTGGAGATATTCCCAGGGAACCACCTGAAATACCTAGGGGTTTGGCTGGACTCCAAGCTGAATTTCGGTGTCCATGCCACAAAGACGGCCGAGAAAGCGGGAAAAGCAGCCACAGCCATTGGGAGGCTTATGACCGAGAGCGAGCAAGAGGAAACTGCTGTGCAGCGTCGTGCACTCTATCCTCTTGTATGCAGCTTCGGTCTGGGAAAGTGCGATGAAGGTGGATAGAACGAGGGGAAGGATGGCTAGGATCCAGCGATGTGCCGCACTAAAGGTATGCAGTGCATATAAAACGATTTCGTACGAGGCGGCATTGGTAGTGGCGGGGATCCCCCCTTTGAAACTGATGGCCAAAGAAGGGCTGGAAATCTTTGAAGGAGCCGGAAGGGCAGAGGCGAGGGACAGGCTGCTTGAAAGATGGCAGAGGCGGTGGAGCACTGCAGACAAGGGAAGGTGGACGAGATGCCTCATCCCGAACATCAGAGCGTGGATGGAACGGAGGCATGGTGAGGTAGGTTATTACTCTCACCCAAGCCCTGAGCGGACATGGGTGCTTCATGGAGTACTTATATAATATTGGCAAAACTGACAGCGGAGAGTGTGCATACTGTGGAGAGGTCGATGGCGTGGAGCATACCGTGTTCGCATGCAACAGATGGAGGGAAGAGAGACGAGACGGTGGGGCATCGTTATTGTCTCCGGAAGATATAGTAGAGAGGATGCTAGAAACGGAAGAGAACTGGAGGAGGGCGGAGGAGAGAATAACCCGCATTATCAAAAAGAAAGAAGAGGAGCAAAGAAAGATGGGTTTGAACCCATAGAGAAACGCCAACTAACACCGACAAACTTAAATGACCTGTGGGTCCGATGAAAAGCGAAAGCAGTCCCAGACCAACAGGAAACACTGAAGAGAGGGAGGGTTTTTATCTGGTTGGACTCCAGCACTACCCGTCCGTGATAGACTCTAAGTGGCGGGTGTCCATGATGATTTCCCCTCTCACACAAAAAAAAATTCACATTCTGTCCTCCTGGTAACATATTAACTATTTTTTTAATACTTTATTGTATTCTGTATTTCTTGGATAGTCCTGGTTAAATCTCGTCCATTTTTGCCTCGGCACAATCCTTAATTGCCATTTCTTCATTTTGAAAATGCCCAGTGTCCGCTTTACACGTTTCTTCCACCATCGCAGTGTCTTCTTCATCGCTTTAGTTTTCCTCAAGCATGTTGAGGACGTACGGTACATTCTACCACATTTCTCCGCTACAGCTTTGGCATTTGATGGAACACTTTACCATTTTTCCATGCTCTACAATTGCTTTTTAACGCAGGACACATCAAATACGCCAAAAAGGAGAAAAACATTATTCAACCCATTCATTTAAACTGTCTCGTGCTTATAAATCGTAAAATATTAATTTCACGAAAAGAACTAAAATCTCAAAGAATCTCAAGCTCTACAATACTGTGGTCGTATTTCTTTCATAACTTTGAGGGGAAGCGAGATACTTAAAAAAAAAGAAACTGAATATTTTTTTTTAATGACGGAGCTTCTACTGGGACAACAGAGGTTAGAAATTTATATGCACACTCGGAATAGACCCCTCTTAAAGACGCTGAAATCGACATGGAATTAAATTCATTTTCAATACCACTAATTATTTCGGGACATCAGACTGACCTATTAGCACTGAAAATACGCCTACGTTAAATAAATAAATAAGAAAAATAATTATATTCATTTGCCAGACGTATTCTTACGGTTTTTAAAGATACAGAATTCTTAATTGAAGATTTAAACAAAAAATAATATTTTTATTGCGTCATAAATCTCGCGCGCGTCGAATTTTTATGTAGAAAATTTATTTTTTAGAATTATATAAAATCGTTTTTAGAAAAATGTAATAGTTAAAAAAATAATCTTTTTACTCCTCATCGCAGAAGTATTCTTCACGATAGTTAATATAGTTTAACAAAAAAACGCTGCTAAAATTGTTTTTTAAAGAATCAAAATTTTAAATTTAAATAACAACTAAGTAAGAAAAAATTTTGTATTTATAAATAAATCTTAAAAATTTGTTCATAAATAGTTAATGAATATTCTTTATCTCACGCAATTAAATGTAAATATAATTCTATGTCTTTAATGTAGAATCCTTTAAACTATTAAAACGGTTGACAAACGAATATTTGGGCACCAATATCTTGAAGAGGCGAGTAGTCCTCAAGCGCTGAGAAAATTATCTGGTACTAAGTTTTGATTTGTTATTATAACATAAACACACCACATATAGTAGACAACCCCCAAATCAAAAGCCAAGGCTGTCCGCAAGGGTGTTACACATTTGGAAAAACGCAGACATACATCCAAACCAACCAGTGTTGTTGTTGTAGAACTCTCCAAAATCGTCCTAAGTTGAAGACATAATCAAAATTCGACTTAGGCAAAAATTTCATTTAAAGACATTTTCGGGAGTCTGCAGAGGCGCAGATCAGTCCACAAGGACCGTTTTGGGTTCTATAAGGCGTTGGAAATGACCAGGCGAAAATTCGAAGAAACACCGAATTTTCACTTAGGAAAAATGTTTTTGGTTCAGAATATCAGAGTAGAAGTATATAATGACAAAGATTTATGAATAGTATACTTTTTCAAAGGTATCATAAATTGGACTTTGAAAAATAATATTTTTGGAAGGGCGTCAAAATTTGGCCCAGGAATCGATTTATCGAAAGTACGCCAAAGTTTCACTTGCAGATTAACTTTTCAAAAGTACCTTGAAATTTGGCTTGAAAATCAATTTTTCAAAAGTACGCCAAAATTTCACCCGCAGATTAACTTTTCAAAAGTACCTTGAAATTTGGCTTGAAAATCAATTTTTCAAAAGTACGCCAAAATTTCACCCGCGGATTAACTTTTCAAAAGTACCTTGAAATTTGGCTTGAAAATCGATTTTTCAAAAGTACGCCAAAATTTCACCCGCAGATTAGTTTTTCAAAAGTACCTTGAAATTTGGCTCGAAAATCGATTTTTCAAAAGTACGCTAAAATTGGTCTTAAAATGGATTTTTCAAAAGTACCACGAAGTCAGTTTAAAAAGTACCACGAAAATATACTTTAAATTATTTTTTATTTTTTATTCCTCAACCAAAGACATTGACCTTTGAGGTACGGTCATTGAAAGCACAATTCTAAAGTATGAGCATAAAATTTTAACGATGCACTGCATCCAAAAGGCAAAATAGAAGATTTTGTCAAAGCCGGCGTAGTGCCGATAAGCAAAAATTGATAAAAATCAATGCACATGTACAAGGCCGGTTTCTCGCATGGAAAGAGTTTGGATTGATTCAGCGGCTCGCAATTTGGTCGAGCGCGTTGAGTAGTCCAGACAAAGCGATGGTAGAAAAGCCAATAACGGGGCTTTTCAAATGACAAAGTTATAGAGGAAAACGCCTTGTGCATAAAAATCCAAAAATTCAATTTTGCCTAATAGTCGCTCGAAGGTGAGACGCTGCCAAATCGATATTATTAATCGACTGTGATAAGGGTTAGTAAGTCGTGGACTGATCGAACGCCACTCAACTTATGCAGTAATAAGTCCTCTGAATGTGTTTGAGTACGTGAATTTCCACGATACGAGAACTTTAAAGCTAGGTAGTCTCTAGCGAAACTAAATTCATTTAGTAAAACTTTTTTAAGTTAATTTCAGTCAGCCTTAATTATTCATTTACCCAGAGTCTGAAATGATTCTAAAAGCTCACATTTTGATTCTGAGAAGGTACGTATGAATCTTTTCTACCTAATCGATCGTTAGCGCGAGCGCTCTCGCTTGTATGGTCTGAAAGTCACTACCTTGATTGGGGAAGGCACGATTCTTTCTTGAGAATTTTGTATAACCAATTCTGTTAAATAAACGGATTCTTTGAACTAATGTTTCTTAATTGATCTTGAGGCCTGTTGACGGTCTATAATCCCTGGAACTTTCGTATAGAAAACCGGATGTGTCGAGTTAATTCGCATTAACGTTCGACCTTCTGGTTGTTTTACGGAGGTTCGATAGGGATTTTTTTATGCGTTTTTTGAGAAATATATTCCGTTATTAATGGACCAAAACGCGATTTTCGCGTACCAAAACTAATCCCTCCGCAGAGAAATTCTTCGGTTGGGATTTTTTTATGCAAAAATTCAGGAAATTAAGAGGTGCCTAAACCCCTAACGAGGGAATTCGGGTCCAGAGAGAGCGCAGTTTCCGATCTGTGGTAGTGCAGCCTTGGTCCCGCTTTTCGGCTACCGAAGTCATCTTATCTCGAACCCGCCTGGGAGGTAGAAGAACGGGGTAATACGCGACTGGCGCCCCCTGAGAAATAAATTGGTGTCGCGTCATTTTGACGCCCGGTAGTGCGTTCTTCTACATTGTCAGCACTGGCACTGGGGATCGAACCCAGAACGCGATAGACAGTCGATCAGCATATTCGCCTCTCAATACGCCTTAATCGACTGAGCTACCGTGCCGGTATGTAAACAATCATCGCACCAAATATCTGTCATTTATAAATGAAGTTAACTAATTTATTTTGCATGCAAATTCTGGCACCTCTCAAGTTCTGATGGAAATATTTTTTCGGGACTTGGAAATATTTTTTCCTTATTTTTTATTATGAAAACAATCTTCACACTTCAAATTAGCCATTTTAAAATGAAGAAATTTAACTATATTTTTTGCACTATTGGATTTCGCCCATGTGCCTTTGTTCTACCTCCCAATAGCCAGACATCACGTTTCGCGATCGGCAACGACTACGACTGCGAAAAATTTGTAAATTCTTTTTATGTTTCTGTCATGGGTATGAAGTTTAAGTCACTGAATTCTACTATATAAATGGAAGGTCAATATCTATACCAATTTTTACGTGAAATTGAACCTCGCGCAAGTATGGCGACCTTAAAGCCAAGCGCAATCGCACTACAAAATACGTCAGAGCCGGTCTGTTTAAAACTCGGGACTTTGCAACGATTCTTGCAACACAGTACCATACAAGATTGCACCATATTGTCTCAATTAACTGTTTATAACATTCACAAAATATATTTCACAAAATAATCAATTTATAACAACTTTACATAAATAACAGAAATAAACAAAGAATAAAATGAGTGACACCGACTCTGGAAATTACATCTAATCCAAGACTTACGCTACGGAATCTATGGGAAACGAATAAAACACAGAAATCGCGTCAGCGCAATATGTGGCATAACTTCCGTAGACAGCCGTTTGGTTCAAGCACAGACATCAATTTCTCTACTGCGTCGACGCGTGGCTTTATATTTTGAGTTTTAATCTGTGGCGTAATTGCCGTATTTTGTTCATGCGCATATACCTATATTGGCCTTCCATTTATAATAGTAGAGTTCAGTGGTTTAAGTCAGTAACCTCTTTATTATTATACCTACTTTTTTACATTTACATGCTGTGCACAACACAAAGTTAATCTCTTGTATATAGTACTCTGGTACTCTTCATTGTAGATTAATTCATCTTCATTTACAGCTTCATAACCTTCTGATATTTTGGATAAATGTTCATTTAGTAAGTACAGTTGGAAAGTGATCTCCGATATTAAGTATGTTGAATATGCCATACAAAAAGAGATGCAATAAGCGAATACTAAAGCTCCTAAATAGTAAAATATTAAGAATAGATGAAAGAATGGTCCTATATAAAGGCGAGCAATCTTAATGACGTGGATGTACTCTTCCTCATCTCCAATAAATGGTACGGCGAATGCTAAGTAAGTTACTGCGGAAGTTATTGTTAGTAACGTGTTACTTATCTTCACAATTTTACATCGACCAAATATTTTGTTTTCGATCTGAGTACCGGCGGAATTTATAGGCCAGGAAAGTTCGCTTGTAATTTTCGATAGATAGTCGATTTTATTGGTTAGTATCAATGCCACCAATGCCGCACAAGATCCCTAAAAAATAATTTCATAAATATATAACTATTTCACTAATTTGTTAATATTTTGCCATGCAGAAATAGAACAGTACATATATGTACATGTACATATATGTACTGACTATCGTGTACAGTACATTTTCCTGTTAGTATTGCTCCTAATCTAAAAATATATTTTACATCATTCAGAATTCGATTCACTTTTTAAAAACTTTTATTTTAACTTTTACAAATTATTTATATGATTTTATATGGTTGAAAATATGTAGATATAATTGGTACAGAGATTAAATGTATACTGAACGCAAATGCGTCTGTTGGTCATATTTATAAGTTTTGATATCAACGTAGGCACAGCATTCTAGGAATTGTTGCCGTGCCAGCGTTTCACATGAGAAGTCTAGGAAGTCGTTATCGCTTAGGTGATAAATGTATCAAATTATATCACGTACCATGATAAGAATATAAAGTTACTTATTTAGATAAGATACTTATACATTTGAATACATTGATGTGGTTTGTTTAGCATATAACATATATTTTCTAAATTACTTTATGATAATGCAGAGACGCGCCCGCAGCTACATCCTTGTTTCTTACTGGGGTACGTGGCAAGAATTCTTGTTTCCTTTTTTTATTAGACTCCACAAACTCTTTTCACTCTTTAGTTTATAATCACTCTGACTGTTCCCAAAAGATCCTGGTTATTATTATGGTCAGCACACGTGACAACAGTTGTTTACAGGCGTCTTGTAGATAGCAAGTTTTTATTTCCTAGCTATTCTTAGTCGAGATCTTCTTTAGTGTACGTTTCATATCGTAGCAAGTAATCTGCCGCATTTACACACGTCAGAAATTCCAATCTTATGCAATCGAGTTTATTTTTTTTGTATCAGCAACTGCAAGTATCGAAGAACTGATCAATTTTGGTTATAAAATATTAGTTTATAGATCTTTACTTGGTGAAAATTCATGTCACTACTGTTAGATGTACAAATACAACCCTAAACTGCTTTTTTAAATTTGCACGAGCATATAATTGATTTGCTAAATATTAACCTCTTCAGATGTGGGTGCAAGACTACTTCAGTTAATAAAATTACTAGATACCAAAGGTTACTTTTAGAGTAAGGTGAATTTTTAACGGTCAAGGCGAAGCTGAGACCATTCAAGAATCTCCAAACACCTGAAAGAGCTTTCGCATCGTGTAATGAATTAAGTTGTTTTACTACCGAAAGAAATTGTTGGATTTAAAGCTAATTTATTTGTTAAATTCTTTGATGTTTTTAGTACATTTTTTAGGTAGGAGGCTATTACATCTGTAAAAACAGTTTCTAGTACAGTAATAAATAAACTTGGTAACCCTTGCAACATATGCGACAACAAAAATAAACCTCCTAGCTACCTGGTTGCTAGCTATAAATTATTTGTTCATGAGTAATTTCCATGGTGTCACTTCGCAGTGATTTATAAAATCCAATTTATCTCAATTATTTACCGGCAGATTTTAAATTATGAAGGTTTATATTAAAGATAAGTAAAATGCATGTAAAAAGACAATATCAGTATTTAACGGTCCTGTGTGTCTGCGAAATAATATAGTAGTAGTATAGTAGTAGGGTCTGACCCAGAGTGGGCGGCTGTTACTAAAAGTTTAGAAATCAAGGGGAGACTACTGCACACTCTATTTTTCCCAAGAGCATTCAAGAGAATGAACGATAGCGAGAGATTGAACAGGCTTCGTGCTCCTGCTGGCAACCGGCGCTATTCTCTTTTCAGGGAGGATAGTGTGAAATTGGCTAATGGGGGCAGCGAATTGGCTACTAGCGTGGATACAACGAAAACTCAGAAAAAACCCAACTTCTTACATGGAGTGTAAGAGGACTCTTAGAGCCGGGAAAACGATATCTGCTGGAGAAAGAACTGGTAGACTTGAACATCAAAATAGCAGGTCTTTTCGAGATCCATTATAGCGACTCCGGACATTTTACATCCATGACGGGAAGCATGATATGCTTCTCCGAAGATAACAACATCAGCCGAAATGGAGTAGGATTCTGCCGAAACTTTAACTGAAGTAAAAGCCAGGAAAAATTTGAAGGTCCAAAGTGTCAACACCGCCTTAGAATCGGAAGTATGTAACAGACTGACGCGAAGAATTCTGACTTTGTGTCGAGATAAGAATGCATATTTGGAAAACGTCTCTAAAGAACTAGAATCATTATTATTCTGACTACAATAATAGTTATTTATTCCGAACAGTAAGAGTGATTACACATAAATTTAAACCTAAAACGTGGTCAATTAACGAATCCACGGGTACTATAAGAACTGATAAGAATCAGATCATTGAAGTTTGGTGCCAATACTGCGAAAAATTTTTTGAACGAGATTATCCTGAGGTAGAAGATAACTGGCAACACAGCTACGAAAACGAGCCTCCAATACTTAAGTCAGAAGTGAAGGCAGCTATGCAAAAAACTAAAAACTGGCAAAGCAGCTGGGGTCGATAAGATCACTGTCGAGGCCCTTAAGTTAGTTGGTGAAGATGGAGAGGGAATCCTTCATAGACTATGCCAAGGGATATGGGAACCTGGCCCGGTGATTGGAGAATCTAATCTTCGTGCCATTACATAAAGAGGGAGCGACAAATGTTTATGATAACTACAAACTACTGGCACTAATATCGCCCGCCAGTAAAATAACGCTGCATATTCTTCAATCCAGACTTCAGAATTATCTGTCGTGGGAGCAAACAGATTTTGTTAAAGTACGCGGTACCAGAGAACAAATATGTAATTTGCGACAAGTCATCGAGAAGGCAAGAGAATACTACGTACCTATGTACCTTTATTTTCTAGAGTACGTAAGGCTTTTGACAAGGTGTACGTGGAATGGGACAAACTGTAAACTGTATTATTAGAGATGGGAGTCAATTAAACATCTGGTATTTAATATCCGTCAACTGAATGAAGAAAACTCTGCTTTAGTGAAACTAGTTAAGACTAACTTCGATAAATGTAAAGTTAGCAAAGACGTCAGACACCAATTTTCTTTAACATCTATAGTGAACACAAGATGCGACGTGTGCTGCAGGACTGGCACGGTGGAGTAGCTATAGGAGGAACCAAGATTTCTAACTTAAGATTTGTAGATGATACCACCTTACTTGCAGCAAGCGAGGATAAGCTCATGCACCTATTGGACAGGCTTCAGACAATAAGGTCTGATTATAGTTTAAGCGTAAACTACAACAAAACGAAAATTATGATTCTAGACCGAGCAAATGATAACACAGGTTGCGACGAGGCTTCCTCTAGGTTTGCTGGACGGAGTCACGTGGCAGAGCGCGACAGCTGGTATAGTCAGGAGCGGGTCGTGGGATCACTCTGGGTCTATTTTCTTTCTTTGTTTTACTTAGGTAAACCTTGGAGCGGGCGCCAGTTAATAATCAGAGACTGATTATTACCAAAAAAAAAAAAAAATAATGAATGGAAGGCAGAATAAAGAAAGGTGTAAAAAAAAATAATAAAAAAACTTGATTGTATAAAAGTGTGTTTACTAAGGTCAATGAAAAGATTTCAGTGCTATACAAAAAAAAATATCTTAAATCTAGCAAATGCATAAATGTATATTATAGCTTAAAGTTAATGAATGTATAAATAGAATAAGGATGTAGAGAACATATATTTACACTTAACGAGGAATTTAAATGAGTACGATTAAAGTCGTCCTCACACAAAAAACTACTAACACTAGTTACGCTATCACAATAGTATGTAGGCAAAAAAACGGTTAAAGATATTGACACAAATTAATGGCTATTATGTCACTTGAGATTTTATTTATTGCGAAGCTATATATTTGAGAGTTTTCCCCCTGCAATTTATCGTAGATATCCTGCAAAACTAGTTTGACAGTTCTGCCATAGAATAATTTAACCTTAAATGAACAACACACTGGCGATGTTCAGATATTATATCTTAAACTACCCACAACATTAATATAATCAATGAGTACCTGTACACATTCGATAATTCCCCTAGTTTGAAATGAAATAAGTACTAAACACAGCAAAATATATAGGTAACAATCTAATAATTAGTATGGTTTATAGTCACGATATGCGTTTCACACCATCAAATAACAGCTGCTATAATGGTTTACACAAAGAGTAAGTTGTCTAGTAATAATATTTACTGTGATAATCTATAACAAAATCATGTTAAACTATTAGCGTTATCTAGCTCAATTCAATAGAAATATACCATACGTTTATCGGGTATTACAACTTATATTTATTCTTAACAAAATTAACCTCTTTAGGTGAAAAGGAATTATGCACGTGGGGATATCTTTAAGCGTGTCTCGAAACGTCAGCTCCAGACGGGGCTCCAATATCATAAAATCCTCGTGAGGTATGATGGAAATTAAATAAAAAGCTTACTTACAATCTCTTCCTGCTATGAGATAGGACTTAACTGACATGCTGGGCACAAACTTCAAATATAGCTGGTGTCTCCAGTGCTCTACTGCTAACGAGACTTCAAAAAGGGCAATAAAATTGACAGGTGGGTGCACACTCGGACATCAAATCTCCATCTCAAGATTTCCATCTGGGTTGAATATGAAAAAGACCATTCAAGGCACCTATCTATCGGCTTCGGGCTTTTAAGGCAGCTTGCTTCTACAGGCAATAGTTGAATTACACCAGTTAAAGTAGGACTCGTAACCTAACTAGCAAAACCATCCCTTAGAACCTCACATCAAAACGTAGGGCGTAACAGTTAAAATCTTGCAAAAGTACGACGGAACAAGTTTGAAAAAATCTACTGTCGCATGAGTTACATGACAAAAAACTCTGGCGTAAGAAGAAAAGCCTGGAAATAAATTCGGTCTAAGCCTTGGGAAACAGTATGAATCTTATGTCAAAAGATGTAAAAAATTGTTAAATGAACAGTTACCTTAGTTGTTCTGAGGCTTTTTCTTTTAAAACCTTTTGATTTAATCAAACTACGAAATCACTCATGGCTCCCTCAGCTGGCCAAAAAAACCAAGAAGAAACCCACTTCCCTCCTTTTTCTTACCAAAACCTCACGTCTGCCAACCTCAATTCCACTAAATGAATTTCACTATGTGAATTTTGAATTCAAATCTTTATGCAGGAGCAACCACCCACCTATCAATTTTTATTAATTGGTAATTTATTACCTATTGTTTCAGGTACAAGAAAACATAAATAAAAGAATGAAGGGCTGTCAAATCTACTAGTAATTACACATATTAAGTGGCTACCATTTGTATTACTTTATTAGGTATCTTGGATTGCCTACCTTATAGGTGTTGCCTAAAATACAACACTGGCAATTACATACAGAGCGAGCCAGTATGACCCCAGTTACACCGTGGCCCAATAAAGTGAAGGTTACACAGTCTACAAAAAAAGTCTTCATCTAACTTTTTGATGAGCTGAAGCTTTTTTCTTCCCAAAAGGCGAAAATTTGGAAAGTACGCCGAACTTTTCACGTCGCCAGTGACGTGCAACGCCCATAGTTGCCCATATTGTATTGACTTATATACCCTTGGTACGTACTTGCGAAAGAGCGGAAAAGCCTCATATAACTTATATATTGCCACAAAATGCGTTTCGGTTGACCAGTTTTTGTCCATGATGTAATCACTATTAGGAATAAAGCTAGCCACAAGCGAACCAAAATTTTTAGTAGAAAATTTTTACCTTCAGTCCAAGTTAAATTGCAAAAATAATAGTCCAGTGGAATTAGCAAATATGCATATTGTAATTTGTTTCAGGATGCCACGTAGATTAAACGATAGTTTTATTGATTACGAACATGACCCTGAATTTGGTCCACTTTTTGACCGCCGGAACATTGTTTATTTAACGATTTATTGTTGAGAAATTCAAAAAAAATCGACTTTTTTAAAGATAACTCAAAGACCTTTGACGATAGGTTTTTCAATTTGTAGACGCTGTTAGAACTTTGAAAAATAGTTAATTTGAAAGGGTGTTTTGTTTAAAGCGCTTGAAAATTTGTTTAAATAATTGCAAAAAACCGCGAAAATTTTCACAATTTGCAAATATTTTTCATTCTTTAACAAAAGCACTTTAGTGCTTGAAACTTTGACAAAATATGTCTTTTTTACCCCAAAGTTACCCCTAAAATTTCATCAAAAAATTTTAATTAGTTTAAGAGATATTCAATTTATTTATTAAAAACATAAATAATGTAAAATGCAAATTCACCCAATGAATGTTTGAAAATGTGAGAAAAAACCCCAGCAACAAAGATATGAGAACGATATTACAAAATCTTCATTTGTTTAAAAGTTATTAGCAAAAAACCTAACCTCAAAATGTGACACTTTTTCAAACGCCATTTTGAAGTTGAAAATAATGCAAATTTGATTTACTATTAATGAAAACATAAAGTTTAAGTCTCAATAAAAAAAATGATACTCGGATCAACCCTCTACGACAACGGGAATTGGGTGAATTAGCATTTTACATTATTTATGTTTTTAATAAACAAATTGAATATCTCTTAAACTAATTAAAATTTTTTTATGAAATTTTAAGGGTAACTTTGGGGTAATAAGAAACATATTTTGTCAAAATTTCAAGCACTAAAGTGCTTTTGTTAAAGAATGAAAAGTATTTACAAATTGCGAAAATTTTCGTGTTTTTTTTGCAATTATTTAATAGTAGATTGTAATACAAGTGTGGCAAGGGCTTCATTGCAAAACGATGTATGAAAGTAGGAACACGAGCGCAGCGAGTGTTCCTATCATACGAGTTTTGCAATGAAGCTTGCCACACGTGTGTTACATACTATTTTTTCTACGGTTGTGAAGTTATTTCCCTTTTCAAAGTCTTTCCAAAATTTTAAATTTGCTGCTTGTCAGATTTATTTAAGTGACATTTTCCGCTGTCATTCTGAAGTAAGAAAATTTGACTTTGTAATTGCAATTCCTGTGTAATTAATGTACATTTATAGAATTTAATTGTTATTACCAGTAAGTAATATAAAATTCTTTAAGGTAAACACACTATTTTATTCCGCTGAGTGAAGATGTAATCAAGGCGTGTGGCAATTTCTTTGCCGCACGGCATGCGGCAAAGTGATATTTTCTGCACTCATTTTGAAGTTAGAAAATTTGACTTTCAGCACAATCGTAGAAAAACAAATTTTCAAGCGTTTTAAACGAAACACCTCTCAAATTAACCATTTTTCAAAGTTCTAACAGTATCTACAAATTGAAAAATCTATCGTTAAAGGTCTTTGAGTTATCTTTAAAAAAGTCGATTTTTTTTGAATTTTTCAACAATAAATCGTTAAATAAACAATGTTCCGGCGGTCAAAAAGTGGACCAAATTCAGGGCCATGTTCGTAATCAATAAAACTATCGTTTAATCCACGTGGCATTCTGAAACGAATTACAATAAATTTCAATCTTTTTTTTACTAATTCTACTACACTATAATATTAATATAAGCTTACAAGATGCAAATTATCTACGCCTATTTAAGTAAAATATTTCCTTTTTTTTTTCTATGTTAATTTGTAATTCTCAAGCAACGTGAGCTTTGTGAAACTTGTTAAAAAATATCTGGAAAAAAATCATTTCTGTGGTAATTTGTTCCGTGTTTTTACTCCGTTCTAACTCCATTAAATATTACCAACCGAGAGAATGAAAATTCTCGTAGAATTTTGGGAATATAAGCAAAAGTGAAATCTCATTCCTTCAATATAATGCTAGAATGTGATGTATTATTTTGTGTGGTGCTTTACAAAAAAATTAGATATGTAAATACGGTGATAGATATTTACCGGTTGCGTCAACATAAATCCTGCGATGTACTGATGAAATATCTTGCTGTCCTTTGCCATAAAATATATAGATGCAATATTTAGAACTTGAAAAGCGAACATTATGAACAAAGTTAATTTTTTGAAAACGCCAATTTTCAGTAACCTCATGAACGTTAGCAGAAACTTCAGAGGGTCATCTAAAACGAAGAATTATATATTAGTGTGATGCTTGTACTATACTCTCTTAAAGTATTGCTAATTTCAATGAATTTAATAAACAAATCACACAGAAACTTATTTTTTCTAATGGCAACTCCATTTTTTAAACGGAACTTGCAGACGTCTTTTAAACTGTATAATATAGCATGATTGGATTCTCAGAACTTCATTAGCATAGGCCTGGTGGAGGGGTGCATTAAATAGTTGGCAAATTTTGAATCAGCGTTGTTTGTATATCGTTAGAAACACTAATATAATACCACAATACCTCAAATTTATGTCGACAGTTCTTGCGACAGAGTAACGAATGTCCATTTTGCTTGGAAACAGCACAAACGCCGCGTCCGATGCGAGTTGCCAGTGCTATTTTCAATAAAAATGAATAAGGTCGACTCTGACGCAAAAATTATCTACAATAATAGTGGAGCCAAAATAGGTGAATAAGGAATTCTATGGCTGTAACAATTTTATTGTTTTAATTTGTTATATACTCTACGCAGCTAATGGCAATTGGCTGAAAGCCATAAAAAATGTAGGTTTAATAAATTAAATATAATTGTACAGTTATTGAACATCAAATAGAAATTGCCAATGTATTTACGATGTATTTCAAAGCTGCTCCCGTAGATATACTTAGTAAGATTCCATATAATAATAATATTAATAATAATAATAATAATAATAATAATAATGACACAGTTATATAAAATATCTTACCCCACAACAAAACAATATGCTTAAAACCATTTGCTGAAACACAAATGAACGAATTGTTGATAAGAAAATTTAAAAATAAACACTCCTCAGGATATGATGATATACCTGTTTTCTTAATAAAATGATTACTAAGTGATTTAGCCTTAGCGTTAATTTATTTGGTAAATCTATCGTTTTCAACAGGAAAGTTTCCTGAATGTTTAAAAGTAGAAGTAGAAAAAGTCATTGCGATCCATAAAAACAATGATACCCATATACTCGAAAAGTATAGACCAATAACCATTCCTACAAATTTTTCAAAAATTATTGAACAGTTTACTGTGTTTTCTCAATAATTACACAGCCATACAAAAAAAAAGTGGTCTGTCCTGCGGACCAGATCAGTGTATCCTTATGTACTTGGACCCACTGAAACCGAAACCGAAGTCAGAATTTTCAGATTGGCTCGTTTTTCATCCCTAACCCCCCCAAAAAAGGTGGTCTGACCTGCGGACTATACTAGTGTATCCAGTGTGGACCAGTTTTTTTTGGGGGGAGGGGGTGTTTCTTTGGAGGTTAGAGGTGAAAAATGAGCCAATCTGACAATTCTGACTTCGGATTTGGTTTTAACGGGTCCAGATACATAAGAAAACACTGATCTGGTCCGTAGACCAGACCACTTTTTTTTGTTTTGAGGGTGTTTCTTTAGGTTGGGGGTGAAAAACGAGCGAATCTGACAATTCTGATTTCGGATTCGGTTTCAGATGGTCCAAATACATAAGGATACACTAGTATGGTCCACAGGCCAGACCACTTTTTTGGGCTTTGGGGTGAAAAGCGAGCCAATATGACAGTTCCTACTTCGGATTTGGTTTTAGCGGGTCCAATACATAAAGATACACTGATCTGGCCCGCAGGCCAGACCACTTTTTTGGGGGGGAGGGGGTGTTTCTTTGGGGTTAGGGATAAAAAACGAGCCAATCTGACAATTCTGATTTCGGATTCGGTTTCAGCGGGTCCAAATACATAAAGATGTATTGATCTGGTCCGCGGGGGTGTTTTTGTGGTTGGGGGTGAAAAACGAGCGAACCTAACAATTCTGACTTCGGATTCGGTTACAGAGGGTCCAAATACATAAGGATACACTGGCATGGTCTGCAGGCCAGACCACTTTTTTGGGGGGATGTTTTCTTGGGGTTAGGGCTGAAAAACGAGCTAATCTGACAATTCTGACTTTGGATTCAGTTTCAACGGGTCTAAGTACATAAGTATACACTAGTCTGTTCCGCATACCAGACCTTTTTTGTGTGGCTGTGTTATCAAATAGTATCAAATAATCAACATGGATTTTTATCTGGGAAATCTACAATAACTGCTGTTCATTCATTTTATGGAGAAATAATGAAATACATTGAGGCAGACGAGTGCCCCGTTGGCATTTTCTGTGATCTCAGCAGGGCATTTGACTGGGTCAGTTACAAGAAGCGGTTTACCAAGCTGTCAATGTATGGTATTAGAGGAATATCACTGGAATGGGTTGAGAGTTTTTATAATCGTAAACAATAGGTCTCACTTATCAATAACGAGGCAAGCACTATTGAATATGTTAATTCAGAGTGTATAGAAATTAACATAGGAGTACCACAGGGCTCTATTCTGGATTCGGTGCTATTTCTACTGTACATGAATGATCTTGATGCCTTGACTGCTTCAGCAAATTTTACCATTTACGCTGACGACACGTCAATTATTATATCTGATAAAAATGAAGAGTCGTTAAAAATCAAATGTAACACAATTTTACATGAATTAAATAATTGGTTTAGCCAAAATAGTCCTAATTTTAGTGCTATTAAAACTCAGGCTCTGAAATTTCATAATAGGCAAAAAACTTGTAGCAATCTGGAATTGAAAATAGACATCCAGAAATTGTCATGTAAAGATGAAATGAAACATTTCTAGGAATACACTTGGATGAATGTCTAACCTGGAAACTCTATTGCGAAAACGTTATTTCTAAATTAAATTCTAATGGGTCAAAAGTACCAGAACTGTACTAAATATTGATCAGTTGATAAAATTGTATTATGCGCAAGTTGATTCTAGACTTCGATATGGAATATGCTTCTAGGGCGCCTCCATTTTATCATATAATGTTTTTATAGCTCAAAAGTGGTTGTAAGATGTATGACTGATATATTAAATATTGACTCTTGTTAAAAAATATAAAATTGTATCATTGTCGTCTCTTTTAATATATTTGTATGTATTCAAAAATAAGGACAGATTTTTGTATAACAAAAATGTACACCCCATTAATACTAGGCAAAACAATGATTTTCATATACCATTTCAAAGATTTAATATTACATATAACTCGCCGAATAGCCTGGGACTTACCTATAATATCTTACCTCTTGACATAAGAGAAGGTAGCAGATTATTCGCATTTAAAAAACGATTAAAAGCGTATCTAGTAGATAAGTATTTTTATACATTAGAGGAATACTTTTGCGTGTAATCTTAATGTGTATATACAGCGTGATTTACCATGATATGCGGAAAATAAAATGGTGTACTAGTCTTTAATGTGGGAAAGCCCCTGCAAAATTTTAGAGTGATCCGAGGTAATTTAGTATATTAAAAAGATACGAAGATACGCTACTGTTACGTATCTGTGGCCAGTGATAGGGCGATGAACTTAGTTGTGAAAGAATATATCGAATATGTTTCCATTTCCATAATTGGCACAGAAAGTTAAGCTGACGGGTGCGGTCAAAGTGCCGAGTTTTTTGCTTTCGGTCGAACAATCAGGACACGGCAGGTACAAAGCACCGCCGAAGTTGGTGTTTTTGTGTTATTGACGGGTTTAAGTAAATGTCTCTTATATCTACTTGTTGTTATAAAGTTCACTAGCATAGGGTCAATGTCTTTTCGATTTATTTCGCTATTTTTGTAGTGTGATTTTATTAGAATCAAAAAGTCACTTCTATCCTCTCCAGCTTTGCTGTCAATAGTATCAATCCCAAGTCCGATCAAGTGATATGATTTTACCGCGTTACGTCAGATTGGTTAAAATCATTGGCGGCGCATTTCCACAACCGACCGCATAAAACAATTATTTTTCCGCTTAACTAATGTTTTTTTCTAAGGCTATGTCGAAATTCCAACCGTGAAGGAGTGACACTCTTAGAGATTGAAGTGAGAATACATGCAAAACCTATTTAATGATAAAGAGATCATACAGAACGTGGACATCTAATAGCAATTAATTGCAGTACCTGGCCAACAATCACTCATTTACAATTTTCTCGAAAACTGCTAATTTTAGAAAAAAAAGTTTCAAATAAAAAAGTTACGTCCATCTTTTATCTTCGTTACTTCTCGATACACTTGGTGTCTATTTCGAAAGATAAAAAGTTTCCCGCATGTTACATTTGAGAATGCAAATTTTCGACATAGCCTTAGAAAAAAAATAATGCTTTCTACACTTATTAAAATTTGACCTACATATTAACACATTATGTTAACAAATATCTAGTGATTACACGATAAAAATTTGAGAGTAATCAATTGTGCCGTTTTTGAGTTAGAGCGAGTTAAGAGGAAAAATAATTGTTTTATGCGGTCGGTTAAGTCGTTGAAACTATACATACCTAATCCAGGACTTGCCGATAGTGTATGTTATATATTTCTATATTATGTTTGTAATTTACAATTTGACTTATTCTGTCCAATATTTGTAACTGGCTTACGGAATCAATAAAGAATCTATTTATCTATCTTATATGAATATCTATTTTTTTGCTCTTATAGAATATAATATGTAAAAACCTACATTTTGAAAAAAAAATTGTCCTCCTACGAGTTGATGCACCTAAACCAAAAGCGATGGATATCTCTAAATTATTATTGGTTTTTAGCCGTTTTAATATAACTATATTTTGCGCTAAAATTTGGCACGAAGGTTTAGTTCAATAAAGGGCTAAGTTTCACCAACTTTCATTAAAAAGAAATATAACGTAAGAATGCACCGGCATTATTACGTTATATTTCTTAAATTGGGTGTTTTCACTGTATGCAAATTTGCTTTTTTGATATTATTAAAATGAAGTACTCCATACATTAAAGCACTTACCAATATTTAAATACCATTCTTTCATCTATCAATTTAAAATTTCAACAAATAAATATCAAAACTGAATAACTGAGCGGGTATTATACAAAACGGGCTGTGACGTCATCGGTTGCTTAACATAACCTCAACTTTCAGGTTTTTTAAGTTTATTGTCATTTTTAATGATTATATCCGCACTTCTCATTTGAAACCAGTATGGCTCCAAGCAAACATTTAAAAATTGACGCATATGATGTCTCAATATTGTTAATTACTAAAAATAAGCTGCTAATTATAGGTTGGATTTCCACCCTACAAAAATCGCCTTATTTTATTGGGAGACGATATTTAAAACTTTATGAACATTACATTGAACAAGATTTTAGTTGAAAATACGAGAACAAAGCGGAAATTCTCATAATAGTGACATTTTACTCGGAAATTTTTAAAAGATATGTATTTTTGAGGTTAGGTGTTTATGACCGATGACGTCAACAATATAGCTTAATGTTTTGGATGGTAAAATTTTAATTCAAGTTTAAAAATACTTTTTCTTGGAAATTACTCAACTGGTTGTGGAAATTCAAATGTTTTTAGTTATAATTAAGTATTACCTTTACAGTCAATGAGATTTTAAAATTTGTGAAAACATCGAATTTTCCAAAAAGACAGTTCTTGGTGGTTTTTATTTTTTTATAAATTAACAGATTTTCAAAAAGTTTGTACATAGGCCTAGTCTTATTCATAATTTTATTGCGAACAATTTGCTATTTTTATTTTTGCGATGCGATTACTAGGACCGGAGATAATAATGAAAATAACAGAAAGTTTCAGTGTTGAAAAATAAATTGCTCAAATTTTATAAGAATCAATGGACCGATTGAACACGAAACTTCTCATTGCAGTTGTTGTCACACCTTAAACAAATTAAAACCGAAAAATTGCTGCAGCCAGAGAATTTCATTCGAAATTTATTTTAACCATAATTTTTAAAATTATAAACAAATTTCAAGAAAACGGTTTAAATGAAGATAAAATTTACATTTTGAAAAAAAAGTTGTTCTACGAATTTATGCATTTAAATAATGCGCGGTTGAAAATTCGAAATATTTTTTTTATTTTTAGCCGATTAAACAAATATTTTGCACTAAAACTTGACAGGAAGGTTTCAATAAAGGACATAGTTTCACCAACTATCGATTTTGATGCATTATTATCAAAAAAAAAGGGAATTTTTTATTGGTTTCTATTTTTTTTACAAATTAACAAATTTTCAAAAAGTTTTTTATAGTTCTAGTTTTATTCAAAATTTTATTAGTACGTACCTTAATTATTCAAGGCGCAAAATTCCATGTTTTGGTGTAAGATTTATATCTCTAGGTTTAAAACTAAAGTAGATATAAATGTATATATATATATATATTTGTTATATTAATCACAGCAGTTAATAAGTATTTGTATAAAAGTGCGTCGACTTTTAACATTCGATTAAGTAGCCTGTAATAAAGCTTGTCTAATAATTCACAGGTTTACAAAAAAAAGTGATGCCTATTTGACCAGACCACGTCATTCTTCTGTATTTTGAAGCGCTGAATCCGAATCGGTGCTCCGATTGCACGAGTTATATCAGAGTTTTGATATAATCCGTTTTTATGTTAAAAAACGCGTTCTTTCGGAACGACTTTTTTTTAAATTCATTGAAAACGAGATCGCGACGGGAAAACCTTCCAGCATACTAATAAATCTTCTTCCAATATGTTACTAAGTACTTCGCGAAGAGAATTTTTCCATACGAAACCACATGAGATACTTAGGAAGTTTACATTTTTCTCATTTTTCGTAATAAATAGTCGTAAAAATCTAAAAAATATCTGTAATTTTTTTTTTAATTATCTCTATAAATAAAAAAGTTATGGTCCTTCCAAGTTTAAAATGCCGCGATCATCTGGGTTGAGCTTGATTACGTCACAATACATGATTCCGCCAACAGCGAGCGGGCGCGTGCACCTTTATACTCGCTGGCAGGCACCGGCAGTTTATAGCCAGCTTGCATTTGAGAGCCGAAAAAATTGCTAAAACATGCAATTTTGACACGTTCATATTTTTCGAAAAACACCATTGGGACGGCCGTATGATGTCGCGACGTAAAGAGGAAGTCTTCCAGATAAACCTAATCGTAAATTGCACGGCGAAATTCGAAAATTCGGCTCGGCACGAACGAATTAAAAGTGACATTTTGTGACATTTCAGAAAATCGAGCACATACACTAAATAAAGGGAACATACAGCGCGCCGCCGGCATGGTAAGTCAGCGCGTTGTGTATTGTGACGTCACGGTGGACTTCAGCCGAGGCGAAGTATTCAAATAAGAAATTGAATAAATTCGTGAGTTTTTCAGATATCGAGATAATTTTTTTTTTGTTTGACTAGTTATCTGAAAGACTACTAAATGAGGTTGAATGTACATGATATTTCTAAAATAGGACACTTCCTAATTGGCGCATGCGTAGAAACGATAAAATCGCAAAAAATCATCTTCTCACGATTTATAATAAAACTGGAAATATTGTTACTAATGTGATGAATCATAGAATGTACATTTTTTCACAGTGAATTTTTACCAAACTACGAATGCGGAGTAGCTATAAATGTGAAATAACTCATTTTTTAGTATAATAGAAATAAACGAAAAAACACCTTGAGGTGGAACTAATTGCAGTAAAGATGATTCCTTTTGTAAATGATAAGTAACACGCTCCTAATCAACCTACTAAAAATATACATCCGTACTGTTGCGCAAAATGAGTTTTTTTGGTCATCTTGAAAAAACATGAAACAATTTAAAAAAAAAAACATGAAAAATCATGTGTGGTATCAAATTACAGGAAATTTCATGTTGAAAAAGAATATGATACTGGTTTTTAAAAGTAAAAGGAAATAACAAAATGGTGGCCGAAAAACTGAAAGCTTTTGCAATGATGAAAAACATCTTTTTATTAATCTAGGCGGCTTAAAAATCCTAAGTAGCTTTAATATCGTTCACAATTTAAAAAAAAATGTTAAATTAAGAAAAATAGCTAAAATTTAAGTTATTTAAAATATTGTATAACTTTTTCAAATTTTAGATTTTGTTTAATGTGAAATTTTATCACATTAAACAAAATCTAAAATTTGAAAAAGTTATACAATCATTTTTATAACAAAATCATATTTATTTCATTAAAATCAAATCATCATTCATCTTCATCTAAATCAAAACTGTCTCCTGTGTTTGTAAAATTCTTTCCAGAACATGTTTTTACAAACTACCGAACAGGGAAGTCCATATCGGCGACATGTACATTTCATGGTGTCACATAGTTCTTCAACTGTAGTTTGGCAGGCACATTGAATCATATTTAAGAGTTTGTCCGGTGCTGGGTTCAAATCAGTTAATATCGGCTGAAATTCTCCATCAGCCAACCAATAGTGTAGGATCGGGGGTTGGCATATTAAGATTTTTCCAAATAAAACACTGCAAATGCAGTCGAAGCAGATGGTATTTCGCTACATTTTGTGTTGGAGGCAAAAGAGCTATATCAAATTCTTTTTTAGCTGAAGCTATTTTCCTAATGTATTGTTCATAACGAAGCACATTTAGGTTGCTTTTGTGAATGTTACCTCCATATAGTGACACAATAACTTTACAGCCAATTTCGACCATATCTTCCTTAGTAACATCTTCGGATGATCCAAAATGGAAAGCCCATTCGCTTAAGATTTTGGACTTTATGATATTCTTAAAAGCAGAAGATTTACTTTTGCCGAATAACGCACTGGTGGTGTCGCACCCTGTTAATGCGTGAACAAAAAGTAAAGTTTTGCAAGCCTCCTCTCCAATAGATCTTTGCATGGCTTGAATGTCACGATTGTGTGGCAGACTGCACTAAAATGTTGTTAGAAGAATGATATAGTAGTAGGATTAAAATATCAGTATCATTAGCTACTACAGTGACATGTTTCTAGTGGGCTATGTTTAAAGCTTCCTTGACGATTAGTGTGTCTGCATCACCTTCTGCATGAATGACGGAATGACCTCTTCCTTGAGAATAACTCCCCAGCATATTGATAAAGCGTTGTTTGTAGAGTTAGAAAGAAATTGGTTTTTCTTGATGATCACAGGCGAATTTTCATCAAAGACTACTACAACAGACGACTGCTTCATGCGCAATCTGTGCTCCATATCTTTTATATTTGCTTTTTCATACCCATCAAAAACTATTGTCACTTTTCCATACCTTTTGTTGACAAAGAAAATCAAAATTCGTTTACCTCATTTCTGATGATTTTTTCTTATTTTTTGATGTTTTGATGAAGAATTATTTTTGTTGCAATTAGTTCCACCTCTAACACTACTTCTACTATACTATTTTACAATTCCAAATCACATTTTCTACGGCAAAATGGTGAAGCCGTGAAAAAGGGTAACGAACAGTAGGATATATACCATTTTGAATAATGTGCGCATGCGCAGAGTCGAAAAGACGATGTAGCGGAACCTGCTAATTATAGGTTAGATTTCTAACCAGCAAAAAGCGTTTTATTTGATTGGGACAATCTATTTAAAACATTATATTGAACTAGATTTTGGTTGAAGGTGTGGGAACTAGGCAGAAGTTTTAATAATAGCTACGTAATGTAAATCTGAAGAAAAATACATTTTTGCGAAATCTATTATGTAAATAGGAACTGGTGAAGTGAGGTATACGTTTGCCAGTTCAAAAATCCATTCGTCTTAAATTATCAATAATAGAGGAAATGCCACATAATTTGAATTCCATCTTCGACGTGTAGTCCAGTCAAGGAAAAAGTTATAGAGGACATGGAGGAAGGGAGAATTTTCCAGGCGTATGTTTTTCTGGTCATAAGTAGATCCTAATTTGTTCCATAATTGAGTAAAATTTGATTCAAATCGGAAACAAAATAAAAAAGTTATAAGGGTGTCTTCATTTTAAGTGAGTCACATTGTATATTTAAGGAAATATATAGATCCCTACAAAATATACGTTAGTAAATACGCCGTTAGTAAATAAAGACTGTTTTGTAACTGTGATTTATTAGCAGACCACGGTAAACCGCTTTGATATAAATATTCAAGGTACCTAATTAATTTATTTATTAATTATCTATTTTCACTGGCGAATATCTCGTAAACTATAACACATAGGAAGAAAATGAATATAAACGTTCTTGTAGGAAATTAATTATGTTTAATTTTATATAAATTACGTTTTCCCGTACGACGCATCGTTTCCGAGTTATAAGAGAAAAATCGAAAAAGGAACCTTTCCACCCCCCTCTGAAGCGGCGGGGTTAGGGGCGGAGACTTTTAGTATATTTACCTCCTAACCTCCTAACTACTCTCACATTCCTGAAAAGGAAAATTCTCCCCTCCTCAATGTCCTCTACAATCCCCTTTTGGGCATTCATTGACTGGACTAGTGTTAGAAAATATTCACAAAACTACAAGGGAATTCAACACACAACAAAAGTAACATAATGACAACCACGTGACAATATTGTCACTTGTCATATTTGGAATTTCTAGGCGCCATCTATTGAGCGTGATTTTCCTGGTTTCTAAAAATCCTTGGCCCTAAAAAGTATGCTGAGAAGAAGAAGAATGTATGTGGTAGTGAATTGAAGTAAGGCATTACATGAGTTTGTCAGATACGAGACGAAAAAGATTACCATAAAGAGCAAGATTTGTTGTCCACTTGTTTTACAAATTTCTTACAGAAAGTCACTTACATTGTGTATTTTATAAATTTATGTGTAAGTATAATGCTAGATAATAATATTATAACATAAATTATGCATTTATAGGATAATTAAAATGTCAGCTATTGAGAAAAAATTGTTAAATGCCACAAAAATAGTTGAAAAACAAGTCAATACAGTCATTGAACAAATAGACAACTTGGATGTAAATGATTTAGAACAATTACGTTTAAATCGCATCAAGGAATTACAAAAACAAGAAGAAAAACGGAAAATTTGGTTGAGCAATAATCATGGAAAATACGAGGAATTAGCAGAAGAAAAAATGTTCTTTGATGTCATAAAAAAATCAGAAAGTGTTGTGATTCATTTCTACACAAATGCTTCTCCACGCTGCTTAATAGTCGATAAACATTTAAAAATTCTAGCCCAGAAACATATTGAAACACGCTTTACGAAACTAAACGCAGAGAAATGCCCCTTTCTTGCTGAAAATTTAAAAATTAAAACAATTCCTTCTATTGCTCTGGTTCAGAATAGTGTTATGATTGATAAAATTGTTGGTTTTACTCAATTAGGTAACAGAAATGATTTTACTACCGATATGTTAGAATGGAGAATTGCTCAAAATAAAATTATTAATTACGAAGGTGATTTATCCACTCCACCTAATTTACAAAAGAAACGGCAAAAGGACAGTGGTAAAAAAATAAGGGATGGAATCCTTAATAGAGATGATGATGATGACTTAGATATAGAAGAATATGGTTTAAAAAGAGATAATCTAAAATCTGATAATCTGAAGATAAATATTTGTTCTGAGTTAACACCTGAAGAAGAAGCTGATCTGGAGCTGACCTAGCATATTTTTTTAGAATAATACTTTTTTACTTAAAATTGACAATTAACATTTAATAACACAATTTGCATGTTTAAGTTAATACAAGGAACGAGCAATTTGTAAAAAACATGTTTCATTTCTCATTCATAAGTGAAATAGACAAAATATGATTAAATCTCTCCCACTAAAGCGCTCGGGATTTAATCAGATAATGAACTGTCAATTTTCACTATTTATATTACCAGGCAACAACGCTTTCGAACTTTTACCGATAAAATTCTAAGCACTAGTGATATTATATATGATTATTGCACTGTGCTTGACAGCTAAAACGTCAGTTGAATCAATGGGTCGCGTGCGCGTGACGTCGCAGATCTCAGATCTTAGAAAAAACAAACTGAAACTCTTTAATTGTAAAATGGCAACTAATTAAACTTTTCGTAGTATTATTGTTTTTTTGTATATTATACATACAAACGAAAGTTTTTGGTTTAATATTAATTAGTTTAATTTTCATTGTATGCTTTGCTTTTTTGATTTTATTAAAATGAAGTATTCCATACCAATATTTAAACACCATTCTTTCAGCTATCAATTTAAAATTTCAACAAATAAATAACAAAACTGAATAACTGAACGGGTATTATACAAAACGGGCTGTGACGTCATCGGTTGTATTAACATAACCTCAACTTTTAGGTTTTTTAAGTTTATTGTCATTTTTAATGATTATATCCACACTTCTCATTTGAAACCAGTATGACTCCAAGCAAACCTTTAAAAATTGACGCTTATGATATCTCAATATTGTTGATTACTAAAAATGGGCTGCTAATTATAGGTTGGATTTCCAACCTACAAAAATCGCCTTATTTTATTGGGAGAAGATATTTAAAACTTGAACTAAGAACATTATATTGAGCAAGATTTTTAGTTGAAATTTTCATAATTCGCGAAAATCAAACAAATGAACACAATAGGGATTTACCTTCGATACAAAGGAATTCACGTATAACGAAAAGTTTATACAGTAAAGTAACAGCGGAAATTTGTCATGATATATAAATCGCTGTCACATATTGGTGAATTTGTGTGTATCGAATGTAAATCCCGATTGTGTTCATTTGTTTGATTTTCGCGAAAAGTGACAGATTGCTGGGAAATTTTTAAAAGATATGTATTTTTAAGATTAGGTGTTTATGACCGATGACGTCAACAATACAGCTTAGTGTTTTGGGCGGTAAAATTTTAATTCAAATTTAAAAATACTTTTTCATGGATATTACTCAACTGGTTGTGGAAATTCAAATATTTTTAGTTATAATTAAGTATTACCTTCACAGTCAATGAGATTTTAAAATTTGTGAAAACACCGAATTGTGGAAGTGCAACAATCTGAAACAATGTCAGCTTCTATAAAGTAACAAAAGTTATAGGTTAAAAGACTGTAACTGATTTCAAACAATTAAAAGGAATTATTTTGCAAGAGTCGCCCAAGAATTTAATTAGTGGTAAGTTGTTGCATATTAATGTAAGAATGTGATTTTTAAGGTAGGTTTATGTTGCAGGAAAAACAGCCGTATTACAAGACCATGATGGGCATCCTCTCTTAATAAGGAATTTAATTTAAAATGCATTTGTGAAACTGAAAGTGCTTATGATAATAAGAACTGCTGCTCAAACAAGCAATAAACAATTAATGGTAAAGAGAATTATCATTTTATATTGGTTTGTGAGTATTTTTAATAATTATTTCTTGTTTAAATTTTAG
This sequence comes from Rutpela maculata, assembly GCA_936432065.2. NCBI lineage: Eukaryota > Metazoa > Arthropoda > Insecta > Coleoptera > Cerambycidae > Rutpela > Rutpela maculata. Next base: position 248,742,738 of record OW386285.2, read on the forward strand.
TTGAGCGAAGATGTGGAGCTGTATCGAAGGAGAGAAAAGTGGCAATATGGCAGAAATTGTTTTAAATAAGGTACACTCCAAGAGAAAAATTTGTAAGCTGCATAAAGATTTTGATGAAGTACATAAATTAAGAAAGGAAATTCCAAAGTACCTACCTTTGTCAACAAGTGATACAATGTGCCCTTTTAAAGTATATCATGTAGTGTTTAAAAACTCAACGTTGGATTGTTGCGGACATTGAAAAAGTATCAAATTAAAACTTTGGAGTAGCCTAAGGCCAGAAAACATAAATAAAGTCTGAAGGCTATGAAAGTGTTAAATTGTAGCTATAAAAGCCTTTTGAGTTTTGTATATATATATATATATATATATATATATATATATATATATATATATATATATATATATATATATATATATATATATATATATATATATATATATATATATATATATATAAACTATAAGTGTTACTTTTTCCTTAGATAGATATTAATATGAAATATATATTTTTGTTATGTTACATACAATTTATTTTTTGTTACAATATAAACCTTTATATCTCTTATTATAACTTTCTTGTCGATTCTTCTTAGAAGTGCTAATGGACTTTGGATGATAAATAATTTATTTAGTAAAGATATTTTGTTTTCCTTTCAGTTACAAGCATGTACCTATATAAGTTCGAAGTAATTGACTTTTCAATTTGCTGCTAACAATATGTGGTAGTGGGAATTATAAATAAAACATAATAAAAAGGGAATATAAAATAAAATAATAATGAACAAATTACTTACACACAATTATAAAAGACATATTACATAACAATATATGAAAAATAAAATTCTTACAGAAATTACAATGGATTGTACGGTCCAATCCATAGACACATTATAGACAATAGTATGGCGGCAAACACAGTAAAAACCCTTAGAAAACAGCTATTAGTGAAACAAATTTGTAATTTGGTATATAGTCCAATCAATGAATGCCCAAAAGGGGATTGTAGAGAACATTTTGGAGGGGAGAATTTTTCTCTTCAGGGATGTGTTGGAGGTAGTCAGGAGGTAAACATACTAAAAGTCCCCGCCCCTAGCCCCGCCGCTTCATGGGGGAGGGGGGTGGAAAGATTCCTATTTTCGATTCTTCGCTTATAACTCGGAAACGATGCGTCGTATGGGAAAACATAATCTATGCAAAATTAAACGTAATTAAATTTCCCACAAGAATGTTTGTATTCATTTTCTTCCTATGTGTTATATTTTACGAGATATTCGCCAGCGAAAATCGAAAATTAATAAAAAAAAATCAATTGTGTACCTTGAATATTTCTATCAAAGCGATTTACCGTGGTCTGCTAATAAATCACAGTCACAAAACAATCTTTATTTTACAACACTCGACGTATTTACTAACGTAATATTTTGTCGAAGTCTAGACATTTCCTTAAATATACAGTGTGACTCACTTAAAATGAAGATACCCTTATAACTTTTTCATTTTGTTTCCGATTTAAATCAAATTTTACTCAAGTATAGAACAAATTAGGATCTACTTATGACCAGAAAATCATTCACCTGCTATAAAGGCAAAGCCACCTGCGGTACCAAAATATGCTGAAAAAAAATAAAACATTTTGAATTTTAGAAATTCTAAAAAATGCATCCAATCGGCGCCACAAACGTACATACACCAAAATTTGATTTGATTATTGATGGGGGATATCTCATACATAAGCTCATCTGGCAAAGGGTGTCCTCAGTTTCCGCAATTTGTGGTGGCTACGTAAAATTCGTCGTTCATAAGATTAAAAATCAATATGATTTTTAATCTTTTTCCTCATATTTTGGTACCGCAGGTAGCTTTGCCATTATAGCAGGTGAATGATTTTCTGGTCATAAGTAGATCCTAATGTGTTCTATACTTGAGTAAAATTTGATTCAAATCGGAACCAAAATGAAAAAGTTATAACTGTATCTTCATTTTAAGTGAGTCACACTGTATACTTAAGGAAATATCTAGACTTCGACAAAATATTACGTTAGTAAATACGTCGAGTGTTGTAAAATAAAGATTGTTTTGTGACTGTGATTTATTAGCAGACCATGGTAAACCGCTTTGATAGAAATATTCAAGGTACACAATTGATTTTTTTTATTAATTATCGATTTTCGCTGGCGAATATCTCGTAAAATATAACACATCGGAAGAAAATGAATATAAACATTCTTGTGGGAAATTTAATTACTTTTAATTTTGCATAGATTGCCTTTTTTCTTACGACGCATCGTTTCCGAGTTATAAGCGAAGAATCGAAAAAAGGAAACTTTCCACCCCCTCTCCTACTGAAGCGGCGGGGCTAGGGGCAGGGACTTTTAGTATGTTTACCTCCTGACTACCCCCAACACATTCCTGAAGAGAAAAATTCTCCCCTCCAAAATGTTCTCTACAACTCTTTCATTGACTGGACTAATACTAAATTCTGTCATTAAAACGACTATTTTTCCGAGAGCGCCAAATCAAAATGGCTTCCGGTTTCATGATGGCGGCTGTTTTAGAAAATTTAAAAGATCGACGTTTCTAGCTAAACAATTGATTTTATGAAAAAAAGATATTAAGAAAAATTGTTCCGCATTAAGTTTTAAATAAGAAAGTTCTTATAAATTTTTTTCTAAAACTAAAAATTAAGACTCTATGGGGTAAAATATCACAAAAGTCAGTTTCTTCTGATATTTTACAAAATACGCAAATTAATGTTCTGTACTTGTCATAATAATTATCTTTTGGCCATAAAGTAACAATCAGAGTGGAATTATAGAATGAATTAAAGGTATAATATTTTAAATCTCGGTCCTGTAAGCGATTCGCGTAGACAAAATATACAAAATATACCATTATTAACTGAAAATGAGACAAATATTACACAGGAAAGTAACTACGACTATCTAATTTATGACGGCCCCACTTCAGTCCATCTACTTTTGCCTAAAGGAGTTTCGAAATTTGAAGAATATTCAGAAAGTTTTTCATGAACGTATTAAACATAATATTGTCGACATAGTATGGGATGTGTACAAAAAGGACAGTTTAAAAAGTCGTACGAGAGAAACTGGAGAAGTCGGAATAAGAAGTCCGTAGTAACAATATACTACCAAAGAATTGTTATTGCAATACTGCTCTAAATCCTGCAACCAAGAGAAGCAGATACAAGACTAGTATTGCATATTATAATGATTGTGTTCAACAAGGTTGGAAGGACATTTGCATTAGAACTGTCGACAGTGGCGATTTCATTTTTTTTACTGTTTGTATAAAGAAGAGCTAAATAGTTTAAATATACAGTTTGAGGCTAATAAATATTTTAGAGTATTAAAGGTGTATGGTGCATGAGATAGCACAAAAACTAGAAAAAAGCAAGTGTTATGCATTATGAGGTTTCCACTCCCTAACGGGATGTGATACCGTTTCCTTTTTGGACGATATATCCAGAAGTAACAGAAGCTTTCGCACTTTCATTTCGAAACCTCAAGAAAATATTCTTCATAATATTTTAAATTTATTCCAACGGTTTGTTGCTTTAATGTACTGCAATACTTCTTCCTGCACTGAAGTAAATCAGGCACGAAAGGAACTATTTACTTCCAAGAACAGGACAACGTGTAACATCCTCCTTTCAAAGGATGCTTTGGGCAACACATTTTACGGGCTAGCTTCCAAAGTGGGCACATTGGCGGACAGTCTCTGACATCAAATTTTATTTTGCCTAATCTTGAAAAATGGAGATGGTGCCTATCCGAAAATATTTGGGTGCCAAAATGGTCAACACTTCCGGAGGTACCTAAAGTCCTTAAACAATTAATTCAATGTAGTTGCAAAAAAGGATGCATTGAAACCAAATGTGGTCGTAAAAAAAAAAGGTTTGCTTGTAATACACGTTACTTTGCACAAATTGTAAAGGAGAATACAACTAACTTATGAAAGATTTGTTAGTCTAACTAAAAAATCTTTACCTATTTTTACTAAATTATTTTTAGGTTGACAAATAATGTGTCTTCAGTTTGACGTAAAGGAAACTCAACAAGAACATTATAATTATTGCTTTAGATTGTCAAATATACATAGAATCATTTTCTAGTATTTGTCCGTGTAGCGGCTTTAGTGTTAGTGTAAACATATTTTATAAGGTTTTTTATTTTTACTATTTTTTACAATTAATTATTTTTTATTTATTTGCTTTTATCATGTTTAGAGAATATTATTTAGGTATTATGCAAATCACAACTTACACACTTTTTTATTTATTATGAAAATACCTACTTTCTGTATATTGTTGCCCTAATCTGGGCACGCTAATATACTAGTTAGGTAAATACTTTAAAACACTCATTATTGGAGAACCAATCAAAACAACTACTCTTCTAGCTAATACTGACGAAGTATTGAATTACATGATAGGATTCTTAGCATTTTAAAGAAAAAAAATATATATATATATATTGAAAATATTTCAATCATTTATTTACAATTAGTCATCACACTTTTTTATTTAATATGAAATTATCTACTTTCTGTATATTGGTACCTTAATCGGGTCACGCTAATATACTACTTAGGAAAACACTTTAAAACACTCATTATTGGAAAACCAATCAAAACAACTACTCTTCTAGCTAATACTGACGAAGTATTGAATTACATGATAGGATTCCTGGCATTTTAAAGAAAAAAAATATATTTAAACTACTTAAATTATTTATTAAAATTCAGTCATTCACAACAATTATTGAACCTTACATTCTATTTCAACTCTAGAAAAGTTGTACAAGTTTTTTCGAACTCGTTAGTTCTCATCAGTAGAGTATAGAAACATTCATTCATTATTTACAAGCCTATTCTTGATTTATTTTTTACAATTAATTATTTTTTATTTATTTGCTTTTATCATGTTTAGAGAATATTATTTAGGTATTATGCAAATCACAACTTACACACTTACACAATATACAGAAAGTAGGTATTTTCATAATAAATAAAAAAGTGTGTAAGTTGTGATTTGCATAATACCTAAATAATATTACTATTTTTCTTAACAATTTTTTTCTGTAACAGTAATTATTCAGTTGAAAAATCTGTAAACTTTTAATTATAAATAAAAAGTAACTTTTTTGTATTTTTTTATGTACCGCCTTTATTTTTAGCTTTAAGTAAAAAGCTATAATAAACTTTTTTATTTAGAATTTAATTTGGAAAAATTTTTTTAACAACTTTTTTTTAACATTAATAATTTAGATAGAAAACTCGTTCTTTTAAATGTTATAAATCGGCCGCCATCTTGCTTCTTGAAACCAGAAGCTATTTTGATTTGACGCTGCTCGGAAAAATAGTCGTTTTAATGACAGAAATCAGTATACCAAATTACAATATTGTTTCACTAATAGCCGTTTCTTTCTGGGTTGCCGCTCTACTACAAGTGGTTAACCGTTGGAAGAAATTGTGTATGCCTTATTGGTACTTCAACTAGTTTATAGCACCTCAATCTTCATTACTTAATTTATAGGGTGTCTTTTTCACAGAATTTACAGCTGTTAATTCCTCGACCATAGCCATGTTTTCCGCTAAAAATCTAAAAGAAAATACTTCTTGTCACTATGTAGCGAACATGCTTTGTCTAGACTAGCAACAGATTCACAGTAAATACTAAGGAACCATCTGAAGCCAAGGAATCAATGGCTTTTGTTCTTGATGCTACGAGTTCATAACCTGAAAAATGAATTTGTACGTTAGCAATTATTCATAAAGTAACATTTAATTACGCAAATACATATGAGAAGAATGGTTGGTCACTGATAACAATTCTTACCTTTACAAAAAACTTTTATTCTGTAAATTTCTTGTAGAGTACTTCTTTCACCTAGCCACAAACAGCTTCAAAACTTTTGAATGCCTTGAATTCATCCTTCTCTCTATGCACTTCTCTCAAAGGCCAAGTAATTCGCAGTATTCCTATGTGTAATATTTAAAAATGCATCAATATTTATACTAAAGCATTTTCTTCTCAAAATATAAGGATTTCATTCGATGGCAGTAGTATACCTAACCTCTACATCATGAGACAATTTTGCAAAATACGAACTAACTGTCATCCTGACGAACAAAATTGAGGATATAAAAGTATCAAGAATAGTTGCAGATATTAAATAATCCAACATCAAGCTTCTAAATAGCACAAACACAGCAAAATTCACTTTGAAGAAAAACATTAAATTGGGAGATGATTCAATGACAGCTGTTTGTTTTTCCTAAGGTCTCAAAATCTGTGACGTCAGCGCACGTGACTAACATAAAAACAGAAGGTTTTCCTTTTTTTATTATGTTTTTGCGAAGATACCAGGCTTATAGAAGCAAAAGGAACATAATTAATTACCTAATTTTCAAATATTTTGGGTTTTTCTATAAAAAATAATAATCTTAAAATTCGATTTTTAAATGAATCCTCTTAAAAATTGTCACACGGGAATGGAAGTATACCCAGCCATGATTTTTTGACTGAAAAAGTACCCTCGACTGCGTCTCGGGCACTTTTTGTTAAATCACATCAAAATGAACTCAAGCAGTTTCTAGGCAAAACGTTTTCATGCGCTGAATTTTCGATAATTTTTAATGCACTACTACAGAAAATTTCTCCATATAAACTTAGGTATGCTGTATTTTAATCGTCCCTCCTTCTTATCATTCACAACGTCTTTCCAGACGTTTTTTGATCCATGTATTATTCCAGTTGGCATTCGTTTGCTGTATAGCACATCTGACAGCATTATGCCGTCTATTGCGGTTGTCCGTTAGACCCTCAACCTCACCAAGATAACATTAGCCCAACGTTTAAGAAGACGTTTTCTCTGATCTTTCAACCGTTCTAAATTATCTTTTCTTCGATTAATGTGGCCAAGAAATTAGAGGATTTGGGATAGTACGATGCTGGAGAGCCGCTTCCTTCTGAAATTTTGTTGCATTTGTGTGTATATTCCCGATGAAATCTCAGTTTAAACGGAAGAGTCACTGTGTAGACCAGGCAACGAATGATTATAGAGGGAAATTTTAGGGACAGAAAATTTGACTTCGGAACTTTGTTTGGACTAGTCTGGAGATGAACATATCAGAAGTCCCCACTCCTAGGTGGAGAGCGGGGGGAGGGGGGCACTTTAAAGGTCTCAATTTTTGGTTTTTCGCTTATATCTTGGAAACTATGCGTCGTATGGAAAAAGGTAATCTATGCAAAATTAAACATAATTAAATTTCCCACAAGAATATCTATTTTCTTCCTATCTGTTATAGTTTACGAGATATTCGCCAGCCAAAATAGATAATTAAAAAAAAAGTATTAGGTACTTTGAATATTTCTATCAAAGCGGTTTACCGTGGTCTGCTAATAAATTACAGTCACAAAACAATATTTATTTTACAACACTCGACGTATTTACTAACGTAATTTTTTGACGAAATCTATACATTTCATTAGATATACAGTGTGACTGACTTAAAATGAAGACGCCCTTATAACTTTTTTATTTTGGTTCCGATTTGAATCAAATTTTACTCAAGTATAGAACAAATTAGGATTTACTTACGACCAGAAAAACATTCGCCCGCTACAAAGGCAAAGCCACCTATGGTACCAAAATATGTTGAAAAATATTAAATCATATTAGTGGGTCTTGACGAATTTCACGTATCCACCACAACTTGTGGAAACTGAGGACCCCCTTTGCCGGATGAACTTAAGTATAAAAAATCCCCCATCCATAACCAAATCAAATTTTGGTGTATTTACGGTTGTGGCGCCGATCCGATGCATTTTTTAGAATTATTAACATTCAAAATGTTTTTATTTTTTTCAGCATATTTTGGTACCACAGAAAGCTATGCCTTTGTAGAAGGTGAATGTTTTTCTGGTTATAAGTAGATCCTAATTTGTTCTATATTTGAGTAAAATTTGATTCAAATCGGAAACAAAATAAAAAAGTTATAAGGGCGTCTTCATTTTAAGTGAGTCACACTGTATATTTAAGGAAATGAATAGATTTCGACAAAATATTACGTTAGTAAATACGTCGAGTGTTGCAAAATAAAGATTGATTTGTGACTGTGATTTATTAGCAGACCACGTTAAACCGCTTTGATAGAAATATTCATTTTTTTTAATTATCTATTTTGGCTGGCGAATATCTCGTAAACTATAACACATATGAAGAAAATGAATATAGACATTCTTGTAGGAAATTTAACTGTTTAATTTCGCATAGATTACCTTTTTCCATACGACGCATGCTTCCGAGATATAAGCGAAAAACCAAAAAATATGTCCTTTAAAGTGCCCCCCTCCCCCCGCTCACCACCTAGGAGTGGGGACTTTGGATATGTATCTCCAGACAAGTCCAAACAAAGTTCCGAAGTCAAATTTTCTGTCCCTAACATTTCCCTCTACACCCTTTTTTGAGCATTCGTTGCCTGGATTAGTATATCTCTCAACAGAGTTATTATCACCAATTCCTATGATATTGGAGGATATTTTATAGTATGGCAGACCAATTTTTTACAGCAATTATACGTCAAAATATTAGACACAGAAGCGCTGTCAATTAAAACTCTAATATTTTGTTTATTATTTCATTTATTTAATACTTTAACTATGGCAGTATTGAATAGCATACCTTTATTAGTCTATTACTTATTTTGGTACGGAATGAATTGTCATTTTGATTGGTAGATAGGACACTATATTCTGGATTATTGTTGTTGCTAGATTACAGCTAATAGTCAATTTTATGTCAATTGATTTCATCATTTTTGCACTTAATAAAACTAAATTTAGAAGCCCTTGAAGAAACTTTATTTATTTATTCGAAGAACGAAATTGTACGAAAGCGTAGAAGGGTCACAATAAATTTTAAATATTTTTTTCTTAAATTCCGACTTTAAACTTGGAATTTAGTTGAATTCCGAGTTTAAAGACGGAATTTAACAATATTCCGAATTTAAAGTCGGTATTTAACGAAATTCCGAGTTTGAAGTCGGAATATAACATAATTCCGACTTTAAATTCGGAATTTTGTTCACATAACTGAGGTAAACAAAGTGTTTGGTAAAGCGATGTCGACACTGCACACTTGAACAGAGAGGCACAGGGGGGTTATCTGGCATATTTGGTCATATAGATCAAACATGCTTGTATGAAAAATGTTTTTTTTATAATGCCGATTTTGTCGGCCTATTTTTCATAATTTATGCAATTATTATGCACTAAATAGTGCACTAAATTAAATTTTTTATAGTCTGTCTGTCTGCCTGCCTGTCTGTAGGTCTGTCTGTCTGTCCGTCTGTAACTTTTTTGTGAGCACGATTACTCTGGAACCGTTCAAGGTATTGACTTGAAATTTGGTATACGTATGTATTTTAACAAGATCTGAAACTAGATTATACTTTGATCTTATTCTGTTGAAGGGTTGGGGTGAATGGTAGTAAATAGGTAAATCAAGCAAGTAAGAGTCCATAAAATTGGTATTTAGTATATATAAGAGAAACTGAGATGTCAAAATTTTTTAGATTAAATGAAAAATTATTACCGATTGATATTCTTTTGTCTTTTGTTAGTAACTCATATAACTTGATGGTATGTATAATAATATCAATAAAGGAGGATAAAACTTTTAAAATAACTGTAACATCTAACTTCTGGTTAAGTGGAAGAACAGTTCATGTGGAAAACTGAACTTCGCCATTTATTTTTGTAATTTAAACAAAACAAAATTGTATATAGTTATTGTATATTCCCTTATGAAAATAATAAAGACGTTTATTATTATTATAGACTTACCAGTGGCACATTCTCTCAGCCGTAGCTGGAAATTATTCACTGATCCCTCATACGCCATTGAGATTTGGTTCTGCTGGAGACCGTTCCAAGTATTTAAGCCCTTTAGGTGTCGCGACGTTGGTGATGTCCTCTCCAGTAGCTCAGAGTCCAGACCCCAACAAGTAGTCAGGAATCAGGAGCCACTAATTCGATCATAGGGTGTGCACTCGAAGATATAGTTTTAAAAAAATAATGCATTATCCGAAATGACCTTGCGGATCTGAATCCAGAGGGCGCCATTCTGTCCGCGATTGCAAAAAAGCGTAAAAATTTTTTTTCCGAAAATTTTTGTGTCACTGAAAATTGATTAATTTTATGTTCCCACCGCATTTACAGGATTATTTTTTAACATTTCTTAATGATTCTCAAACCAACGGAAAGCTTATACTTTCTAGATTCAGGTGCTGCTAAATACTTCTCAAAATTGTTGGTAACAATTGCTACAGAAATTGTTTAAACAAAGCGAGCCCAAAGAATGCACGGTAAATTTCAGCATCGAGACCTTTTTAAAACTATTATAGATAGGTGCATGCTTCTATGACATGAAATCTGTAGAATAGAATGGAGCAGTTTTTAGTGAAAGAATTATCTGCATTGCTTTATTGTTGTAAAAGATACGATTATTTTTGTACAGCACGCGTTGTGATCCGCGGCGTCTTTTGACAGATATACAGTGTACATGTATGTCTCGCATTGCCTCGCTCTCAAGGCTTGTTGACTACCTGCTTAGACACTGAGGTGTATGGTAATAAAATAACAAAAATCTCATGAGTAGCGTATACAGTGACTGTTTATAAATTCATGTAAAATATTCGGCAAACACCGAGCAAAAAATGAAGTAAAAAAATATTCTGAGGTTTTTGATTTTTGTACACACACTAAATCACATTTTTCACATTTAATGGAGGGGGGATGGTAATGGGGGTGGCTAATGCTAATTATGTTATAACTTCTCTTGTAAATACTAAATAATAATTTTATGAACTCTTACCTGCTTAATTTATCTATTTACCCCCATTTATCCCAATTTACCACCCCAAACCTTCACCCCAAAAGAGGGTATTATAAGTTTGACGCGTATGTTTGTATGTTTGTCTGTCTGTCTGTGGCTTCATATCTCTTCAACGGGTGATCCGATTTTGATGTAGTTTTTTTTATTTGAAAGAGTATTTAGTCGAGAAGATTATAGGCCTACTAGATTTTGATGTTTGGTCGCCATCTTGAATTCGCCCTGTTGAACTTCTCTAGAAATTATCCGATTGAAGTAAAATTGAAAATGTGCAGACAATTATGGTAGCCGAACATGATTTAGGCCTCATTTTGATTCGGTAATATGAAACTGGTACGATTAGATACATTGATCGGGAGTTTTTAAAAATTTTCAATTTTACTTGTATTATTGCCAACATATTTTGAAAGCTGCGTATCAAATTATTCTGTGGAAAAGTTCAACTTCGATAAACTCAGAAATTCCCAATCCAATTGATTTTTAACTCCCGACCCCAAAAGAGAGGTGTTATAAGTTTGACGCGTATGTTTGTATGTTTGTTTGTCTGTCTGTCTGTCTGTGGCTTCATATCTCTTCAACGGGTGATCCGATTTTGATGCAGTATTTTGTCGAGAAGGTTATAGACAATATTAGATTTTGATGTTTGGTCGCCATCTTGAATTCGCCGTGTTGAACTTCTCTAGAAATTGTCCGATTGAAGTAAAATTGAAAATATGCAGACAATTATGGTAGCCGAACATGATTTAGGCCTCATTTTGATTCGGTCATATGAAACTGGTACGATTAGATACATTGATCGGGGGTTTTTAAAAATTTTCAATTTTACATGTGGTTGGGATTTGAAAAATAATGTACTTATTCCTAAATTAATGACTATAAATCTTCGTCCTCAAAATGTATATTTTAAATGCAAATTTAAAAATCGTACCGGAAACTGCAGTTGTAGCAAAGCTGGGTTAGAATACATAATAGATTGCTACTGTGAGGGTAAATGTATTAGCTGTTAATTTAGTTTAAGTATAATGTATGTATATTTTATTATTATTATTTTTGTATTGTTATTTCTCAAGTACAAAAAGTAAATTTAAGTTCATTTAATTAGCTGTACAGTTTTTTGTCTCTAATCAATATTTTAAGTTAAAATATAATAATTTTTGGTTCTCTAGTAAACTAATCTTTAAATACCTTCGTTTTTTTCATAATGACAAATGATAATATTTGCGTATAAGTAATACGCATTGTAAATTTTTTGCAATCACAGTATATTGTCAGCAAGTTACCGATCGGCAACAGCGCGCGGACGTGTAAGCCAAAACGATAGCGGAAATAATGGAGCGCTGTACAAAAATAGTTCTATCTTTTACAACGATAAAACATCGCAGATGATTCTTTCACTAAAAACTCCTCCATTCTATTCCGCAGATTTCATATCATAGAATCTATAATAGTTTTTAAAATGTCTCGATGCTGAAATTTACCGTGTACTCTTCAGGCATCCTTTGTTTAAACAATTTCTGTAGCATTTGTTAACAAAAATTTCGAAAATTATTTGACAGCATCAGAATCTAGAAAGAATAAACTTTCCATTAGTTTGAAAATTATTAAGAAATATTAAAAAATAACCCTGTAAATGAGGTGGGAATATAAAATTAATCAATTTTTAGTGATACAAAAATTTTCGGAAAATATTTTTTTACGCTTTTTTGCAATCGCGGACAGAATGGCGCCCTCTGAATTTAGATGCGCAAGGTCATTCCAGATAATGTACATATTTTTTCAATACTATATCTTCGAGTGCACACCCTGACATTTTAGGAGCGTCTTTTGAGAAGCTTGATTCCCGACTAAAGGGATCATAGACTCCTAATCCAAGACTTTACTTAAAATATGCACCGTTTGCAAAAATACATTATTTTATTATTATTATTTTATTTTTTTAATAAAAGCCAGTCACCCTTTATTCTCTGTGGCTTCGACTCTCACAGAGGGGAGCTGGTAGTACCGGCAGCCACTTCCTACGCCCGTGGAGTGAGTGACTACTGGGTTCGAGATCGTGTGCCCTAAGCAGACGTAATGAACCGAGGATGACGGCCTTCTGCATTCTGCCGGCTAAGACCTCTGCCGAATTTCGGCATGCCGGTATGATCCTACGTTCCGAAAGCAGTGTGTGTCTCGTTCCACCGAGGGCTCCTATAATCAGTACCGCTATCTTAACAGTATGGTCTGGATACAGTTTGCGGAGTTCGAAGAGCAGATCTCGATATTTTATCCGTTTTTCCTCCTTCAAGACAATGTTGTTTTCTGGGGGCCGAGAACTCCACGACAAACATTGTCTTGAATTGGTGGTCGAGGAGGACTATGTCAGGCTTGTTGGCTTGTATTTGCCTGACGGTGGGGAATGAAATAGTTCTAATGAAATAGTTCTAATGAAATTATACACTTCTTATTTCTCACAATGGACTCAATATCCCCGAAGCATAAGGCAGCACTGGTGTCTCGTCTATCCCATACGAGTGCCTTAAGTGATAATAAAGCACTCATATTGATCCATCGTGCCTCTGAATATAGGCCGAGACTGCATGTGTCAGACAAGCCAACAACAAGTGTATCAGAGTCCTGCGGCAGGCCCTGCAGCTGACATCAGGGACCTCTATACACGACTTCGATAAACGGTTGAGTGTTGAATACACCATCCTGGCAAGCCATTATGAATTCCTCGGTCTCAGAGTTCAGCCCGGCTGACCTTAAGAAGGCAAGGTCTTCTATATTTTTATAGAAGACTCCGTGCATTGGCTTATCCGTATGAAGCTGCAGAAATATGTTGTGTTCTGCAGCTTTAATTTGGGCTCTTCGCCGAGCAGGTTCCAACTCGGTGACAGAGTCTCAATTTACCCGCTCGACGTTGAAGGAGAGGTCAAGTTCATCAGCTGCTCTCTGTGCTACCTTAAACAAAAACGCTCCTGCCCGTGCATTTTCATGGTCCCGGACCATGAAGAGGAGGAGATCCGAACTCCTGATAATATTACAGGCTCCATCCAGAACCATCCTGTTATAGAGACTCTCCAAACTCACGTGTCCACGGCCTCCCCGATGTCGCGGGAGGTATAGCCATGGAACGGACCATTTAGGATACAAACTCCTATTGAGATGCATCTTTTTGCGGCTTCCTATGTCGAGTGGACGCAACTCCTTTCGACTCCATTTCACTACTTCAAAGGAGTAGAGAAGGATCGGAACGTCAAGCATGTTGGTAGCAGACACCTTATTCTTCCCCGATAGTTCTGAAGACCAGATCTGGGAGTTGGTGCTGATACTTTCCGCGGAGAGCGTTTTTTACTACATTCACTTCTTGAATGAAGCGTTGCTCGACACCCAAGTAAGTGTACGACTCTTCGGCATCTAGATGATGTAAGATGCTTCCGTCTACGAGCTGCGCGTCTTCTCCGTAGTCCTCTCTTGAGATGGACCAGTTCACATTTGTCAAACCCGAATTCCATGCCGACAGCCTTCGTGTACTCCTGTACCACCTTGAGGGACAGAAGGGGAGTGAATTTGTTTTCTATAAATTCATTGTTCATTCCTTTCTTACCAACAGAAGCTTTTAAATTATTTTTCTTTTGGAAGCTTATTTATTTCGGATAAAAGGAAAAATATTTCAGAGTATAAAAAATTTAATTTACTGCATAATAATTGCATAAGTAATGAAAAATGGGGATTTTAAATAAAGTACAAAACCGGCATTATAAAAAACGTTAACATTTTTCATACAAGCATGTTTGGTCTATATGACCAAACATGCCAATAACCCCTTATGCCTCTCTGTTTAGTGTCGGCATCGCTTTACTAAACGCTTTGTATACCGCGCAGTTATGTCAACTTCTTAAATTCCGACTTTTAACTCGGAATTTAACTAAATTTCAAGTTTAAAGTCGGAATTTAAGAAAAAATATTTAAAATTCATTATGGCCCTTTTACGCTCTCTTTCAGTTGATACTTACAAATTGTTTTCTTTTACTAATTTAAAGTTTTTTTGAAAAACTTGCAAATGTTTCCAAATATCTCATAATCATCTGGAACCACTTTAAAACATTATATGTTTTTAGACTCTTGCCCTTGCCCAATCAAAATTTTAATTTTTATGCGTCAGAGTATTCAGGTTTACCATTGTTTAAAACTTTCACAAAATGGTTAAATCTTCACCAAACAATTTTGACAATTGAATATTAACCATTTTTAGTTTGGATGTACTAGAACTATCATTATTGCTGAGATTATGGGGGAAATTGGAAATTGTTTAGGAAATATTCAACATGACAAATCATAAATTCTCAAAAGCATCAAGATTTCCATAATTAGAGAGCCCATCGGGATTGAATTCTTATGTAACTTTAATAATTTGATGAACAATTGCTTGATGATGTAACAATGTTTTGGATAAAGTCATGTAACGTCTTCTTCTAATTTGGTGATATGTTGGCTATCGCCTTTTAATGACTATCCGACATCAAAAAAAGGCTGAACTCGTCTAAATATATTTTCACGGTTAGCAGTTAACTTTTCTAATTTTAATTAGACAGCTGTTTTAGAATGTAAATTATTTTTTCTTTGCTTATAGTCACAGTAAAAAATGTATGATTATGATTTCCCAAACAGCAGAAAGAATAATGTATGAAAAATATTTTTGGATTTTTCATACATTAGATAAACCTGAGTTTGTGAAAGACTTAGTAGTTGTCTTCAACTCAAAACTTACTTTCTTCAGACATACTGAGGAATGCGTTGTTGGAGCTTTTAAATCACTAGGTTTTATTCTGTGTAATAGTAGGGACCTTAAAACTTTGTCTACTCTTCGTCTATTATTTATAACATTTGTTAGATCCAAATTGGAATACGCCTCCATTGTTTGGAGTCAATGGAGTCCCAGTTATAATGTCTATATCACCTCACTTGAGAAAGTACAAAGACGTTTCTTCAAATCGACAGTATTTATCCTGGAAGGCAACTATCCAATTAGTACACCTCAGGAGTCATTTTTGAGCAAATTTGACATGTGTATTCTACTTGGAAGACGGATAATGTGTACTATAATTTTCTTATACAAAATCATCGAGAACGAAATCAACTGTCCCTCTATTACCTCACTTATTAATACCTAGATTGTCCGCTAGAACAAGTAACATATTTATCACACCTACACCTCGAACTAGCATCTTAAGCTCATCTCCGTTGCATCAAATCTGTTTAAATTACAATAACATAGAGCAAAGGTTGGATATTATGGATATTTTCAACTGTAATATTTCTGACATAAAACGAACTTACGCAGGTGTTTAACAATTATTTCTCCCTTCTTATCTTGCTTGTTCCGCTATGTATATTATGTGCAAATATTGTATTGTATATATTTTTATGTTGTATAAATTGTCATTTACAGATTTAATGAGCTCATTTAGTACTTTTTTTTTATTCAATTATGGGAAAGATCTTACAATTCTAAGACCCTGTGCAGAAAACTAGAATTTTGTGAGATCTGTAAATCGTCTAAAAAAAATTATAAACATGGACCGCACCCGTTTTGTCGAATCTCGGCCGTGACGTCACTTGATAGCAACCCACTAGTCGCACAGGGAAAGACTCGACGATCTCAAGCGGAATGCACGAGCTTTGATATGTTGCGCGACCATTTCGTTTCCTATCCTCTGACGTCACGATGTTGGTCACACCGCGCTTCCAATTCCCTCTTTAGAAGTCGTATGTTTCGAGAACCAAATATCGGATTCATCTGAAATTTTCAACATTGCCTAATTTTAAATAATACTTTATCCACAAGAAGTAACAACTACTAAATAGAGTTCATTAAATGAGCCCAATCGTTTTATATTGTTATTCTGATAACCTATTTTTCACTTCGGTGTTTTATTTTATTTTTATTTTATTTTATTTTATTTAACTTACACCATTCAACAGCATAACACCAATTACTGAATGGGTACAATACAGAGTTGTAATATTTATAACAATACTAACAATACTAATAACTAATAATCAGTAACAAGAGAAATACTAAAAAAGAATACTAAGAGTGCTAAGGACTAAAAACTAAGTGTCGCTAAATTATTAGAAGTTCAGATATAATAAACATCGGTACACACTATAATTTTAGGTTTTTTTTCAAGGCTATACTGCAGTTGAACAGATCAAACTTGGTTTGAACATAGTTATAATTGTTACAAATTTGATGAAGCGGTGAGAATTTCATTACATTAATACGGGGTGTTTGGAGATTGAGAGTAGGAGATTGCCGTAGGATTACATGAGGAATTGAAAAATTCAACTGGCTGAGAATCTCCTCACTGTCAATGTCATTTGTTATTAGATTGCGTAAGAAAACTAGTTGGGCTATAATACGGCGATTTTCAAGAGCATCGAATGAGTGTCTAGACAGTAATTCATTATGTGAAAATCCAATTGGTGGATATAAATTATCATCCTTGAAACTGAGATATTTTAGGAAACGTCTCTGAACTCTTTCTATACTTTGCACATGAATATTATAGTGAGGACACCATATGATGGAAGCATATTCAACGCGAGGTCTAACAAGAGCGCAGTATAATAACTTGATGGTATTTATATCATTAAATTCGCGTGTATTCCGTATCACAAAGCCAAGAGATCTGAAGGAGTTTGTTATTATATCATTTATATGGTCAGTAAAGGATAGTTTAGGATCGAAAATTACGCCAAGGTCACGGATAGTGTTAGGTCTATGCAATGCTTCATCAATGGAATAATCATATTTTATGATATTTTGTTTCAGAGAAAAGGACATTACGTTACATTTGGTAGGATTTAGAGGCAGACTGTTTGATGTACACCAGTTATTTATTTTGTTTAATGCTATTTGTAGCTTAATACAGTCATCAGAGCACTTAATAGCAGTGTATATTTTCATATCATCCGCGTACAATAAACAATTTGCTTCCACCTCATTTATAATATCATTAATGTATGTATTAAATAATAATGGTCCCAGTATAGACCCTTGAGGGACCCCAGAAGTGACAGATATCTCAGTAGATTGTTGACCGCAACATTGTACAAACTGTTTTCTACCTTCAAGGTAAGATTTGAAAAAATATAGCAGATTTTTTGACAGGCCAAAATGATCTAATTTGTTAAGCAGAATACCATGATTGAGTCTATCGAATGCCTTCGAGAAGTCAGTGTATATGACGTCCACCTGCAGACCGGTGTCAAATGTATCAGCTATGAATTGCGTTATACAGAATAAGTTCGTAGTTGTGGATCTTCCCTTCATGAAACCGTGTTGTTTAGTTGTGATTTTGTTTTTTAAATGGAAAAAGAGGAAATCATGGAGAAGCATTTCAAGGCATTTAGAGAAGTTGTTGATAATAGTAATAGGTCTATGATTTTCAATTTGGTTTTTCCCTCCTTTCTTGTATACGTTTAGAGAACTTCCAAGAAGAGGGATATGTAGATGTGTTAATGGAGAGATTAAATATTATGGTAAGTGGTATTGCGAGAAGACATGCACAGTCTCGTAGGAAAAAAGCAGGTATTTTGTCAGGGCCAACAGTACCTTTGGGTTTAAATTTTTTAAGACAGTTAAGTACTTCAGTTTCAGTGAATTGCTTTAGATGTATGCTATCTGTTAGGGTATTTTGAGAGGTAACTTCAAAATGAGTGCTATCTATATAGGAACTCTGAAAAAAGTCTGCAAAAGCATCTGCAATGTTTTTTGGGTCTTTTATCATACTATCATTATATATCATATTGTTTGGCATGCCATTATTATTTTTTTTATTATTAAGAAAATGCCATAGTTCTTTAGGATTATTTTTTATATTACTTTCGATACGACTATAATATTCTTTATAAGAGTTTTCTATGTCAGCTTTAATTCTTTGCCTCAAAAATTGGAATTCTTGTAACGCGACAGGGTCTTTATATTTTTTATAGTCTCTCCAGGCTTTATATTTAAGACGGATACATTTTATAATGATAGCATTAAACCAAGGTGGGTACATTCGTCTATGAGGTTTGGTTTTGGGTACAAAGGTATCAAGCAACTCATACAATTTTGTATAAAAAGCGTCGCAGGAACTGTCAACATCGGTAAATCTATTTAAAAAGCTCCAGTCTATATGAGTTAAACTTTCATACAACCCTATGAAATCTTCCTTTCGAAAATTGTAAAATATATTGTCAATTCTTTGTCTATTGTTCTTTTCCTCCCTAGTAAGACCGAAATATACTACGATCGCAGGATGATGATTGTCTTCGGGTAGTAATGTATCTAACGCTTTTTACAATACCAGGTCCAGTATTCTCTGGTTCGCATTAAGGTTGAAATTATATTATTTATAATCGGAAAAATTAAGGAAATTTATAAGTGGTAATACTCTAGCATTAAGTACATTGGTTTCGAGATAATTAGAATATTCAGGAGTATTAAAGTCACCGCCATATAAGTACTCTAATGAACTGATTACATCAAACAGAGAGTTGTACAATTCTATATTGGTATTTGGGGGAATATAGAATAGAAATATGTAGAAAGAGTAGTGATTTAAAGTTATTTTTGCTCCGAGCATGTCAATAAGTGATAAGTTGTCGTTGCAAATAGTCTTCAAATCTATAGGGTGTACAAAAAATATACTACTTACTGCTAACATAACACCTCCACCTCTGGTATATCCAGTTGCATTAAAATTTCGGTCAGATCTGATTATGAAGTAAGATGAGTTAAACATTTCTGAATTTAAAACGTTAGAGTTTAGCCAGGTTTCTGTAAATGCGAAAATATCGAAATTACAGGACAGTATAGCATTATACAATTTGTCTGTTTTTGTATTTAAACCACGGACGTTTTGATAGTATATAGACACGTTCTGGGAGGTGGAAACATGAGAAGCAGTGGTAGAAATGTGTGGTAAAATTGGAAGTACTTTTCCTTGGCAAGCACGAATAATCGGTTCAGATACCGATAATTGCTATTTTTGTGGCCCGAATAATTCAGATCCGTGTTTCTCTAAAGCCTGTTTATAGGCGTAACAGCTATTATAATTCCATACAGCATGGTTTATATTTATGTCAGTCTTTTGCTTTTCTTTTATGAGCCGACAATTGATACATTTGAGTAGGTTTCTATTTTCATCTCGATTTCCATCTCGATTTTTATTATTTGCGGGACAAGATTTTAAATCATGAGCTTCAGAGCACAAGGGACATGTAATATTGTTATTGCAGTTGTTTTTCGAGTGATTATAACCATTGCATTTGAAACAGCGGGGTACAGAAAGAGCATCAAAAACTAGGCAACTATCTAGACCTATAAACAAATTACCATTTTGTAGTACCTTTTTATATGTGACTGGGTCAACCTGCAGTGTAGCCTGATACACCTTATTATTTTTCCTTGTGGGCCAAAACCTAATGAGTTTGTATTCCGATGACGAACTGAAGATGTTATTGTTCTGTCGAGTGATGTAGCTGAGTAGAGTGTCTTCATTGTACTCTTCTGAAATACCAACTATTCTGATCCTAGCACGTGCGTTCTTTAATTCAACTATCTCATATTTTTCAGAGAGCTTTTCAGATGCGAGTTGTTTAAAATTTGCTGCTTCTTCAGCATTAGTGCAACCTAGTATAAGACCGCCATTCGATGTTTGCTTCACATTATTAACATGAATGTTTGTTTCAGCAGGGTTGACTTGCTGCAGAATGTCTGATTTAGTAAGGGACACTTGTTGCTCTTGATTTTTTGGCTTAATCAAAATTTTAGGCTGGTTTGTTGGGCGTAATACACTGGCATATGTTGTGGGGTGAGCAATGGGTAGTTGTTCGTATGATTGAGATATTTTTTCAGAGGCTAGTTTTTTTACTTCTTCTTTAATTGTGTCGAATTTCAAGACCAGTTCGTTCATCAGTAGGGTACATTTCTGTTCGAATATTTCCTTTAACTCATTTAAGTAACCACTGTTTTCGAAGTCGTGGCAAGTTTTGCATTTCCACGATAAGCCTGGGACACTCTGTATATGTGGAGTCACATCGGGAGGTAATCCGGCACATTCAGCGTGGTACCGTTTCTTACAGAGACCAGAGCAATTAATGTACGGTTTTCGTGTCGTAGAATCACACGCACCACAGCGGGACATGGTTTCCTGCCTTATCTACCCAGAAAGGCACAGAAATAATTTGTTAAAGTATTATTTCCACTATTTTATATTGACTGTACGATACGTCGACCGAAATCACTTTATGGGTAAGATGGTTATAGGAGTAATAAATCTGTTTACTGATACCAAATGTTTTTGCTTGAAGTGGCCTGGAGGGCCATCCACCCATCCACTTTCAAAGGCAGGTAGGCTAGAAACTTACACTACACTTTGTCACTAAATATTGTTTTAAGTTGGTTTTTAATGTATTATTAACACTTAACAATAGGCAACATTATTCCCACACGTATGTATTAATGAGGATTTTTTGGCCGTTATCTAGTTCATTTTTCAGAATTTTTACTACACTTTTTACCGATTTCTTTGACGTTTTTGTGCGGAGCGTACCTATGCGTGTACCCTTGAACGCAAATATCGTGTTTTGTTGTATTCATTCGTTATTTTGTTTTTAATCTTGAAATTGTGTTGTTATTTATCCTGTAACTGGGTTTTACCCGCTGGGTAAATTATTGAAATAAATAAATAAATAATACATTATTCTTTCTGCTGTTTGCGAAATCCTATAAAAAATATTCTTTGTTTTTAGCATATTGAAAGTAATTCTATAAAACTGGCCAATAATAATAAAATATCTGTTTAAATAAATTTTTTAAACCGGTCAAAAATTATATGTATTAATTTTAATAACATTCTACAATATAATACAAAATAGATATGTTTATCTGAAAATATGCTGTAGCACTTTATTTGAAAACTAGTTGATCAAAGACGCGTAAAAAATAGTTATCTTGATTTTGCTAGCAAACGAATTAAATCCCGTGAATTCTGTACAGCTGTGGTTATTTGATGCGACAAAAGTATTCAAGTCAAATTTTCAAGATAATAGTTGCATATCTTCAAGAATAAAATACCACAGGGAACAGCAGGATACTAAATTTATATCGATTAAAATTTGTCCCAGTTTCTTGTGCTATTTAAACTCAGATTGTTTTTTATTAGGCAAAAAAATCGATACGTCCCAGTTCTTTTAACTATAATAAAATATAGGTATAGCTTATAATGTAATTTTAACATATTAGTTAATGAGTAAATATTTAGATTTGGAAGATAAAAAATGGGCAAATGTATACGCGTAAATATTGTTCCTACTAGGCCATTACCAATTTTTCGAGTGAAAACTGAATCGAAACAGTAATCAGCTATTAAATAGATGTGCTCAAAAAAAAAAAAACAAAGGATTAAGTCCAATCCCGGATGCGAGGAACAATAAATATGATATATTTAACGGATTTTAGTTGACTGTAAGTAGAATAAAATAACTTGTAAAATAACTTACTAACTTACCCTTCCTTGGTCATTCTTATAAGTTTAACTCGAGTAGAAGGAAAAAGAAAAGGGACGAACATTGGGAAAGTAGCGGGAAGGAGCTAACACACTGCTGTTTTCTATTATAAGCAGTATTTAGCACTACT
The DNA here is from genome assembly GCA_936432065.2 of Rutpela maculata. NCBI lineage: Eukaryota > Metazoa > Arthropoda > Insecta > Coleoptera > Cerambycidae > Rutpela > Rutpela maculata. The sequence continues at coordinate 248,765,331 of OW386285.2, forward strand.
TAATTGCTGATAAATAAATATATGTTGAATGAGAGATTTAATAACAATAATTCCATGATTTAGTTTGTCTAGATTCTACGCGTTCACTTTGCTCCAAAAAAGTTTTTTAGACAAAAACTTTCAAGTTTAAAGAATATTCACTATATAGAGTATTTTTATACCAATAAGAAAGTTAAGAAAACATGTAAACATCCAAAACGCTTACCTGTCATCTTCTCTTTCTGGTTTTCAAATATATATGTAGACCGACTCATGTTGAGGTTACTTACACTATATCACAATAACATAGACCGGTATCGGTTACACTTTATACGATTTTATATTATTTGTTTAGCATTATCATTAGGCATATACTGCACAAAAAATAAACATAAAACATACCGTTTAATTCAAATGTGAGCAATAAAGTCGATTATTATTAACCGGTCATTAGGGTAAAGAGGAATTGATTACATAAAATTGATGCATTTCTCATTTAGATGCTTATTAATGATGTATATCGTATATATCATATGCATAGTTGATCAAACTATCTACCCATCGTTTTTTACAAAATATTTGTAGTTTTTACATGCACTATTTTTAAGAAAAACAGTATGTAGATTGATTGTTTAAAAAGCTACAAAAAAGTTTCAATTAACTTTTTTGTTAGAACGCAATTTAAAGGAATAAATTGGTAATTTCGAATTTCAAAAATATTTAAAAACAAATGGACAATATTTATCGCAGAGCATTGTCCTAAAAATCAAATTGTAGGGAATTAAATTATCTTTCAGCACAGTACTAGACATTTTTCTTGTTAAGTATTTGTTTTTGAGTTAATTACCAAAACCCTGTGTTGAAATTTTACTTTTGGGGAGTGGAAAAAAAATACTAAATTTTAAAATACCATATCTTTGTCAATTTCTGATCACGTTATCTCAAATTCAAGGTAATTTCATAGTATTCTAGTTATGTGTTTTAATAGTTTTTGATAAAATTCGTAGTTTTCAAGATATTTGCAGTACACCGTTTTTCAATTTTTTTTCTTTTCATTTTTAACATTTTTCTAATTTTATTAACAATAAATTGCGTAAACAATTAATGAGGCAAAAGCATACTTTTTGAATGAGTAAATATTTGTATAAATGTCATTTAGAACCCAATAAAAAAAGGTTTCGTCAAAATCAGTCTTGATTAACCGTTTTCTGAGGCTTTGTAGACTTCTATGCAATAAAATCCCGCATTGTAGACTTATATGCAATAAAATCCCGTACACCTATTTTTCGCTATATTAAATCATTCTTTATTTATTTGCCAGTGTCAGTGTCATATTTTCGAAATGCCGAACTTAACTGAACATGAAAAAATTCTAATTCTCTCTAAAATTGAAGAGGGATGGTCTATCTGAGCAGTTGCTAACCATTATCACTTAAATAAAAGTACCGTTATGAGTGTGAAGAAAAGGTGGGAGGAGGAAGGTATCATAAAGAGAAAAGACGGTTCAGGCCGACTGAGAAGTTCAAATCTCGCTCAAGATGAAGCGCTTCTTAACTATTTGAAGGAAAATCCATTTCAAACAGCAGTAGACGCTGTGTCCATGACAAATTTTCCAGCACCGAAGTCAACAGCTAGTCGAAGGATGGGAAAATCGCAATTAAAAAACTGTGTAAGTGTCAAGAAGACCATATTAACAGAAGAACCTAAGCAAGCCATCATTTTGTTTTGTTTAAATTATGTCTGTCGCCCGTTGGAGTTTTGGAACAATGTTATGTTTACCGATGAAAAAGCTTTTCAGTCTTGTAATGACGGAAATATCGGGTGTACCGTCCTGCAAATACCAGGTTTCACGAACACTACGTGTCTCCGCGGAACAGGTTCGGGCGACTTTCTGTTAATGTTTGGGCATGGATAAGCGTGTATGGCCCTGGTGTACCGTGGCGTATCATAGGTAATGGTTGATTTAATGGAAGTAAAATTATCACAGGCAGGCACGTGCAGAACAGCCTTGCAGAAAACCGCTTTTTAATGTTTTGAGCTTTCAGAATCTGGCCTCAGAATCTCGGACACAATTTTTCAACGTCAATTTTTACATTTGTTATAAATCTAAATCAATAAATCATTAACATTTTTCCAAATACCTTACTGATGACATTTCACAATCAATGTCACTTTTTTATAACCTATATGATAATAAAAAATCTAAATAGACCATTCCAGAACACGTGACTTTAACAGATCCGCCATTTTGTCTGGGTGGCATACAAACCGATTATTCTCCGTTTATTTACGTGCGTTTCTGTGTTCTTTTGTGCTGTGAATTGATTTATTTTGTGATTTTTTGCAATTTTTTTCGCCAAGATGTCTCGAAGTGTATACTATTCAACCCTTGATGCGATAAAAAAAAATCGAAATTATAGACAGCATTGACCCCTATGCAATTCCTCCTGAGGAATGCAGGCTTGAAATTTATAAGTTGTCCAATATTACCATGATGGACTTAGTGAATTATTTAATACTAACCCATAGTTATTACACTGGTCAACAATTGAAGGCTTATAAAAGTTTGCAAGCCTACAAACATTATGAATCTGGCTCTGTTCAAGAGATTTTGGCAAAACAAATCAATGATGAGGCATTTATTGTCATTGGCAAGGTAAGAAATCAAAGTAAATGTGTAATTTTACATTATAATTAGATTCTGTATATTAATGTTTATCATTTTAATATGCCACAAAGGTTTTAAGCGTGAACCTTTCAAATCTCGAGGATGCAGATTGACTCGGTTGGATGCTGGAAACGTATCCCAAATTCTGGTTGGGTATCCAGTCTGGATTAGTTTTATCCTCTAGGGAAGCTGGTTTTCCTAAAATCGTAAATATTATTATAATACTTAATAATATTTATATATTTGCACATTTAATTTTATCCTCGATTCTAACCTTAAAATCTAAAAGGAATTTTGTACGAAAATTAAGTACTTACCAGTTATAAAATGTTTGGAACAAATACGGCCGTTTTTTAGATGGCTTTCATTTAGGGGCCCCCGTTTCAAACTATTAATCCAAGCATTTCTTCTTTCTCTAGACAATGCATTAAGATGATCTCCTCTATCAGTTAAAATTGCGGGAAATCGAAAAAACGATACATTATCTCTTTCAGCACGCATTGAACATTTAACAACATTACAAAAATGAGGCATTTTCTATAAATTAGACCAGGATTAAACAACTTTGTAATGAAATACTCTTAATGTTTACATACACAAATGGCATTGTGTGCCACCCAGCAAATATGGCCGAACTGTCAATGACGTCATTCTGGAATGGTCTATTCTAAAACGACTGATTCACATCACTTAATATTAGTACTGGATTATTTGATTTTTTCAAGTGTAGGTACGGGATTCTATTGCACAGAAGTATACCTTGGAAAACGAGGTTTTGTATCTTGGAAAATGGTACCTAACGTGAATGGTTTTCCAGTAACAACAAACAAACTAGGGGGTTGGGTCCCGATCGGCGCGAGCTTAGTATATTTTTATCAAAGTGGTGCCTACGGCATAGTGTATAGGACTGAAATTGTACAGCAAAGGGTGATTCCCCTCGCCAAAGAAACAAAAAATAGGAAATAATTTCTTTCCTATAATGTTTCTTAAGCTTTCTATGATGCCTTGAAAGTATAACTTAAAACAGACTTTTTAAACAATTACTCAGTGATGGTTGAAAGTGATGATTTCAGAATTATCAAGGAAAAGCGTTTTCATAGTAGCTACGTACACGAAAAGTTTCATCAAAAACTAATCGGTGGCGTCGATGTTAGGGGGAATTGAAGTAATAGAATCTTGCAGAAAAAAGTTATTTGCAACCGAGCGGATTTTTGTTTTATTGATTTGGATGCAACATCTATAACTAAAGCTTATGTCCTCCATTATTTTTTCCGTACATATTGTCATGAGTATAAATTAAAATGTAATTGAATATCGTGAGCATCATAGAGCCATTAGGAAGCATTTCAGCAAAATAAAATGTTCTTGTTTTTTCGCTTTTTTTGAAGAGGGAAATCGCATTTAAATTTTTTTTTATGACGTCATCGAAACATGAGTATTGAGAATATGCGAAGTGTGCGCCTATCAGAGCTCAACTCCCTAGTTTGATCGGTTATTGCTCAAAAACCACTGCATCTATTAGAAATATTCATATGACCTTATGTCAGAGAACTTATACCATAGAGAAGCGACAATATCGGCGGTTCCTTTGACATTTTATGGCCCAGTTCTAATGACATTGATTTGAGTGAAAGACAACCTCTTACACTGAGAGAACTGTAAAGTTTGATGTACACTGAAAGTAATTCAGTATAATATGTACTCAACACAATCTCTTACACTGAGAGAACTTTAAAGTTAGATGTACACTGAAAGTAATTCAGTATAATATGTTACTCTACCACATATTAAATATAATTAAATAATAGTTTATGTTTTAAATACTATTAGTTTTTAAAAAAGGCTAAAAAAACGTTAAAAAAAATGTAAATAATATATTAAATATCAAATATTTACATTCACATATAATAGAATGTATTGGTATACGTTATCAAAACATATTTTAGAATAATATATTGTACATAATATTACAATTTATTCTATTTTAATTTTTTTTATTTATAATTCTGAAAATTAAACAAACAACATGTTTTACAAAAAAGATTTTTATTTCTAATATACATAAATTCTAATACTAAGTTGAATATACAGGGTAGTATAGTACGTATAATATGCTCATGATACAACACTTTTATATTTTGGAAAAGATTATGAGGATGATAACTAGTAATATATTAAATATGACTTGAGGCAAATATCACTTTTGGTTTCAGATTAATAAATTAACGCACTCAATTTTAGAAAATCGTCATTTATGTTTATGACTAAAAATCAAATTCCAAATTCAGTTCCATTCATTATATTTAATAAAGATACAATTAAATAGTCGCATTAACAAAATTTTTAGGACTTCGTATTGATGAAAAATTGTCATAGAGTCATCATATTGATGCGTTACAGAAAAAAAATTTCTCCTGTTATTGGAATTCTTTTTATAATACGAACTTTTATATCTACAAAATATTTAAAAAATGTATATTATTGCCTCTTTATATTCACACTTACAATATTTAACTTCTATTTGGGCCACAGCCAATAATTCTGTTATGAAACGTTTAAAAACATTACAAAATAAGAAAGCTATAAAATGTATCTACAATCTTCCATACTTGGAACCTATAATATGGCATGTGCACGTGACGTCAAAACTAACCTCAAAAATATTTATTTCTTAAGATTTACATGTATTACGTAGCTATTATTAAAATGTCTGCCTGGTTCCTGTACTTTCAACCAAAATCTAGTTCAATGTAATGTTTATGAAGTTTTAAATCGTTTGTCCCAATAAAATAAGACACTTTCTGCAGGTTAGAAATATAACCTATAATTAGCAGTCTATTTTTATTAGTCGAAAATATTGTAATATTATTTGCGTGAATTTTTAAATATTTGCTTGGAGCGAGTATGGCCCCAAGCTAGAAATGCGTATAGAAACATTAAAAATAAGAATAAACTTAAAAAATTTAAAAGTTGAGGTTGTGTTAGTTATATGATGCACATACCCTATTAGTTTATATAAACCAAATAATCTACTTGATATTGATTCGATATATACACTAAAAATTATAAATGTGACAAAATTTTAACCTTCTTGTTTACTTTCTTGTCGGTTTTAGTAGTTTTTAAATCCCCATTAGTGTATTAAATGGAATAAATAATCTTCATTCTTATAAATAAATTTTTAACTTATAGTTTTGGGAATTCTAAACATGGATGAATAAAATCTGTGTTATTCATTATGTTAAATAACGCATTAGAAACTGCTTGTCCAGTACAAATTTCCTCAAATTGAGAATTAAATATATGTTCTAATTTGTAAATAAAATTGACAAATTCCTCTGAAGGTGATAGCAGGTTTCCGTAAATATTTTTTTCAGTGTTAAAAGCTTTGAAATAAACTAATAATTTATTTATATTTAGTATCTCGCATTGTTTCTCAAAAGATTTACGAATATCGCAAGAGTGTACTTCAAGGGGTTTTTTTTCGAAAGATATCCGCAAACATAAGTGATAGGTGGGTATATTTTCTTTCGTATAGCTGTAATCAGGAAGAACAAGGGCTTTAGGGGGTTTCTCTTCTTCATCTTCATTAATCGTGTCAGTTATGTTGGTAGATTTTATAGTCATTAATAATTCATCTAAATCATCCTTGCAATTCATGTGATCAAAATGAAAATAGTTTTTTGTTTATCGATTTTTACTTCTATTTGTACATGTGTTAAAATAAAATATATTTTAAATTTTACTTTTTTACTTTCCTCTTAAAGGAACCTTCCCTTCAAGTCTATTTTTAATAGCATTTACCTATATTTTTTTGAACAAAATTATCCGATTCGTGTGTATAATAAATTCTATATCGGAAAAATATTAAAATATACACATTTTAAATGGAAAAATACAATTTTCCAATACATCCCCAATCCAGAGGTTATATCGGACACATTTAAAAAATATTGCTCACCTTAATTTACTTTCTTTTACATTAAAATAACTTCCCTAAATATACCTCTATCAATGTGCTTAATCAGATTTATATTAAGCAGATTCGTTCTTGAAATACTCAAAAAATCTTTAGAAATCACTAGATATATCAGATCAAAGGACACACCACTGGTGCTCTGTTCTCTAACTCAGAGAATTAGACCAATGGTGGTTGGGTCATCTTTGACGCAATGTAAACATGTGGAGCTGACAACTAAACAACCTATTTGTCATATGCCACGGTACACGCGGGAAGCCTTGCTGTCGCTTCTCTATGGTATAAGTTCTCTGCTTATGTGTTGTAAATCTAATATAGAATATGATTAAGATCAATGAGTACAAGATTTTCTGGAGGACCAACTATTTCACGGAAAAATGCGATAAACCGTGGCGGGGCGTGTAGAGGTGGTTTTTAAAGATGAAGCGTGCACTTGCGCCTTAGAAACTTTCTTGCTTCTGAAAGCTAGGGACCTTAGGCATGCAATTTTCAAACGGCAACATTATAATTCAATCCTCCTATTTTTAATGTCAGATCTCCAGATGATATCAACAGGATTGGCGATGTACGAGTTTAATATTTTGACGTCAAAGATTGAAAATATCTACCAGGATAGTACATGTCTTATTTTTCTTCATATTTCAACTTGTTCAAGTTATATTTATCATGAGCAGATGGAAAAAAAGAATTATTTATTTTCATACTGATTTTATTTGCACTGTGTTTCAACTACATTTGTATACTACGTAGAAATATTAATTCTAGTATAACAGAGTTGCTAAGCTGTAGACCCATTTTTGCAACTGAAACAGAAATATTAAGTTGAAATGTAGCTACTTAGTATGGTAGGTAAAACATAAATATAGTCAGTGTAACAACAAATAGTCCCCATCTCAGTTAACGCAGTATACTATCTTTCAAACATACCTAATACACGATGACTTTTATTTCAAACAACCAGTTTCACAATCCAAATAAAGTTCCCTTTAATCTAAAAATGACCGTTTAATTTATAAAATCTGTTTCATTATTTTTAAAGGAAATTTTTGAAAAAATGTTATTTATCCTAAAGTCTCCAATTTGGCCCCTTTGGTGATATATAATAAAGCAAACTTTATTGCAAATGCTAACCTAGAAATTGCAGGATGGTTTCAACTTTAAGCGAGGCTTTACTTAATTCGCTTATATGAATTTCTTTTCTAGTAGCAGTTCTTGAAAAAACTTTTTAAAATGTTGGCGTGCCTTAAGACTTAAATGCAACAGCATATTTGTGCGGCATTGCACCTTATTAACACTTTTCGCAGCTTAATACTACAAGAAATTTTATAATATTTTAGTGTAATTTTATGCATTTGAAGTAGTTTCCATAACCGCCAAGACACTTGAATATTTGGAGACGATTAAAAAAAGTACTTTTTTATAGTCTCCAGATGATGCCAACATGGTTGGCGAAACGCGCGTCTAGTAATTGTATTCAAGCATTTTGGTGTTTGTGGAAACTATTTCAGAGGCGAGAATTCCAGCCCCTTCCAGGACTAACAGAGCACGCAAATTAATGAACTGTGGTTTGAAAATTTCTAATGCTTTTAATGCTCTAACAGAAGTAATTGTAAGATGGACTGACCTATTTATTGGCCCTTTTTTTATAGGAAGACTTTAAACTTACCAACAGCAATAAACGAAAATTCAAAGTAATTGATGCGTAACTTGAGGCCTGCATTGGTTTTATTGAATTTGCTAGAAGTAACAGTAAAGCTTGCCTATTCTTTTTATTCCAGTAGACCCATGGACACTGAGCGGCTATGTTAAAAAGTTCCTCAGACTAAAAAAAACAGAAAACAAATCGGTGAAAATACAACTGAATAAGAGCAATCAAAATATTGATATAATTTAAAGTTACTATGCCACTCGTGGAATTTACAGCAATCAAAATTAGCCATTTTGAAACATGTCAAAGTGCTTGACCAGTAACAGTCAGTAAAAAAGTATTATTTTGGAATGTGTTTAAGAATGAATGAATGGAAACATTAAAAATGCTTTGGGAATTTAGAGAAGAATTTTTGAAAAAATTTAAAAGCGCAATTTTCGATGGTTCATATATACACAGCTATAAGTATGAGTCGAATCCTCGAAAAATACCCGAGAAAACCACCTATCCAATGTTTTTCTTTTTATTCGGTCCTTTTGAATATAGTTCACAGTACAGCGCCCTTTTTTTTAATGATTAATAATAAGCTAAATTTTCGTAAGTAGCTTCGTTTTGACGAGACGCATAACTTTTCTCTCTGCGAAAAGTCTCGGTAGTGGTAGCTAATAACTGCACTTGGCTGTATATGTCGATTGGGTGATTGTTCAAATTTTATTAGTAACAGTTAGTTTTTTAGTTAAATCTTGAGACAATTTGATAAAAAATACGAAAAAACGTTTGTCCTACAAAATCGATGGTTTGACCGAAGCGTCCTCGACCCCCAACATGTCCAAATAACGAGGTCAAAGAAATGATTAGTAACCGGCTGATTTTTACTATTGCTTAATAAATGTTTTTAAAATGAAATGGCCACATTGTCCTACAAATTGAATGGTATGTTTTTCCAGTCCTACGCTCGGAAATTGTCAGTTCCACGGTAACACTTTTCTCATTAGTAACTGTAGGACAAAAATAACACATGATAGGTTAGTGTATTCTCTGCCCAAATAAGATATTGTCCTTCAAAAAATTGGTATGTATCGCTAGTCCGACAAAAATTATTTTAAATAACGAATTATTTTATAATTGCGATTTTGGTAAATTAATATACTTTCATTACTTAAGCGGAATTCTGATATCTACCAAATTTAGCACATAGATTCAGATTATCAAAAAACATTTCCCTTGATTTTAAACTCTAATTTGCAAATTTACATTCGTTGTAAATATTTGAATTTTTCATGCACTTTTATGTTTTATTAAGTGTTCGACTACAAGACCGAAAAATTTTCTTTATAATTCTAACGTAATATTATTTTTAATGTTTAAGTGTTTGTTTAATTAAGTTTTCCACACAGTAAATTCCACAAAAAACACTCCATAGTCACTCTTTTCACCAAGGTTTGTATACTATTTTATTCACAATCATCTCCCTTAATGAACAAAAAGCCAAAAAAATCGTTTAATAAATTTTTAAATAGCATAGACACAGGTTGGCAAAAGCTCTTGCCGACCCGAAAACGGGTAAGAAAGTGGTTACTTTCCAAATGTTAAAATGTCACTTTCCAACTTGCAAATGTCACATTTCAGTTCAATCGTCGAATGAAGCAGAAATGTCAAACTTTCCAACTTTTGACATGTAAGACAATTTGATTATTTTTGTATGATTGTGAATAATAGTATATTACGTAATGAGTGTTGTAAGAAGCATATTACGCACGAATGGAAAAGTTACGCACGATGCCGCGTAGCGGCGAGTGCGTATTTCCATGAGTGCGTAATTGCTTTACAACTCGAATTATGTACTATACTTTACCTACGATCATATTTATTTATTTATTTAGCAAAATCTAGATTTAGTTTACTTGTCAACAATATTATTCAACAAATATTATGTCAGTTTTGACAGCGTTTGAAAATTACGTAGACGCATTTGTTTTTTTAAACCCCGCGTCAGCGATATAAGCCACCTATAATTGCGTGTCCCGTGCGTTTTGTTTACCGTGCGATTTGTTTACAGTGCAATTTGTTTACAATATGTAAAGTTCATCTTACATAGATGGCAGGTAGTGTGTTTTTTACTATTTACAATAGTGATCGTAGGTAAACTCTTTAACAAACTTTTAACGAATGAAAAATAATATAATACTTTACCTATGGAATGAAATTTCAAAATAAGGGCCAGTTGTATAAAGACAGTTTAAACGAAAAATCAAGTTTAACCTAATTTTTTTGTTGTACTAAATACGATTAATAGATAAACTTAGTTTTAACTCGTTTAAACTTAAACCACGAAAATTGATAGTTTAAACCAGATTTATAAATATAATGCAATGGAGTACTTGGAGTTTTGAATGATGATGAAGCTTTTCTGCAATTGGTGGAATTTATTAGAAATCCGAGAATTCCGCGACTTTTTCGAGAGAGAATAAATCATTTTTTAATGTGGGATGACAATGAATTTTTTCAAAGATTCCGTTTGTCAAAAAACACTGTACAATTTATGAAAACCATGAAAATTAACTTGTCAAACTGCAAACACAATAATGCTTGCCAGGATGGCAAAATCAAATTTCCCTAAAATCCCTAAATCAGTGTTTCTCAAACAACAACAAAAGTATGTTTATCCAAACTTCGTTTACATTTTCAATATACAACGCATCAAATGTCAATCTTAGTTTAACTTTTTAAACTCGTTTAGTTGTCTCTCAATTTAAACGGCTTTTATACAACTGGCCCTTAGTGTTTTTAATTTTTTATCAACATATACCACTTTTTTTGTAGGACATTAGTAAAATCGTGTTTCACACTTTATTCCCAAGAGAAACAAACGAAAATTAGGTTGTTACTAATGTGAAAAGCTTTACCGTGGAACTGACAATTTCCGAGCATAGGACTGGAAAAACATACCATTCAATTTGTAGGGCAATATGGCCATTTCATTTTAAAAACATTTATTAAGCAAGAGCAAAAAAATCAGTTGGTTACTAATCATTTTTTTGACCTGGTTATTTGGACATGTTGGGGGTGGGGGACGCTTCGGTCAAACCATCGATTTTGTAGGACAAACGTTTTTTCGTGTTTTTTATCAAATTATCTAAAGATTTAACTAAAAAACTAACTGTTACTAGTAAAATTGGAACACTCACCCAATCGACATACATATATACACCCAAGCGCAGTTATTAGCTACCACTACTTTTTTTTTTAGTTAAAGAGAAAAGTTGGGCATCTCGTCAAAACGAAGCTACTCACGAAAATTCAGCCTGTTACTAATCATTAAAAAAAAGGGCGCTGTACTGTGGACTAATATCGGATACTGGGTATTAGCGGAAATTGTGAGTGAAGATCAAAGATGTCGGTTAATCATTTTATTACAGCTTCATAAACAAAAGACAAAATTAATGAAAATTAAAACATTTCAAAGAAAAATATCAGAATAAACTGGGAAAAGAGAAACTATCTCTCTTGCTTTATACATAATTAAAAAATAAAAAATAGAAAATAAAAATAACTCTTTGGTTGGATAAATAATAAAATTAACAAGGAAATTCGACTGTTGTTCCATAATTTTACACGATTTATTCAGTGTACACTGTACTTCAGCATGCGCAAATGGTATGCCATCTTTTTTTTTCAGCAGTTTTATAACAACTTGTATACTTGTTTGGAAACGCGAAAAAATTCATTATTAAAATACAAGTTCACGTGACCGTAACAGCCCTTTGAACCCACGCTAATGGTATGCCGGTGGTTTTCTAAGAATTTTTTTACTAAAATCGTACCAAGACGATAGTTTGCTCCAATTAAAGAACTTATATCTAGATACATAATTGTACTGATTTATATGTTGCTGAGATAGTTACAATCTAAGGCACTTCTTCCCATAGGTTCTTGATTGGCTAGTCGATCTATTCGCGACCGATTCGGGCACGATCGGTTCAGTTCGATTATCATAATCTCAGTTTGACACTTTTGACAGTATCCGCCATTAATTTTAATAAGTGTTTTTCGATCAAAATGTGGTGAAGAAGTCTTTTTATTTTAAATTGTGATTTGCTTAATACCTAAATAATATTCTCTATTCATATTTACACAGTTTAGTGACAATATATTTAGTGCAAAGTGCTGTGCCGTTTGCAGAAAGCAGTTTAAAAAAGAAGAAAATCGATCGTTCCATGATGAAGTTCAGTTTACAGTTATAAAGTAAATACCAATTAAATTTTAATATCCTTTCAATACATATTTATCTTACTGTATTATCTTACTGTAATATCGTATGCCTGCATCACGTTGTATAAAGAGCCGGTAATCCAGGAATTGCAATAATTCATTTTAATGAAAATATTTACCATTCTACACATTTTCTACACACACAACGCCACTGTTGCCTATGCGATTTGATGTTCATCTATCCATTTTAATGGACATGTGACTATGTTAGGAGCAAACAATAAATATTGAGAAAAGATATCCTTTCAATACATATTTATCTTACTGTAATATCGTATGCCTGCATCACGTTATCGTATGCCTGCATCACGTTGTATAAAGAGCCGGTAATGCAGGAATTGCAATAATTCATTTTACTGAAAATATTTACCATTCTACACATTTTCTACACACACAACGCCACTGTTGCCTATGGGATTTGATGTTCATCTATCCATTTTAATGGACATATAATGTGACTATGTTAGGACCAAACAAGGTATATAGTGAAAAGACAGCCTGTTATGTAGATATAAGTTCTTTAATCGGAGATAGTTTGCGAATAAATGAAAACTCACTTTTCTGTATTAAGCACCCAGGATGACTCTCTGACTCACTCCTTATAGCCCAATTGTCAGATACTTTGACCTCTCATAAAATGTGATATAGCTGAAACTGGACTCACGGGTATTTTTTTGGGTGTAGAAAACGATAAAAAAATCTTTGCAGCTCAAGTTCATAATTTCGAAAACAAAATCGAAAATTTGATTTTTGCGTCATATTTCGAAAAATAAAAAAAAGTCGAAAAACTAATAGATAGCATCACGTGAAAGAGCGGGAACATTAACTAAAATTTATATTATAAGTTATTTTAATTTTTTTATTATTATTATAAAAAACATTAGTTTTTAATTTTTTTTCTCATAGAAAATTTGACCGGAAGTTATAATTTCTAAAATTCTCACTGATTTTTATGAAATTGAAGATATATATTAATAGAGGCATAAAAAAAATCCTTGTACATTTATCATCATTATACTTTTACTTTTGATGTAAAAATAATTAAAATTATAAACATTGTTCTAGCTTCACGATTACGTCGCTTAAACAAAAACCAGTGCCCTGATGTTCTTTTTGACGAAACAATGTCAGCTACAATAAGTCAAGATAAATTTTTATCGAATATGAATAATAAAAAGAGACTAATAAATTATTTGACTATTGAGTTTCAAAAAAAAGTATTCAAATTCAACAAGCCGTGGATGATGCTGATTTATTAATTGCAGTCAGTCAGCTTTAAATGAATTACCCTCTAATACCCCAATAATTGTAGCTGATGACATAGACATACTTGTTTTATTGACAGCCTTAACTCCTAACGATAAAAAAGTCTTTTTACTTAAATTGGGCAAGGGTAATAAAAAAAAATTATTTACTCGAATGAAAGTTTAAACAAATTTCCATTTTGTAAAAATAATATTTTTTTTATGCATGCCACTACCGGATGCGATTCAACATCAAGTTTTTTTTAATAAGGGCAAAAGAGCGTCTTTAAACTTATAGAGAAATGTCAAGCTTCGAACTCTGAGTTAAAACAAGCTATACAATCCTTTAAAAATGTTAATCAAGATCATAAAACTATTTTTGAAAATCGCTTGAAGTTTCTTTTAACTATATATAAAGCACCGAAAAAAGTTAACTATATTGATAGACTTCGATATACATGTTTCACTAGAGGTGTTTCAAAGAAAAAAGCTATAAATCTCGCAAGTTTACCTCCGACGCACAGTGGCGAGAAATGCCAATGTTCCACCCAAATTACTCTAGAGGTTGTAAATTTTAAGTTATTGTGACATTTTTTTTTAAATGTTCGTCTTGAATTTACCTATCGATCCCTCTACCCGGATTTTGAAATTTCATTTTTCATTTTTTTTAATTTTTAATAGAAAATCGTATTTTTACATAAAAATACTGTTTTTTCTATTAAATTTATTCTAACGGACCGTAAATTTGAGTTTTCGTAACAAATTTTTTTTTAAATCTTCTTCTTTTAATCAGATATTGATCTGTCTAGATGCATTTTTGATTTAGTTGTTGACAACTGCCAAAATTACTGTCAAATATAAAAAAATACGATTTTTAGATAAATAATTCATGCAATAACAGGTTGGTGTTCAGAAAAATATATATAGTGTTTTCAATGTACCTGGTTTCGAAGTTGACAGGAAAATATGTATTTCTAAATTTGGCAGCTGTCAAATTTCCAAAGATAGATGGAAGAGCTTATTGATTTTAAAAATACCCTGTAAATATATAGAAAAATAGATATATATTGTTTTTGATCTGTTTGATTTAGTAATTGACAGGAAAATATGAGTTTTTAATTTGGCAGCTGTCATAATTGCTGTCAATTTTCAAAATAGGTAACACCTTATTCATTTTAAAAATGCACTAAAAATGTATAGAAAAATAGATATATATTGTTTTTAAACTGCCAGATTTAGTAGTTGACAGGGAAATATGGTCTTTAAATTTGTCAGCTGCCATAATTGCTGTCAAATTTCAAAAAATAGAAGTTAGAGCTTATTAACTTTAAAAATACTAAGTATGTGAATATATAGCAAAACAGATACAAATTGTTTTCAATGTACCTGGTTCCGAAGTTGACAGGAAAATATGATTTCTAAATTTGGCAGCTGTCATAATTACTGTCTCATTTTAAAATATTTCAATTATAAATTTTAAAAACACCCTATAAATGTATAGAAAAATAGATATGTATTATTTTTGATCTGTCTGATTTCGTAACTGATAGGAAAATATCATTTTTAAATTTGGCAGCTGACATAATTGCTGTCAAATTTCAAAACATGGAGGTAAGAGCTTATTAATTTTAAAAATACCTTATAAATGTATAGAAAAACTAGCTGACCCAGCAAACGTTGTTTTGCTATATAAATTATAAATTTTTGTCCAAAAAATAAAAAGAAAATTTCTGGATAGGGCCACCCTTATCGCCAAGGGGTAGGGTTATAGAAAATAGCCTACGATCTATTCTCAGACCTACCAAATATACACCAAAAATTTCATAAAAATCGGTCAAGCCGTTTCGGAGGAGTTCGATAACAAACACTGTGACACGAGATTTTTATATATTAGATTGATGTATATTATTTTTGATCAATCTGATTTCGTAAGTAATAGGAAGATATGATTTTTAAATTTGGCAGCTGCCATAATTGCTGTCAAGTTTTAAGGTGTACAGATTAGAAGTTATTAATTTCAAAAATACCTTTTGAATGTGTAGACAAATAGATATATATTATTTTTTGTCTTCCTGATTTATGAATTGGCAGGAAAATATTATTTTTAAATTTGGCAGCTGCCAAATTTAGAAATCATATTTTCCTATCAACTTCGGAACCAGGTACATTAAAAACAATTTGTATCCATCTTGCTATATATTCACAGGATAATCTTTAAGGTTAATAAGCTCTAACTTCTATTTTTTGAAATTTGACAGCAATTATGGCAGCTGCTAAATTTAAAAACCATATTTCCCTGTCAACTACTAAATCTGGCAGTCTAAAAACAATATATGTCTATTTTTCTATACAATTATAGTGCATTTTTAAAATTAATAATTACTGTATTTTGAAAATTGACAGCAATTATGACAGCTGCCTAATTTAAAATTCATATTTTCCTGTCAATTACTAAATCAAACAGATCAAAAACAATATTATATCTATTTTTCTATACATTTACAGGGTATTTTTAAAATTAATAAGCTCTTCCATCTATCTTTGGAAATTTGACAACAATTATGGCAGCTGCCAAATTTAGAAATACATATTTTCCTGTCAACTTCGGAACCAGGTACATTGAAAACACTATATATATATATATATATTTTTCTGAACACCAACCTGTTATTGTATGAATTATTTATCTAAAAATCGTATTTTTTTATATTTGACAGTAATTTTGACAGTTGTCAACAACTAAATCAAAAATTCATATAGACAGATCAATAGCTGATTAAAAGACGAAGATTTCAAAAAAGAAATTGTTACGAGAACTCAAATTTACGGATCGTTAGAATAAATTTAATAGAAAAAACAGTATCTTTTTTGTAAAAATATGATCTTTTATTATAAATTAAAAAAAATGAAAAATTTTAATTTCAAAATCCGGCTAGAGGGATCGATAGGTAAATTCAAGACGAACATTTAAAAAAAAATGTCTCGATAACTTAAAATTTACGAACTCTAGAGTAATTTGGGTGGAACACTGGCATTTCTCGCCACTGTGCGACGTCTGATGCCGCAAAACATTATTTTTATATATATATTTCAAGTTCAGCAGTGGCAGTCAGAAGATCTCTTGCCAGATAAATGGGGTTGGAAAATGGACCATTCTAACTCAAAAACATTAAGCCCTGTCAAAATGACAAAACTGCCAGCTCCGAAATCTCTTTTGGATTTGGTGTTTTGCAATTGCAAGAAAAAATTTGGGAAAGCTTGTAATTGTAAATCAGCAGGCTTTACTATGTTCCGCAGTATGTGGTTCTTGTTTAATAGGTGATGTTTGTGGAAATTTACCTCAAATTTCAATCAATTTTTAAAATTTTTTATAAAATACATATTTTATTCTCTTGTTTTTGTGTTTATTTATTAACAAATTTTTTACTTATTTTAAAAACCTCCATATTGAATACGCCATTTTAATTTTACTCCATTTTTATATAATGATCTTAATCAGCAAAAAACCATGTTCACATTATCACCTATTTACACTTTTAAAATATATAAATTAAATTTTAAAATATACAGATTAAAAATTTTTGGTAACTACGTTCTAAATTGCCGCCATATTGGATTCGTCATTTTTAATTTTGAAAATCTTATATCAAATTATTAATCAGCATCCCAAGAAACCCTGGGTACCCATTTTTAAAGAATATTTATATTGTTTTTATCAAACCTTATTTATTATTTTTTTTTTTTTCGATATATAACGTAAAAATCGAATTTATGATTTTAATTTCGAAATTGTGAACTTAGCGTATACTTTAGAGCAGATTTTTTTATCGTTTTCTACACCCAAAAAAGTACCTAAGAGTCTAGTTTCAGCGACATCACATTTTATTAGAGATTCTGGTCTAAATTTGGCTCTGACAACTGGGCTATTATTGTCATAAGAATATGCGAATTAGGGTGGTGCGAAAAATTTCAAATTTAAATTTTCGATTCGCTATTCCGCGGAAAAGTTGCCTTAGGTGTATACTAACCTAACAAAAAAACATGATCAAAATCAGACAATATCTTCCGATCGCGCAAAACGCCGAAGTTTTAAAAAAATGACGAAATTGACAGTTTTTTCGTATATTTTTTTTTATTCGGAGTTTGTATTTTTTTAGCGCTATAGTGCTAAAATGTTAGTACTAGTATCGAATAGCCTGCAAAAAAAATATCACTGCTTTTAAAGCATATCTTCCGATCGCGCAAAACGGCTGAATATTTGCAAAAATTGCAAATTTTTAATTTTTTCGTAATTTTTCAAGATTTTATTTAGGATTTTTTTTAGTGCTATAGTACTTAATGGTTAAAGTAGGTACTTGTATATAAGAGGAAAAATAATTTTGTTATTTGGAGAATGCCTTCCGATCGCCCAAGTCATATTTGTATATCACTGTTTACATACAAATCTTCGCTTGCTTAGAAATAATCTAATTAATCATAATTTCATAATATAAACAACCCACCACCACGAGGAGGTGGCTGCACTTCGAATTCCACCCACACCCTTCCCTCCATCCAACCATTAAGAATGTATGCTATTTACAATATTTACAAATTTACATTTTAGGCCGCTTTCATACGAGGCAACTAGTGGCGGTAACCAGTGGCCGCCACTTCTAGTGAAGTATTATCGTAAATGAGCGCTTTCACACGTGGCAACTGCAGTGGCGACAACTGATATCAGTGGCGGATAGTTGTTCACTCTCGCAACTGGTGGCTGATGATCACAGTGGCCGCCACCGTAGTTTGGGTATTGTTTTAAATGCAAG
Organism: Rutpela maculata; assembly: GCA_936432065.2. Taxonomy (NCBI): domain Eukaryota; kingdom Metazoa; phylum Arthropoda; class Insecta; order Coleoptera; family Cerambycidae; genus Rutpela; species Rutpela maculata. Next base: position 248,783,929 of record OW386285.2, read on the forward strand.
CGTTCACACGTTTCAACTTGTTACTTCCACATTTAGTAAATTACTTCCACGTCCAGTGGAAGTATAGGAACGACAAAAAATTTTTTAAAAATTTTTATTGTCCAAATAGGCTTAAAATGTCATGAAACGTCGAGATTTTAAGTTTGAGCGAAAAAAAATTTTCTGTCTGTCTGTCGGTCTGTCTGTAACTTTTTTTTGTGCGCACGTTTACTCTGGAACCGTTTAAGATATTGCCTTGAAATTTGGTACACATATGTACTTTAACGAGATCTAGAACTAGATTATATTTTCATCTTGTTCCGTCGAAGGGTTGGGGGGTAAATTGGGGTAAATTTGGGGTAAATAGGTCAATCAAGCAGGCAAGAGTCCATAAAATTGGTATTTAGTATATACAAGAGAAGCTAAGGTCTCAAAAAAATTTTTGGCATTAGCCACCCCCATTACCACCCCCTTATTAAAGGGGATGAGAAAAAATTGTGATTTAGTGTATGTGCAGGAACCAGAAACCTCAAAATATTTTTTTATTTCATCCACCCCCCACTATCAACCCCCTATCACCACCCCTCCACCCCACTACCGATGTGGGGTATCGTTTTATGGGTTTTTGGGGTAGAGGATTTCAAATATTATATTATTACAGTTCCATAAACAATTATTTTCACATACAAAGTTTTTTCGTTGTGAGTGACTTGGATAGAGAATCTGGATGTGGAAGTAGTGATTCCTTGGGCAGCGGTTTTTTATATTATTAAAATCAAAATATTATCAATATTGTTTTGCAAGACATGGTGAATAGACGTCGTTTCATGATTTTTTACAATGACTGTAAAACAATCATTTTCTAAGTTGGTTGACGCAAAAGTGGATACAGAGGACTTAAAAAACACAAACACAAATCGTTAAATAAAGTAAAATATGGACCTTTATCCACTCTTGTTGATAAGATGCACTTGCATTTGTCTTTGCTTTCCCTTTTTCTTCTTGATTAGCAAAATAAGAATTCGAGACCATCTTTTCAACTGTCCAAGTACATTTTCCTCTATCCTTAGCGAAAAAATCAGTCGTAAAAAGGAGGGGGGGGCAACTAGTTGCCTGCAAGTTGACCGTATCGTCACCAAAGGGCCACTAGTGGCGGTCACTGATTGCCGCCACTAGTTGCCTCGTATAAAAGCGGCCTTACATCCTCATCTTATTTGTCATTTATGCCGATGCCACTTTGTAATCTGCCTTATTTGTGAATTCTTTGATCAGGTCTCTCGATTTAAGTGTCGCTCTAGTGTATCCGTCCCTTGATTGTGGTCCGCGTACCTTCACGTAACGGTCTACTGCTTGCGTGTGACATGGGAACTCTTTTATGTCCCAATCAGGGGCAATGCCCATCCTGAACACATTTAGATAGCCATGATATTTGATGAGAGGAGGCACATTTGAGAGTTAGAGCTCAGGAGGGTGCTAAAAGCCAGGCAGTCTGCTTCGACTGGAAAAGGCATTAGGAACTTCACTCAAATTTGATGCATAAATTACACGGAAATTATTGATTGGAAAACTACAAAAATATTATCTTCACCTCTTCTTCATGGGGTAAGATTGGAGAAATTAAAAGCTTCATACAATCGGGTGAGGTCCCAAATAAAAAAAATAAAAAAATACGAAAAATCTGCCAAATTCGTCATTTTTTAAAAGTTTTCGGCGTTTTGCGCGAACGGAAGATATTGTCCGATTTTGGTAATGTTTTTTTGTTAAACTAGTATACCTAAGACAACTTTTCCGCGGTATAGCGAATCGAAAATTTAAATTTGAAAATTTTCGCACCACGTTAATGCCCATCATAATGCCCTCTGAAAGGCATACTGAGTAAAATCATAACAAAAATCTGTCACCAACTGCCGCGCCGGTGCCGGTCTATCAAGAATTATACAATTTTTGTGTAGCGAGCGAGCGCTCGCACCGAGTACCGTGTCGCTGAGTTCCGTTCCGAGCGTTAGTTGCAAAATTTCTAGCACCTAATTTGTTAAATAAAAAAATTGCTCAAGGGTTAACTCAGTAAATTTTTTTGATTATCATTTCTACTATTTTTGATATCCTCTCAAATTTTCAGTGATTTCAGAGAATTTCCGAAAGAAAAATCTAGTTACATTGGACTAATTACGAACATCATGTAATTATTTATTGTTTTAATTTTCTTCTACTTTTTAAGGGCAATTTTGCCATAAAACCTTTTTTGTTGTATCCTACTTTAACGCAGGGTAAGATGTAACCTTGAGCAGTGCACTGGCGATAAGCCGCCATCATTCGTGTCTTCGAATACTGTTAATACATACGGTATTTTCGACGTGTTGTCCTATGGTACATAAATTAGTTATTATCATGAAGGATATTATCATAACCCAAATCATCCTGAGGTTGCTTGGAGGGTTGATGTCCTAAAAAATACAATATGTGTTCAAATAAATATTCGGTTAAGGTAGGTAATGTATAGCACAACATAAATCGATGCTTATATGGTATAATTTAAATAATAACAATAAGAATTTTGAGAAGAGTAAAATATTAATATTATTCTAAATTGTATCTACATTGAAATAAAAAGCACTCATTGTGAAATCCTATTCTCGAAATGGGCGAAAGGTTTATGGTTAGTTAAATCTCCGTGCTATAGGGAGTTTCAGTGTCTGTTAATAATTTTTCGGTATGAAGGCTTCTTGATGGGATCTGTTCGTTAATTTAAATTAAACCCGAAATATAAGACTTGGATTTCGATACTTATTAACTGTATTGACATGAATCTAAAATTATATCAGACAGTATCACACTTAAAAGGAATAAATATATGTATGCTCCAGTCAAGTAAACATTAAACCTCGGAATGAAAGGTTCATAAGTTCTCCCGTCCGCTACTCAAAAATCGTTTTTTTTTTGCAAATAATATACATATAAAGAGGTCATTACAAAACTTGTAGAGCATAAAATTCTCTACGAGTATGGTTTTATGAATTTTTTCGTAACCGGGGTAACCGTTTTCGAGATACATCACGGAGTAAAGCGCGCATCCGTTTATAGGATAACGCCATGTAAACTGCGGAGCCAGATGCATAGTACACTTTACAGTGTTAATTGTATGCTAAAGATATTATTATTATTGTTAAGAGGAGACAACGTCAATCACAAAGCTGAAGTGAGGCGGCAGTGTGGCTATTATAGAGCATCTGCACGTGACGTCACAGCTAACCTCAAAAGTATGTGTTTCTTAATATTTAAGAGTATTACGCAGCTATTATTAAAATTTCTGCCTGGTTCCCGTATTTTCAACTAAAATTTAGTTCAGTGTAATGTTTATGAAGTTCTATATACTTTGTCCTAATAAAATAGGACTCTTTTTGTAATTAGTAGTCTATTTTTATTAATCAACAATATTGAAAAATTATTTACATTAATTTTTAAATATTTGCTTGGAGCCAGTACGGCTACAAGCTAAAAATGCGTATACAAACACTAAAAATGAGAATAAACTTGAAAAACTTAAAATTTAAGGTTATGTTGGTTAAATGATGCAGATGCCCTATTGTAGTGCTGTACGTGGCGTCATCTATTAAAAAGCACTGAATTAAACTGAAAAAAAAAAGATATATATATTTTTTTTATTTTTTAACCATTTAAAACGTCGGCCTATTTCCGCTACCAGGGCCTATCACCGACGCCAGGAGATGAGCTACTCCCAACCTGGAAATTTTGCCGAACCTCTTCCCTTAAGAAGAGTAGGGATCTTGTACTTGCCTAACATTTAATAAACAAGGGACCGCCTGCTTTACATCCCCTCCGAAGGATGGTATATCCACTACGTAATTCTCGTCTGAAATTACGTAACTTCCGCGTATACACTGATATACAAGCCACTAGAAGGTGGGACGAGAACGCTGTATTTCCCGAGATGGGTCACCCATCCAAGTACTAACCGCGCTCGACGTTGCTTAAACGGAATATCGACTGACATTCATATTGAAGTCGCCTCTACGCTAGCCCCAAAAAAAGATATTCTTGTAAGTAAATGAATACTACACTTCTATTGAAGAAAGTTTTTAGCTAAAATTTGTTTATTACGGAGATCTTTCTTCACATTGGCTCATTGCCGCCTGCTCCCCTCTGATTTGATCGTCTTGCTCCCTCTTAATAAACATAAAAATAAATATATTTATAAAAAAATGTATATATATTATTGCCACTCTCCGCTCGTTTTGTAATAACATCTAACGTCATGCGACGGATAAGAAGCGAGATATTTGCAAAAAACGTGATCTTTGACCTTCGATATCTTGAAGAGCGGACACGAGATCTTATGATATTTTTCTCTTTAGAACGTCAAAACAAAGGTCTATGCAAATTTTCAACTTTCCGACGTTCATTCCGAGGTTTAGCCTTTATTTCGCCTTATAAATGAAGCAATGATGTAGCAATAGGGCAGGGCTGGCGGAAGGGGTGAAACAGCGAAGCAGATGTTTCAGGCGGTATTTTTTTTAAGGGCGGCATTTTAAGACTTGATTATTATCTTTTTATAAATTTCAGAAATTCAGAATTGTACAAATATCTCAAAAAAATATTTTTTGGCCCTGAATGAGTGTTTTATTCTGGAACGTTACATATTCTAATCCGTTCTCCGTACTTATTCGTTAACTCGTACTAAACATGTCAACGCCGCGCTGGCCGTCGGCCGTTATTGTCTGAAGGACAAGGAACAATTGCAATTTCTATGTGTTTTATTTTTTATACAGTGTATTTCACTTCTCGTGAAGACACCATTGTATCTTTTTTATTTGTGGCCGAATTCATTTCAAATTTTTATCAGTCATACAACTCCATAAGACGACTTTATTCAACATATAAATGACCTCTAGATCTAAAACACCGGCCTACTGCGATAAAAAGAAAATCGCAATTTTCGAGAAATTATAGTAGGCTTAGAGATAGACAAAAATGTTGTTAATAAAAGTTGTTCGAAATCACTTGATACCCCCCCCCCCCCCCTCTAAAATTTTGTGAGAATCCGAATATTTTCAAAAAAATAATTTTTGTTTCACTTCTCGTAAAGACACCTCTTATTCTTTTCTATTCTTTTTTATTTGTGGCCAAATTCATTTCAAATTTTTATCAGCTACTCAACTCCATAAGGAGATTTTATCTAACACTCAAAGAGAACTTTTTCTAACAAATGAAAGTTGTGAACAAAAATCGGCATTCAATAAAACGCTAAAAGGGCCACTTTTTATTATTACACAACTAAATTGTAATATCGTTTTCTTTTTTCAATGGTTGTATAATACTTGGAAATATGTATGTATGTATGTATGTATGTATGTATGTATGTATGTATGTATGTATGTATGTATGTATGTTTGTATCAAATTTACCCACTTCCACAGTGGTCCGAAAATTTCAAAAAGTGGCCAAAAATCCAATTTTGTTATAGATCGATTAACAATCACATATGTAATGAGGGAAAAATAATTTAAAAAATAAATATCCTCAGGGGTGGCTTTTAGGTGGTTTTTCTGAAAAATGGTGTATTTCAGCTTTATTCAGTTGGACGTTATAGCAAACCATTTAAATAAGACAGACAACCCAATTAAAAATATATTTACCATCGGGGGTTGCTTTTGGGGGGTTGTTAGTGTAGAAATTGACATATTAGTTATTTTTTTTCAGTTTAACGTTATCAAAAACCGCTTAATTAACCCAGAAAAAATATATAAACAAATATTTAAAAACAGGGACGATTTTTAGGGGTTGTAAGAGTATATAGAATGGCACATTTTTGCTTTATTCAGTTATAGACAATCGTTTATTTAAGACAGATAGAATAGTGACTTAAATATCTAACATGAGAGGTGTTTTTAGGAGAGATTACAATTTGAGGGGATGCAAAGTAGGAAAAACAAGATGAAAGAAGAGTGTGGCATTTTTTTTAGAAAGATAAGAAAGAGTTATATGTTTCGAATGTACACATTTAATTAGATGGGATTATTTTATACATATTTAGTCTTTTAAACAATATCTATTACAAATGTTAGTCATTAAGCGCAACATCGCCATCATCACTTCCGCTTTCTGACGAGGAATTGCTTTCCTCAGATTGAAATTCCAAATTTGTTGAAGTAGAAATGTTTCCTCGGATGAGCTTTCTAGTGAAGGCTTTTCCGATAAAGACAAAACTTCTTTACAAATTGTTGAACTTTTTCTGAAAGGTAGCTGCCGCAATGATGATATAAGCGGATCTGATGTAATAAGCAGCCTATTTAATAATTCTTCATTGGTGCATACTCTAGACTTTTTACGGGCATCGAATTCTCTAAAATGCTCCAGATCTTTATTCTTGGACTCCTGGGCCTCCTCTGACAATTGGCCAATGTGCAACATTGCTTCCGTAATTATAATAGCTCCATGGATCAATATTTTGTGGACAGAGGCTGGCATATAATACCATGGGTATGTATCAACATAAAGTCTTGCCGTTTGTAGAGCATATTCTTTAAAAGCCCCTCAATTGCGTATCCGCAAGAAAATGTACGTAATATGACTCCAAACCTTTTAATAAGGTCTTCAGATACCCCAGTAATTGTTGCTGATTGGGAGGCAGCGGTAAAAAACGCTCTGGCTGTGTTTCCATCGTTTGTGGTTCCGCTGCCGCCACTTTTTGGGATATCGACGAGCAATTCCATTTTCTTTGTTCGAAAATTGACTTGTTTTTTTCATCATAATCTATACGAAATATGTAATAAGCACTCGAAGCATCTGATCCAGGCATGATGCGAAGATAATCCAAATCGTAGTACTTTTTGTTTATCGGTAGCTCCATAACTTTATTATACATATTATACAACTGTAAGGGAACTAGTGACGTAAGGAACATATCACTATCACCAAATCTGGATTCTGAAAATACTTGTTTATATTGCGAATGGCCCGTGCTTCCATCACAGCCCCATTTTACCAATAAAGTTAGATTGTTTAACTCATCGTGGGTTAGGTTTTGTATAACTGGCTTCTGCAATTCCAGTATACGGCATGTAGTGTGTTCAAGAAGATCCTGCAGGCGAATTTCAGCCGAAGTTTCTGTTATAGTTTTGGCTTCCTTATTTGGACGGCGCAATTTGGCATCTGTAATCTTATGATAAGATGGGTAAATATTGGCAAATTGTTTTTTTGCTGTCGCTCTATGTATTAAATAGGAATGTTTGCTTTCTTTTGTCTCCACCATCATTGACAGGGCCTGGCCAGGTGTAAGCGGAACAACACTTTGAGTTCTTTGGCTTAAGTGCCAAACCTTTCGCATTCTTTTAGATCTAGTAGGGGTATTAAAAACCGCCTCTGAAATCAGTTTTGATGCACTCGGATTTCCCTCCTGTTTCTGGCCTTTTTTAGCAGCCAAGGTAAGCTCCTTAGCTTCGAACTTTTGAGAAAGATCATCAGCTCTTCGTCTTTTCGTCCTTGAACTGCCCTCACTGAAGGCTACTTTAGGGCGACCACGTGCGCCGCCTCTACCTGTTGACGTACTTGGTTGTTGATCATCGGTACCTTCTTCACTTTCGGTCTCATGGGCTTCGGCCTCAAAATTAAAAGGTTGGTTGAGCCACCTTTCATTTTCTTTCAAAAGACGTTCAATACTTCGGCCACACTTATCCATCCGTTGATAAACTAGGTGGCAGAATTTAGAATTTTCATCACTTTCTATCCCGAAGTGTTCAATCAGATGATTATAAAGATTTTCCGTGCGTTTAGAACGTCTTTCTCTCTTTTTCTTGTATAGAATTTCGATTACTTCTTTTCTTGTCAACATTGTGGTTGAAATTCGAGTATCTAAAACGAAATAAATAAATAAGTAAACGAGTAGAATTTAATCGATTGAGGAAGCCGTTACTTGGTGATAGTTAATCATAATGCATAATAATATAAGAAAGAACACTTCACTTTGTTTTCTATCACTAGTTTATTAACTACATGTTACTGCAGTTTCGGCACATTAACGTGCCATTTTCAAATGTCGATTCAAATGAATGAATTAACAAAGGGCTGGCTCTGCCTATTTATATACAAAATCTTAGATATATAACAATAAATATTAAGAATATTAAAATTATGCAAATAAGTTTACAAGAAATTAAAATTTAAATAAAATCTTGGAAATATAACAATAACCATTAAGAATATTAATTATGCAAATAAGTTTACAAGGGATTAAAATTTAAATACATTAAAGACATTAGACTGACATAGGTTCAACTGGTCATTTAGAAGATTATTGCCGGAACTTTTGTTAGATTTAATAATTTCTATTGATTCTAATAAATTTAATTTAAAACCTTTTTCTTCCACGTGAAATGTCTTTAGATCATTTATATTAGGAAAATTGTGACTTGTTTCTAAAATATGATTTGCAAAAGTTGAATCTATTCTTTTAATCATCAAAAAACAGATTCAACTTTTGCGAATCATATTTATATCTTAAAGGTGAAATTGAAATATCATCTAAGTTAGAACCTGAGAGTATATTGAGAGTATATTGAGGTTTAGAGATCTTATACGTCTTCATATTTTTGTGTGCTTAATAAAAAATCTTAGTAACATTTTACTCTAAAATTATAATAAAGCATAGTTTATACGTCTCTGAAGATCACCCTACATGACATATTAAGTCTAACGGAAGTTATCGTGTTTACAAGAAACGATCTACACACATACATACACCCCCACATACACACACATACACTCATACATACAGACCCGCAGACATTTTTTTATTCGATATTTGAATTCAGCCTGTTATGAAACGGATTTCCATCCCCATTTTTTTTTCTACGATTATTATTAAAAATTATAGTCCGGTTATAATACATCTATTTAATTAAATCAAATACGTATAATAACTATAGAACTGAATTTTTTTTGAAACATTCCTTGGACGAGACCATTTTTATTGATAATAAATACTGATTGAAAAAGGATATTGTAAATATAAAAAGTTATTTAACAATAATTGATTCCGCTTCCTCTTGCGTCAAGTGATCGATGCTGTCGGTGCTCGCGGAATACATGTCGCACATTATAAAAAATCCAAAATTTCGAAAATCCACTTGAGATTGCCTAATTTTTGTTTGTTTGTTATAAAGGAATGTCTAAGGCATTTTTTACGTATTTTTTCAAGGCATGATAACGTAAGTTTTGTTTCGTAGCTCTACACAAATCTGAACCTACTCGTAAAAGTTTCTGATTATCTGTTTTTAAATTCAAAACTTTCTTTATGAAATATATTAAAATAAAGTACATACCTCAAAGAAGCTGCTGTAAAAATTTCACTTTGAATTATCACGTTTTAGGCACACACTCGGCTCTTCAAAAGTTAATGATTAAATGAGACGTAATACCGGTGAAACGGTGCTATATAAAGGGTCGTATTTGCGAGCTCCTAGCAGGTAGAGATATCGCCTAATGGCCTTTGTATTCTTGGAAAAGATGCATTGACCATTCTTTTAACTAACCCTAAAGTATCAAAGTGAAATTCGAAAGTTGAAAAAAAGCATTTTTGGCCACTTTTTATAAAATTTGGCCCACTGTGACTTCTCGTTATTCAATCGAGCTGCAATTTTGCATACACGTGAAATTAAATAATAAATAATTTCAATAATAATTTTGCGTGACTTTCATTTGCTGTAAACAGTTATCTTTATGTGTTAGATAAAATCGTCTCATGGAGTTCTATAGCTGATAAAAATTTGAAATGAATTCTGCCAGAAATAAAAAAGATACAGGAGTGTCTTCACGAGAAGTGAAACAATTTTTTTTTTAATTCCGCTTTTCACAAAATTTTACAGGAGGGCATATCTAGTGATTCTGAACAACTTCCAGTAACAAAATTTTTGTCTATCTCTAAGCCTACTATGACTTCTCGAAAATTGCGATCTTCTTTTTATCGCAGTACGCCGGCCAGCGTTTTAGATCTAGGTGGCATTTAAATGTTGAATAAAGTCGCCTTATGGAGTTGTATGACTGATGAAAATTTGAAATGAATTGGGCTACAAATAAAAAAGGTACAGGGTGTCTTCACGAGAAGCGATACACACTGTAGAATGAAGGACTTCTTATAATAATATACCTAATATATTTTTTTTGCTAAATTATTTTTCAATTTATTTTTGTCTATTGGAATGTTTCTTTTATTTTTCATAAGTTTTTATTAATATTGTACTAACAGTAGTAACTTGTAAATAATTTTTCTTAGGGCGTCAAGCAAATATTTGCTTCAGGTGCCAAATACCCTGGCACCGGCACTGCAATAGGGAACATGCCCAAAAAATAAAATTGAATTAAAATATTCAAAATCGTAAACTAACATCATTAAAAACCCCATAGACAACAAAAAATTTGAGTGCTTGACGTTTCGACCATCTTGTCGTGGTTTTCTTCTCAAGCGAAGTGACTTCGCCTGAGAAGAAGACCACGACAAGATGGTCGAAACGTCAAGCACTCAACCAAGTCTACGCAGAGGAACATCCGGAAACCAGCAGCCAGATCACCAGCTCCGCGAAAGCGCTAGCACCAAGATTTAAAAATACTCTTCGGTTTTCCTATTTGAGAAGAGTAATAATGAAACAATGTCATACGCATAGCACTTATTAGAAAAGAACTTGTGGGATCTGCACTTATAATTTTAACAACGATTATAAAATTTATCGTTTACATTCTGGTCGTGCTTTGTGGATGTACTCAATAAAAGAAAATGTAAAGGTATTTATTCACGACTATCGTATAATGCTTTCATATTACATGTAACAACTGACGAATAATCGTTATCATAATTCCAACCTAATAGCTAGGGAGCTGGTGGTAGAATTTTTTATATGATCTTATTGTGTGGCTGAAGTTGAAAAGTGTAAAGACGTCATAATAAAAAGTCGGAAAACCATTTCAGTCATCACGGATTTGATGAGTTTTTAATTAACAATTAATTAAAAATGCAATAAAAAAACCAATATAATTTTATTGTGTCAGCCACTTATTTTGAACATTGCCTGTCAATATGACATTGATATAAATGCAGTCAGCTGAAATCTATGTGTCTGCGTTTTTTTGCAATCTATTTTTTTTTATTAATTTATGATATACTATTTTTTTTTCCTCCAATTAGTTGGCTTTGAGCTGCGTATGATATACTAAAAATTAAGTGATTTTATTGTCGGTGTACCTTAATATCAAAAGTTTCGCCAAGTGATAAGAAACAATAAAACAAACTTCAGTCACCTCCATACTGCTGCGTTTAAAGAGGGTGAAAATGGAATAAAAAGAACGCTTCTACATTATTTAACCATGTCAACCACTTTGCAGGAAGCTTTGTTTATTTGTAAAAAAACATTAAAAAATAGTGGTTAAAATCTGCTATTCTGATATTTCATTGGCTGACGTTTCCTAATAATTATTTTTATAAAGCTTTTATCGCTACCTAAGTAGTCCCAAGAAATATTCTAATGTTTTTTGTAATTATTGTCTTTTTTATTTGCTTGTATGTATATACCGAGAGATCGATAAAGACTGAACGTGACGTCACACGGAAAAGTCACTAAAATTATCAAAATTGATTTCTATTCTACATATATTATTAAAACTAATTTCCTTTGTTACTAGGGAATAACGATTGGTTCTCTAGTCAGTTTTTCCAGTCTGATGTCTGGTCATTTTCGTAAATGTTATTATTATTGGCTTGTGTTTGATTTATCATTTATCTCCCTTTTTGACTAATAAATCAGTGTTTTTCAACTCAATCAGTTGACTGTTACTTGTATGGTAAGTTAATAAAGAAACTCGCATTTTGCGTAAATACTGTAGTTGACTATATTTAAGATTACTGTTGCCATCGTGAAAATGTTGAAATTATCAGAAAATAATAGTACATATATGTGTCGTATGTGAGCGGCACAAAAACAATCTTTAGGGAGCGGCACGTTCAGTCTTTCTCGATCTCCCTGTAGTATTAATGTGCATATATAATGCATAAAAAATATAATTTCAGATCTATTTATAAAGAAATATATAATGAAAAAAACAATGAATGAGGAATAATTGTTTTTCATAATGCTTTCCTCTGCTTTGCGAGTAAATTAAGGGTGCCGGTGCCGTGCTTAGGAAAATGATTTCATAGTTCGAGAATTTCTCTTACATCCCTGAACCAATTAAAAAAAATTTTTGATACGCCTTTAGAGATAACATTATAGAATGGTACCAGACTATTGAGAAGTCAAAAAAAATTTGTTTTTGATTTTCGCACAAGTAAAAAATTGTTTTCTTTTTTTAGTTTTAAATGGCCTAGTACCATTCTATAAAGCTGCCTCTAAAAGAATATCAAAAAATTTTTTCAATCGGTTCAGGGATGCAGGAGAAATTCTCGAATTATGTTCACGAAACCGCCCACCTTAAGAATATTAGTTTATATATATTATATATATATATATATATATATATATATATATATATATATATATATATATATATATATATATATATATATATATATATATATATATATATATATATATATATATATATATATATATATATATATATATATATATATATATATATATATATATATATTAGATTTTGATGTCTGTCTGTGGTAAATTAATTTTGGAACTGCTTTGGCTGGAGTCTAGAGTATATTAGAGAAATCACCTACACATTGTTTTGTTTCGTGAGATCATCAGCCTCACGCCTGTTAGTCATGGTCTCATGGTAAAACCGAGGAGTAAGCAAGTAGCCTACCGTAATTTTTTCCTTTGATTGTCCTCAAGTATCACCAGCGTATTGTAAGTAATTTTGGCATTTATTTTGTTGTCCACTAGAAATTGCACAGAACCGGCGTGCAGCATATCTACAAGTAACGATAGTGCTACGTTATCACTATAGATGCTCACGGTGTAAAGTAAAAGCAAGTTAACTAAGCAACTTACTATTCATATCTTGTTTACAAGCATAGTGGATTTGTTACCATTCAATAATATTAATATTTAGTTTAGTCGATGGTAATTTTGTGTCTCGTCTTGATTGGATACAGCTGGATAATAATTGATTAAATCCATATGTGTTACAATAATGGGCCTTTCCCGCATGACTGAATTTTACTATTTCACCCTGAGCAAACCATATAATAAACTGTAATTTTATATTAATTTAGTTTCTTGCAATTTTTTATATTCTACCAAATATTTGCTTTACAAAATCAGTTTTATTTCACTTAATTTGAAACATGAGTTCTAAGGCGATCTTGCAACGTCAGTCTGATTAGACCAATAAAATATATTTTTAAAGGGAGTTGTCTATTGTCAGGTGTATGTCTTTTTATGTGAACAACGTATTTCCGATATCAACTGTCTACTTTGAATAGTACATTTTTTTCATTACAATGTACTCTTCGTTAACCTGGTGCTAAATAAAAGCAAAAATTCTATCAACCTTTCACTGTCTGAGTCTAAAATCTATATATCATGTTTATATTCTCCATGTTTGATCGTGTTGGTTCACATATGGTATAATATCAGTGTCATCTGGCAACGCTGTACTGAGATGCTCAAATTATATTCGATAACCTCACTTTCTATTGTTTAGGTTTGATACGATATTTACGTAATTTTATTTTATAATTAGAAAATGCCGCTTACAAGGGTTTGTCTTGTACCAGTGTGTTCAAACACTAGTGAAAATACTACCAAGTTATTTTTGCGCGTCCCAAGAAATTTATGAAGTTCGAAAATTGTGGTGGAAAGTTGCAAAAGTTCCTGGTGTTGTTTATACTGCTCCTGGATTTTTCTGTTGTGAAAATCATTTTAACGTATGTGTATATTGTTATTAACTTTCTTTTAGTGGGCTTGATTTTATACTTTATTTGTCTCTTTAGATTGAAATCACAACGTTTACTTTTACGCATTGTCAATTGGGATCATAAACGGACGTTCTCAATTAAACGTTAGCACTTTACGAGATTCTATTGGTGGTTCTTCATAAATGTACTTTAGGCACCAATAGAATTGCAAGATATAGAAAGAACGCAAGATATGGAAAGAACGCAAGTGAGATTGTTTGGGAATGCACCTTTATAGCTAATTCTTGCAGCGGTTTAAGATCATATTGATTGGTGTAGTTTATGATGACGTCACATTGCCGCCCGAATGCTATCGTTTAAATCTGCTGTTGATTTACGGAACATTTGAATATTTTCTGTAATATTTTATGCGTTCAGAAAAAAAATTAAAATTCATTTTTAGTAATATTTTGATAGGATCTTTCCAATAACACAATAAAGAAAAATAGCGGGAAAGGCCCATTAGAAGTTTCATGTGAACTCGATAAACGGCCGTTCAGCGAGTATTAATATACCCCACCATTTGACTTGTTGCTAAAATAAAATTTTTATAAGTACATGTTTCTTTTCACACCACATTATGATTAGACGTGAATAATTAAATACTTACTGTATACATTGTACATGATCGTTGCTGGTTTAGTGTTATTAATTTATTTTGTAAAAAGCCTAGATGTATATCAAAAGCGTGCATTTTTATATTTATATCTGTTGTATTTGAGGTTACATTTACATTTGCGTTTTACATCACATTGATAACTTTCTTCTGGCATACGGGGCAAGTGATAAGGAGGTCATTTCACATAGTACATAACTGCCATAAAGATTAGTGGCTAACAGTTGTTGAGGATCCCCATTGTTTGTTTGTTTTTTTAATGTTATATTTATTTATCCCACTAATTTTTGTATTTATTAAATTGATTAAATTTAAGGCACAACATACATATACACGAATTAGTTTTAAGCTTGTTTTATGCATATATATATATATATATATATATATATATATATATATATATATATATATATATATATATACTTACTAAATTTTTTTAGTAAATTTTTCATTGTTATCTTGGTTTAATTTTATTTTGCCTATACACCTCTGTCAATTTTAACAATTGCCTGGCGCCCAAGGTAGTTTAACCGGTGTACCCCAAATTCTAAAATTCAGAATAAGAAAAACGAATGCACGTTCGCTCTCCACTGATGGGCTTTCGGGCATACTTGGGGTGTTCTTAATTTTGCCATTAGGGACACGTCACAATATATAAGAATAAATTGTACTTAAACCACTAATATCCGTTTTTATTAATATTTTGTTCATCTTTATTGATCTCTACCATTTCAAGAAAGAGCCTTTTTGTTATATTTGTCTCACTGTGCAAGATTTTATAGTTATTGAAATTTATGTGGTGTCCAGTATCTATTGCATGTTCTGACAGATCACAAATGCGTTTTTCTGTTCTACAATCGCTTTTATGTGAGGTGATTAGGCGATCTTGATGTTTGACCAATGTACTTTTTTTCACAATTATGACAAGGAATACTATATATCACGTTTGATTTTTTGATAGAGTCGTCTTTATCTTTAAGTTTGGTGTGAAGTTTACCGATATGCTTAATATTTTTCTGCGCAATTTTTATGTTTTGCTCATTCTTGAAGACATTAATTAATCTGGGAGACAAATCTTTTATAAACGGAATGGAACCGTATGTTATTGGTACTATGTTCTCATTATTATTAGTAGCTTCCGTTGCACCAACATTGCTCTGATTGTCATTATTTCTTGTATTGTAAAACCATTATTTTAAAAGATGTGGAGGGTATGAGTTATCTAATAAAATACGGTAGAGTCTATCTATGTTAGTCTTGCGTAAAGACGAATGTGGTATTTTTTGAATTCTATTTTTCATAGCCAATACGAGATTGATTTCAACGAGGTTGAATAAATAAGGAGTCGCCATAAAAAGCAGAATGTGGTAGCACATTCCTCATTTTAGTATGATCGAAACGCCAACAAAACGCGACATGTATCTTGGTTTAATATCATTATAAAATAAATGTTTTTGATAGAAAATAATGTTTTTCACCATAACATATGATTTCGTGTCTGCCAAGTAGCTGTACAAATCAAAGTAGTATCGATAAGAAGAAATGTTTTGGAATCACTTTTCTGTACTCAAAAGATATGTTGAAACTATTTTCTATTTATTTTAAATTGCATTTTATATTATATTATATTTGCTTGAAATGTGAATAAAACCGTCATCTCATTCTTTACTCTATTGGCTTGATATATGGTAGTGTCAATGTGTAAAGTCAACTAACATGTATCTCCTCAAATGCTGTATAAACTTTTTTTTAAATCAGGACCTGGCGAGCCGTTCATGGCAGTATGATCGCAAGCCACGCGTTCTGCGGCCGTTTCTCATTGTAGGATAAACCTTTATGGCTACTCCTTATTTATATTCTACCTCCATGATTGATTTTCATTCTTTCGGTGTGATGAGAGTTGTAGTTTAGGTATCTGCCTAAACTAGCTGATTTAATATACCAATCTAGTATCATTCACTATATTATCAGGTCTTCTTATTAGTTGTGTGTCGAGAAAAGGTACTCTCATATTAGTTTCCATTTCTATTGTAAATTGAATATGCGTATCATGGCTGTTGAAAATATTTAGAATTTCATCTATACCTGTTGCTGGTACTGAATAAATGATATCATCTACGTATTTTTTTAGAAATGGTAATGCAAAAGTTAGTTTTGGGATACAAGTATCTAATAAGTCGTCCATGACATACTGAGCAATTATTGGTGAAACCGCAACTCCCATTGGGGTACCTAGTATTTGTTTATAAAATTTATTATCAAAAGTAAAGTACGTTGTATCAAAGATCAATTTAATGGCTTCTATGAACTTTCACAGGGCATATTACAATAAGAACTAATCGTATCCCATCTTTTTTCTATACTTTTGTTAACTAATATAAAAGGAATATTACTAAAATGTGAGACTACGTCTAGACTTATTGCAACATGGTTTTCTGGTAGTTGTTTTTCATTTATGAATTGAGAAAAAGCAAACGAGTCTTTTATAAACTATTCATTGTCAGTATTATATGACCACGTGAGGATGTTAGTGATAAATCATGCTATTTTGCTATTGGGTATATCGATACTAGATATAATAGGTCTGACTGTTAGTGTTGGTTTGTGAATTTTAGGTAAACCATAAAGTTTTGCTGGTACTGCATTGTAAAATTTCAATTTTTTGACCTCGTGTTCACTTATCATTTCCTCATCACTGAGTTCAGTGATGAAATTGTTAGCTTTTTGTTGAAAAGAAGAGGTAGGGTCTCTTTCAAGTTTGTTGTAAGAACTTACATTGTTGAGTATATCTAACGACTTTTCTATATAATCACTTTTATTCATAATAACTGTAACATTACCTTTGTCTGACCTAGTAATTATCAACTCTGCATGTTCTTTCAAAAATATTTTACTTATTAATGATTGAATTTTATTCATGTGATTTATGAAGAAAATTTGTTAAGATATTAGTGACTTGTGACCTGAATATGTTTTTTTATTAGTGTCAAATTTTGAAATTAAAAATTCTATATCTGCTAACATTTTTGTTACTGAAATGTCCTGAAAGTTAGGAGGTATACAGAATTTAAAACTGATAAGAAAATTTTGATGTCATCGGGGATCTCCACATTAGAAAGATTCTTGAGCCAATTTTCTTTAACTTTGATGTTAAACGTTACTTGTTTGAGATTTTCTAATTTATTAATATTGACTTTTTTAATTCTATGAAATGCTTTATTATATGTGACTGTTTGTGTTCTAATAAATTCTTGTAATACATCATTTGGTAAAATATTTTATAAATCAATGTGAATTTGTTCAAGGGATCTTTCCAACGTTTTGAGATTGCTATGAGTGATTTTGATCTCTAAATTTAATAATTTGTCTTTCATTAAAATTGTTCACTTGTTGTCCCGTTCGTCCACTGTGTACATCGATGAGTGTTTCTACATTTCTAGTGTTGTTGATAATGTGCGAGGGTATTATTAATTTCTTTCTGCATTGCAAGAGGAAAATTTTTGTTTTTAGAAGCTGCCAATTTGATGTTTAAATTTGACAATTTCTTTAATTTTACCATAGTTTCGTTACCGAATTGTTCACTAATAACTTGGTAAAACTCCATTCCTGCAAAAATAATGAAGAATAGTCACGTCCGACTAGTTAATGAACAAATCTAAATTTAGTAGGGCTTCGGACAAGTGGGCGATGAAGTAAAACTCTTATTTACTATGCCGAGCTTTCGAAAATGCTTATTTTCTTTTGCAAGGCTACAATTAGATAATGAAATTAGTAAAACTTGAATTGTAATATTGCAATTGTTAACTTACTAGTAAGTTGAGGTTATAATTTAAAATTTGTGAACTTCTGTAAAAACATCTGCACTATTGTACTATTGGAAATGTGCAACAATTACTTATGATGTTAATGCAATCCATTAGTTGCATTATTGACTGATTACTAAATATTTAAAAGATTAACACTAACAATCATTCTGCTTCTTGTTTTAATAAACACCATGTGATGTATAACAAAAAACACCATAGGAACCTTTGATGGCGCCATCTTGTATCTAATTGTCAAAGAACTTTTATTTTTTTACTTTTTTTTCTGTGTAAGCAGTAAGTATCTATGGATACTGAATATAACAAATATATTCTTAAAGCTGTGTATTTTATATACACAGCCCACAAACATTATAATACGCTTTGAGAAAGGAAACAGATTCATTTTCCGAAACGTCAGCAAAATACGTCATTTTCATATTTTTGTTTTTATTTATTATTTGTCAAAAACCACCCTCTAACTGATCCTTTGACGTAAAAGTCACAGGCATAGAGGTTATTTTCCAGTAAAATACTGGTTAATTGCATTATTTTGTAGATTTCAGACATTGTTTAGAAGAAAGTACATGGCAGAGCATCCCAATAAGAACAGAGAAAAATTAAGAAAATGCCTCAACCAACATTTAGACAATAACTTTTATTAAATTTTACCACGTTTACATGATGGCTTCAGTCCAAGGTTTTGTGGAAAATCATTGAAGTTAAACAACTTTAATTAATATTAGATTTACTATATTATTAGTGTTCTTTATTTGTGTTACACAGCACTTCTTGTTTTATATAAATCACATTATTTAATTAATTACTGGTTATGAATTGCTAGGGAGTTAGTTAGTTATAACTTTGGTTAGAGAATATTATGTTAATTTTTTCTTATTCAATTTGTTAATCAAAAACACTTTTTTTATACTGGTGACATTGGATCTTATGGCTCTGTAGAACTATTACTGCTATGGTTTATATTTATTTTTTCATTATCTAATTTTAATATATAAGAATAAATTGTACTTAAACCACTAATATTATTAATATTTTGTTCGTCATTATTGATCTCTACCATTTCAGGAAAGAGCCTTTTTGTTACATTTGTCTCAGTGTGCAAGAATGAAAATCAATCTCGTATTGGCTATGAGAAATAGAATTAAAAAAATATCACATTCGTCTTTATGCAATACTAACATAGATAGACTCTACCGAAACTTCTATCCATTTTGTTTAAGTGCATCGACTCGTAATAGGACACTTTTTCTTTTAAAGTGTAGGTTTTTACATGTACTTTACGGTGGTATTTGGAAAGAAAAAAAAATTAAATTTAAACCAATTTTTTGAATTTAATTGTAATTATGGATATTGCACGTATAAACAATTTCAAATAAATACGTGATTTTTTTGTGAAACCAAAAACGATAAGCGAATTATGAAAGTATATGAAATAATCAACCTTTAAAAAAGGTGATGTTCTACTTGCATTTGAATCCGTGATACGTTAGTTTTTGCGTTTTAGTCAATTATAAATAAACATATTGTAACGTGTTTCCACCCTTAGGAAACTACCCCTTGCAAAATCCGTGGGTTCCAAAAATTATAACAAGAGATTGTCCACTAACACACTTTATTAAATATTTACTGGATACTTCACAATACTATTGTTAATTTAAATACACTTTACTGACTAAAATCACAATGTTTATTACTTTGTTTATCATTAAACTCTTAACCTCACTTTCTATATTTTCTGAACTTTCTGAACTTCTGAACTACTCGCCGAGAATGCGGTTGGTCTTTTATACCTAAAAATGACAGATCTCGATTGTTCTGTGATGACGCCACCATTCTCTAGAGAATTCCAGATGTCACTTTGGAATCTTCTGGTAGGTTCTTTTTCGAGTAGGTGCAAATACACTACATTCATTCAGACATTCGATCTGTTGAAGTCTGCCTACTTTTTAGTAACATAACCTTAAATTTTAAGGGGTGCAACATATTACACTGCCCCCTCCTTAAGCCTGAACGTCCCGGTCAAGCAATTCAGCCTCTTTCACATACTTCGCCAGTCTATCCAAGTGTACGATCTTCATCTTGGACTTTTTGTTTCGTTGAATACGATAGACGACATCATTAATTCGGGTAATAACAGTATACGGTCCATCCCAAGGAGGCTGAAATTTCGGGGATCTCCATTCCTTCCGCTGTGGGTTGTACAGCCAAACCAGATCCCCCACCTTGAATCCCCCTGTACTGGCATTCTGATCATAACGAGCCTTCAAGCGGTTACTAGTTCTGTTCATCTGCTCTCGATCATTCTTTGGCTGTTCTCGACTTCCATTTCTGTAGTTGCTCAAGGAAAATGGTTCCCCACGGGCAGCACAATTCTTACACTTGCGACACCAGGCCTCCACATCCTGGCGACTATTAACCCAATAGAATTGTTCCCGTGCTCTACTCAATGTCTTGTTTATGCCGAAGTGTCTGCTGGATGTTTCATTGTGCGCTTTCTGGAGTACTTCTGGTACACGACACCTGGGAATCACTAGACGCATGGCAACCTGCTTCCCATCTGGGCTTTCCCATGCTCTCCTCAAAAGCCCATCTACGACCGTAAGTGAATCCCATTGTGATCATAAAGCCTTCAGCCCCATTTCTTTGTTGGAAACATCCTTCCATGCTGGACGCGTTCCCTCTTCTTTTGCTCTCAACATGGGTCCGATTTCTACATCGCGCAATTGCTCTTGCCTCAGAGTTTTCTTTGTCCAATTGTCTGGAAGATCGACCTTGACAATGTTGACTTCAACCATGTTCGGCAATTTTCCCACCTGAGGGTAGCGCTTGCAATCTTCCTTGTCTGGTTTTCTGGATAATGCAGGAGTTTTGACTGCCTGCGTTGTCAACAGCCTGGTTTTCTCGCATTGGTCGTTCAATTTTGACAGAATAAATTGTTCGTTCCCAATCCTTAACATTCGCTTCCCTACGTCAACAATAAATCCATACTGTTCCATAATGTCCAGTCCCAAAATGAAGTCATCCGTAATGTCAGCCACGATGACCCTGTGGTCGAACCTTAATTGTCCAATCTGCAAACCCAGGTCTACTTCTCCATGAACCGTAGCCCTGTCCCCCGTAGCTGTCCGGACGATCACTTCTTCATTTTGCCTCTTGGTAATCTTTATGCCTGATATAAATCCTGGCCGTACTATTGATGACGTAGTACCTGTGTCGATGGTAAACAAACATTTTCTTCCGTTCACATATCCATGCAACAACAGACTGCTTGCGATTCTTCGAAGCTGGGAAATCTTAATTTCTCTGGGGGCACTGTATTCCCTAGCCAGAACAACCCCCCTGGTACTGTTTTCCTGCTTCTCTTCAACATTCACAGCATTTACTCGACTCTCCGAGTTCTGCTGTCGACAGTCTCGTTTCATATGTCCCATCTTGCCGCAGTTGAAACATTTAATACCTCCGCTCGGCTTTCCTTTATTTTGTTGTTTTTCCTGCTTTCCGAGGCCATCCAATTTATCGCATAATTTGGTGAATATTTTCTGCATCTCAGTCAGCAAGGGGTTCTGGTTCATTTCTGGTTGCGATTCTTCAAGAGTCACAGCTCGCACTCTCCTTGGAGTATCCCTGTAAGCGGCTTCTACTTCGAGTGCACGCACCAAAGCTTCGCTACTACTTTGGTGTCTCGTCAGCCTCAGAACTCGCCTGACCTCTTCGTCCCTTATACCATCTAAAAAGGCCCCCACGGCTAATTGTTCCTGGAATTCTTTAGGTGCACTCGGATACGCCAGGTGTGCCAGTCTCTCTATCGCAGCTTCAAATTCTTGTAAACTTTCCCCAGCTTTTTGCATCCGGGATTTCAGCTGAGTCTGGTATAATTGGGCAAGGTGTTGATCGCCATACCTCAAGTCTAATGCAACTTCCAAGACTTTAAAGTCCCTTTGTTTCTCCACCGGGATAGTCTGAAGTAATTCTGAGGCCTGGCCCCTTAACGCCAGAACTAATGCCATGGCCTTTTCCTCGTTATCCCAGTTGTTCGCACATGCTGCTGCCTCAAACTGCCTCTTGTACGTCGTCCAGGAACTTTGACCGTCAAAAGAAGGAGGTTTTAGTCGCTGACCTGATGATACCACCTGCTGGCTTCCTCTATCTCTCAACAGTCGTTTAAGCCGGTCTATTTCTACTTCAAACTCAGTTACTTTTTCTTCTACCTTATCTACTTTTTCTTCGACCTTGTTTATCTCTTCTTTAACTTCTTCCTTGACAGAAATGATTGCGTCCTGTTGTATTTTTATTTGATCGCTCAGGATTTTCCTTAATTCCTCCTGGCGTCTTTCTTCCAAGTCTTCCATTATTTTTCTGAGTTCGTATTTTTCCTCTTGACGTTGTCTTTCTTGTTCTTGACGTCTTCTTTCTTCATCCTCTTTTTCTTTCTGGCGTCTTGTTTCTTCATCCTCTTTTTCTTTCCGACGTCTTGTTTCTTCATCCTCTTTTTCTTTCCGACGTCTTGTTTCTTCATCCTCTTTTTCTTTCTGACATCTTATTTCTTGATCTTCCATAATTTTCTTTAATTCGTCCCTTTCTTCTTGACGTCTTTTTTCTTCATCCTCTTTTTCTTTCCGACGTCGCTTTTCTTGCTCTTCCTTTTCTTCTTGACGTTTTCTCTCCTGTTCTTCTTTGTCTTCTTGACGCCGTTTTTCCTCCTCCTGGCGCTGCTGTGCCATCATTTTTTGGAATTGTTCAAATAAGTCCTGTATTTGTTTATCGGATGCCATACTTCTTGTTGTTACGGGCATACGATGAAATTAAAATAAAATAAATTTAACTGTCACGTCAATATCGGTAATGGAACTTTTCAGACAAATCTCGAAATAGCACGAAAAAGTCTTATCCAGAGTCTTTTGTCACTATCCAGTTCAGAGAATTTAATAATCTCCACTAATGTTCAAATAGAAGTCCTAGTAATTTTTCACGCACTAAATAAGTCTTTTTCAGTGTCTCTATCACTTCTCAGTTCAAAGGATCACACTAATGTCCTAATAAAATGTTCTACAATGTCTCAAAAAATGCACTTAACACTATTTTCCTGTCCGAAAATAACCCTCGAACAATGTCCAGTAAATTAGTCCACTGTGTTAGCACTAAACCTCGAGAATACTTCTCGAACACTCCAGCACAACTTCAGAGCTCCTCTTGTCATAAAATTCCGCTTTCTGACACTAATTGTAACGTGTTTCCACCCTTAGGAAACTACCCCTTGCAAAATCCGTGGGTTCCAAAAATTATAACAAGAGATTGTCCACTAACACACTTTATTAAATATTTACTGGATACTTCACAATACTATTGTTAATTTAAATACACTTTACTGACTAAAATCACAATGTTTATTACTTTGTTTATCATTAAACTCTTAACCTCACTTTCTATATTTTCTGAACTTTCTGAACTTCTGAACTACTCGCCGAGAATGCGGTTGGTCTTTTATACCTAAAAATGACAGATCTCGATTGTTCTGTGATGACGCCACCATTCTCTAGAGAATTCCAGATGTCACTTTGGAATCTTCTGGTAGGTTCTTTTTCGAGTAGGTGCAAATACACTACATTCATTCAGACATTCGATCTGTTGAAGTCTGCCTACTTTTTAGTAACATAACCTTAAATTTTAAGGGGTTCAACATATTACAATATTGATATTTTTTCTTGAAATTTGCGCATATGGTTTCTCTCTGCTAGTTGAAAATTATCCACAACTAAATTTTTTTAAATTACATCGCATAAAGCACCCTTGAGGACATAACGCACGTTCGAAAAAAAAAATCTCCCCACTCCTTGAATATTGTAACTAGGCAACTAACTTAATTAATGGTATGCATTACTCCATTTTTATCATATCGAGTCTTTTTTTTACATTTTTAGTCTTTTTCTGTATTCTTTCTTTTATTTGGCAAAATATAATTTGTTAAGTTTTTATCAATCAAAAATTCAACAATCTTTATTTTTTTATGTTTTGGCTATTGTCATATCTGATTTTCTGTTTCTCTTTAAAATGTTTGTGTTTTGTGTTTATTTCCAATTTTTAATGTATTGTAACGTAAAATAATTTATTTAAACGTTATTTAATTAAAATGCATTGGAAATTTTAGTTTCAAAATATTTATTTTTTGGCACCAGGCTGGATATTTCAATATAAAGAAAAGTGAAGACAATATTTACGTAAATGAAACTTAAAATATATTTTATTTATAAAATCAACGTGATTACTTTTAATTGGTATACCTTTTTATTTATTTTTTATTCACCGGTAAATTAACATACTTAGATCATTTACAAGTTGCTGTACAAGATAATATCAATAATAATTTAAACAATAATAAATTATAATATAAATATATAAGTATACAAATTTTAATAAGACATATGGCCAAAGTCAGTTAAGTCACTAATCTAATTTACTTAATATTAACATGAAGTAAATATACATGTTTTATGCGCTATTTATGCAATATTTATTATGTGAAGAAAAACAAGCAAAAGTTGTATCAAAGTAGTTGTTCTTTACATATTACAGTTTTCCTAAAATTACATAATGTTATACAGAATATGTTATCATCACACAATTATTTCAGACATTATACAATATTCAATGGTGAAGTAGAGTAAATTCTAGCTCTGGAGTTGGAGAAATAAAATATATTTTACTTGGAATAATTATAATTGGCAAACGTGATAGAAATTATTGATTCTCAATTAAGCAGTTAAATTTTTAAAATGGAAAATTGTATACCAGCCACCACACTACCGCAAGCTTTCAAGTATGGATCTTAAAATACAATAGTATAGTATATTGATATAATTTAAGTCTTTAAATTGTTTTGTAGATGTTATGCTGAAGAATGGTTGCTTAAGTGCCTTCTTGACAATACAATTTATATGATATGCAAATTTAAATTGATAGTCAAAATACACACCAAGATCTTATATTTTGGATATTCGTTTATACGCCTCATAGTTCATGATGTAATCATATTTTATTGTCATTTTTTTTATTGAATACCAATAACACAGACCATTCTTCTACTTTAATGTAACGTTTTTTTTCCACAATCCAATACAAAAGTCAACGTACTAGTTTGCAGTCTTACATTAGTAACTGTCATATAAAGTTTAAAATGATCAACAAACATAAGGTTTTCTGAAGTACTATTATCCAATATGCGAGCTAATATGCTATTAACATATAGTATGAACAGTATAGTGGTCCCAATTTTGAGCCCTGTGGTACTGCGAACGATATCTCATATGGAAAATCTCGAATATCTCGATTTTCTAGAAATCGTTTTTAACGATTTTGTAAATTGATCTAACAATATGCCATTAATGGTTTTTTCCGTAAAATTCACATAAAGGTAATTTACTGATAAACAAAAAATTTGTAAGTCAGTCGAGAAAGTATGTTCTTCCTGGGCGTACCATTTATTTCATATGTAAGAGAACGTTGATAGGGATGTAATCCAGTAGTACAGAAGAAGAATAGAAATATTCTTTAATTATACTTACAAATATTGTAGTTTCCTTTTTTTACAAACAAAATCTGAATCATCTTCATCGACGGAGCTTTCTTCACTATCAATTTGAAAATAGTTCTCTTTCCGAAACATTGCTTACTTCGTTGTTGTCAACGTCTTTCGCTGTAACAAATGAGTGTTTAAAGTCTGCTTCATCCGTTTCCATCGATAAAACATCGTCTTCATCGTCGTCAAGTTCGTCCTCAGTTTGTTTCAATGTTATTTCAGAACAGTTGTTGTAATTTAATCCATTACAATAATGGCACAATGTGCATTTAATTCCTATCCTCTTACATTAACAAAGTTTTGTTTTGCAACCCGATTTACACATACAGCAAATAGTCTTCAATAAATTATCTGGCAAAGGAATTTTTGTTTTGTTGTTGTCAATGGCATTAATCCATTTATGGTGTATTTCCAACCATACTCTTCAGGGTTTTTATCTGCAAATCCTAACCATTTCTGCATTTGAAAATGCACCCTCAATTAATGCTCGTTTGCAGCTTTTTCGGTTGGTGGGAGAAGAGATAATTTGCATGATGTTTTTGAACTGCATTTTTTAAAACATTTAACACGCAGAACGTACAAACATGTTATATTTATTGAATATCCTTGCCTCTGTAGCTTGTCAATTGTAAAAAACTTGCACATCTTTTTGTAAGCAGATATTTCAGAAGTATACTAAGCTAGGTACTTTATCAATATGTAAAAAAAAATATTTAAACCAACAAATGCTTCGTATTATTGACCAGAGAACACAAGGAGAACGTCACTTCCGTTCGAGCAACGAGAAGCAGTAGTACGTATTTATCAGTGAAAAATCTGAAAATGTCAAGAGATTCTGCCGAAAAGCTCCTATAGAGGTCTACGAGTCACGCGGGACTACACTTAGAAATCCACAATATTTCATAACACACTAGCGAAAACAACATTTCTTCATATTATTCTGAAGCAACGAAGCAAAAGTAGCTCAATTACAAACACTATTTCGTACTTCAGATAACACATCGCAAATTAATCAATAGTGTCTTGAATTATTTTATTAAACATAGAAATAATCTACCTAATTTAAAATTTCCAATGCATTTTAATTAAATAACGGCTAAACAAATTATTTTACGTTACAATACATTAAAAATTGAAAATAGACACAAAACACAAACATTTTAAAGAGAAACAGAAAATCAGATATGTCAAAAGCCGAAAACATTATAAAAAAATAAAGATTGTTGAATTTTTGATGAATAAAAACTTAACAAATTATATTTTGCTAAATAAAAGAATCAGAATATATGAAAAAAGACTAAAAATGTTAAAAAAAAAAGTACTCGATATGATGAAAATAGAGTGATATACCATTAATTAAAATAGTTACAATATTCAAGGAGTGGGGAGATATATTTTTTTTCGAACGTGCGTTATTAATGCAGTTGAATTGATTTTTTTCGGCGACAACATTCCACCTGAAATTTTATTGTTGATTTTTATGTATTATGACCTCCTGATTACGAAAATGCTGCCCAAAAATTCCTTGTGCGTCAAAAGTTATATGTACTCTTTGACGCGCTTTGGCGGATTTTCAAATTATCTGTTTAATATATCTTGTACTAGTAATCGAATGGGAATTTTAAAAATACTGGCTTATTTGGAATAAAATTTTTAAATAATATAGACCTGTCCGATATGTATTGGTCAATCCGCCATCTTGGAAAAAATAAAAAACACCAAAAATAGCCGAAAGAATCAAAATTGAATATCTTTTGTATACGAAGGAGTAATATCACCAAAGTTGGCCAAAATAAAACTCATTTATGGTAAAATATAATGCACCAATCCCGGACACCGTATGTCGAATAGAACGGTCAAACATGGCGGAGGAAATAAAATTTTTAATTTTTCGCCAGTTATCAAAGAGGCATTGTGCGTCACTTTTTCTTCTTTTTAATTGTAGGTTCTTTTATGTACTTTTAGGGGATATAGTTCATTTTTTTTAATTTTAGAAAAGTGCGTTTTCTTTTATTTAAAAAAAGTGCATTTTTACAATGTTCAAAAATGCATTTTCTTTGACCCTCCTTTTCTTCACCCAATTTTTATCGAAACAAAATGAAAAATTATATAAAGTCTCGTATAACTTCAAAAATTTAGTACAAATTGAAACTTCATTAATTTGAAACGGAAATTTATTAAGCAAAGGCATGGTAATAATAATAATATATGAATATATAATCAATAATCGGAACCAAGCAGTCAAGAGTAGTATTATTTTTGATGGGTATGCCGATGAACAGAATAGCACGAAGAATAATAAAAAATGATTGCGTAGATATTTCAATCACAAGTGACATTATAAAATCCTCGGTTAGGCAAGAAAAATGTCTAGCTAATAGTAAAAATAAGGATAGCTTTATAAAATTATTGCGCAAAAGTTAGATAATGACTTAACATTAAAATATGCAGAGAAGACGCCGATACTAGAATCGTTAAAACTGCTGCTGATTTGAAAACCGAAGACAATCAAGTTATAATAGTTGGTGAAGATATTGACATTTTGGTTATAGTGACTGAACTAGCATGGAATCATCATAAAACATCTATTTTTAGAAACCTAAGATTAATAAAATAATTGACAAACATTATGACGAAAATAAAATTGTCTACAGTTCCACTTACCGAAGAGGTAATAGTATATATAATATATATAATAGTATATAATAATTTAAGAGTATATTCCCAAGTCCAAAAATGGTTAGGTTCTAAGAAAGATCCGTTACAACTCAGGTGGATTAAAACCGAGAATGGCTTAGTTCCTGATGATATGAGTGAAAGTAATGCTTTTCCTAAAAATTTACGAAGTCCTGTAAATGTAAGAAAGGCTGTAAAAATAATCAGTGTAGCTGTAGAAACCTGAATATATAATGTTCTATTCTATCTGTCTGTTGTAAAGAAAATAATTGTGCCAACGATTCTTCTACCTTTGATGAATCGGCTATCGATGAGGAATGCGGTGAAATTATGGTATATGACGGTAATGAAACTAATATAGTATATTTCATTTTATTTCGATGAAAATTGGGTGAAAAAAGGAGGGTCAAAGAAAATGCATTTTGAAAATTGTAAAAATGCACTTTTTTTGAAAATAAAAAAAAATGCACATTTTTAGAAAATTCAAAAAAGATGAACTCTATTCCCTAAAGGTACATAAAACAACGTACAATCGAAAAGAAAAAAAAGTGACGTACAATGCCTCCTTGATAATTGACGAAGAATTAAAAATTTTATTTCGTTCGCCATCTTTGACCATTCTATTTGACATACGGTGTCCGGGATTGCTGCATTATATTTGACCATAAATGAGTATCATTTTTGCCAACTTTAGTGAAATTACTCCTTCTTATAGAAAAGATATTCAATTTTGATTCTTTCGGCTATTTTTGGTGTTTTTTATTTTTTTCCAAGATGGCGGATTGATCAATACATATCGGACAGGTCTATATTTTTTCAGAATTTTATTTCAAATAAGCCAGTATTTTTAAAATTCCCATCCGATTATTATTACAAGATATATTAAGGTAGATATGTTGAAAATGCGTGAAAGCGCGTCAAAAAGTGCATATAACTTTTGATGCACAAGGCATTTTTGGGCACAAATATTTTTTTCGTAATCACGAGGTCATAATACATAAGAATCAACAATAAAATTTCAGGTGGAAAGTTGTCGCCAAAAAAGGGTGCTTTATGCGATGTAATTTAAAAAATTTTAGATGTGGATAATTTTCAACTAGCAAAGAGAGAAATATAAGCATTTTGGAACAATATGCGCAACAAGAAAAAATATCAATATGGTTATTTATAATCGACTAAACCGCAAAAACTAACATATCACGGATTCAGATGCAAGTAGAACATCATTATGATTATTTTATATACTTTCATAATTCGCTTATCGTTTTTGGTTTCACAAAGAAATCACGTAGTCATTTGAAATTGATTACAGGTGCAATATCCATAATTACAATTAAATTCCAAAAAATTGGTTTAAGTTTACATTTTTTTTTCTTTCCAAACACCGCCGTAAAGTATATGTAAAAACCTACACTTTAAAACGAAAATTGTCCTACTACGAGTCGATGCATTTAAACAAAATGCGATGGAAATATCGAAATTATTGTTGATTTTTAGCCGTTTGAATAAATATTTTGCGATCAAATTTGGCACGGAGGTTTAGTTCAGTAAAGGGAATGGTTCCACCAACTTTCGTTAAAATTGATGGATTATTACATCATATTTCTTAAACTGTTAAAAAAGACAATTTTTGGTGGTTTATATTTTTTTTACAAATTTACAAATTATTAAGAAGTTTCTTCATATGCCTAGTCTTATAATTTTATAACGAACAGTTTGTTATTTTTATTTTTGCGATCGGACTGCTATGATCTGAGATATTAGGGAAAATAGCAGAAAATTTCTGTGTTGAAAAATAAATTGTTAAAATTCTACAAGAAGCAATTGACGGATTTGACAAAAGTTGCACTTGTTATTACACCTACAACAAATTAAAACAATAAAATTGCAGTAGCCAGACAATTTCATTCAAATTTTATTTTGACTCCACTATTAATAAAAACAATAAGTTTATTGACAACTTTGTTTGTCCAAAAAATCAGTAATTGAATAAAAACCATTTCTTAGTAAAAGTCCTCTATTTTTTTTTTAATATGTTTAGAGGAAGTTCTCTTATGTCATGTGACATAGACTATTGAACAATACAACACAGTTATATTAAAGGGAGTCTTTAAATGTTATTATTTTATGGGCAGGTATCAATAGTTTATCACTTTGTCTTGTATTATATAGATGTCTGTCATTTAGGCTAGTAAATATTTGGAGATTGGTCTTAATAAATAACAAGCACTTATTTATACAAATATACGGAGTCGTGAGAATTTCAATGCTACGAGTCATAACGAGGTATCAGAGTTGATGTTTTGCTCCATTTCATCCACTATTATTTATACTTTACACAACCACTACACTATTTGTGTCTCATGCACTTAACATTACATACTACAGAAAACACTTAATAATTTCTTCTAAAACTTGAAACCCGCAAAAAATAAAAAAGGTGATTTTGTATGTATTTCATAAAATCAATTTTTTTAATGATATCTAGAATCAATCCAATGCATTGTCCTTTGTACTGAAATTGTACTGTAAGTTCAGCATGGACTCTTATAAATTTTTAAAGTCGACAAAACATTAAGTACCTAAGGCCCTAGTAGGACCCGAACCCTTTTGCGGTGTAGCTAAGCCACGCATACGAATATCCATTAACGAATGGGTACAAAATAAATCTCTAAAGTAGTGGACGAATTTCTCACAACAGAGACAGGCCAAAAAGTTCATTAAAGAACGATCGGCCAAATTTACGGATACAAAACTTACTACGCCAAAATAGAAAGGCCATTAGGATAATAGTAGGTCTTCTAACTGGACATTCTAGGCTTAATAGACATATGAGTCTAATGGGCCTGGCAGAGGAGCAACATGCAGATTCTGTCAAGAGGAAGGGGAAACCTCAGTACATGTGATGTGCCATTGCGAAGGCCTAGCCAGACTGAGGTTCCAACTACTTGGTGAAGAGAAACCAAGGGCAGATAGCTATACCAAGGAGTCCTTATCAAAGCTGTAAAGTCTGATACAAAAGACAAAGCTGGATCAGGAGCTCTAAGTAAAATTGGACAAGGAGAGCCACAATAGATCCACAGGGGTGGCCGAGGCCAATCAGCCAGCTCCTTTTTGAATATAATCTAATCTAAGTACTAAAGTGAGGAAAGTGTAAAAAGGGCGTACCTTCTAAAATGAAAATACTGCCGATACGTTTGCAAAAGCAGGGAATCCGCGTGTAACTCGTATTTTACAGTAAAAAGCGTTTCAAAAGTCAATTTCTGGCGAATTGTGTAATCACTATCAGAAACATAAAGCTAGCCACGAGCGAACCAAAATTTTAAATAGAAAATTATTACCGTCAGTCCAAGTCAAATTGCACTCGTACTCTTCTATGTAAATGTAAAATTGTAAATCTCTTTGTACCAAGTTTATTGCTACTATTACTTTCCATTGTGAGGTAGTTGTGATTAACGTCCTCTAAAGGAGGCATCCGCCCTTGTCATGTTTGGTAGGCCGAAATGGGATTACTTGAACTGTTGCCTTTTATTGATTGAATGATTCACTTTAAGTTTAACCTTTCATGTGTTCTTGTGATATACGACAACTAAATGTATGTTATCCTCATAAGGTCAGCAAGTCTGTTATTTAGGACATCGATCAGATCATAGAAACTAGGGCGGGGAATTCTATAAAAGTGATTAGGAAATTACGAAGTGAATATAGCCATAACAAGTGACTAGAGGCAAGATAAGTTCATCGTAAGATGGCGGATACCTTGGAGAGAGAAGTAAGCAATCAAAGGTAGGTATAAACTTATGCTTTTCTCATCTATTACAGGACCCCGGTCCTAGTTCGTCTTTTAGAATTAAACTAGCCTCACTGAGAGTACAAATTAGCCGTCCTACTTGCGCCCTTAATAAATAAATATTGTCGCGTCCTTCAGACTAGCAGTGGTGAGTTCTTCTACAAATTCACTGAAGTTCTTTAGTCGGACACTGAATGCCACCACTCGATGGAGTTTATGTACACTTGATCTTTAAATAGACTCGCACAAAAGTTGATCAAAAAGCTAGTTACGTATAATATATTTAAAAAATAAATTGTAGGAAAGGTATAACTCACGTGTATAATGAAATAGCCAGCGGTGACGGGAGCAAGTGAAACTGATGGAATGGAAAGCATTGCTATTCTTGAAGCAACTATATACACATCCGCTAATCTGAAATATAATAATGTAAAACTAATAGTCTGAGAGTCAGTGAACATTTTCCATACGCCATTATATAATAGAAATAACTATTTTTTTAGAAAATCATGAAAGGTGACCATCACGAAAAGCGCCGCCTGGTTACCGGGCGGAAGAATAACGCTTCAGGACAGTACCTCAAAAATGCCAAAGAAAATTTAACTTACGTCATTTTGAAATAACTTATTTTTGGTGTCCTGTTGGTTTACAAACTAATAAATAACAAAAAAATATTTCCAGATGATTTGCTCGGAAGATGTGCCAGATGTGCCTGAAGTTGCATTTTTACGAGGATCATATACAACATAGTGGCAGTTTTTTTTACATTAAGTTAGAATCCCCTTAATACTGATATATAATTACCAAACGATAATCGAAAAACTAACACCCTGCTATTAATGAGTAAAGTTTCAGATACTGCGCACATAGAGTGATCGGCGCCAGACCTAATTTATCGTCATATATGACAATTATTTATTAGCTTTCTTACTCTTTAATTCGGTACATTATTAACGAATACATAGGGATGCGCGTAGAGAGGTCTTGACTATGTACGTATTTCGACAAATTTAGTTATGCAACGGTCATCGTGGTTAGTAATTAGATGGGTGACCCTCCAAGGAAACACAGTGATCTCGTCGCACCCATCCATTAATCCCTACCATTTTTACGGGATGAT
Organism: Rutpela maculata; assembly: GCA_936432065.2. NCBI lineage: Eukaryota > Metazoa > Arthropoda > Insecta > Coleoptera > Cerambycidae > Rutpela > Rutpela maculata. The sequence continues at coordinate 248,817,425 of OW386285.2, forward strand.
GTTCAACAGAATTTCCAGCCGTCTCCTGACGTCGGTAATTGGCTTTATACTCCAGTTTGTAAGAGTTTTTTCAAAAAGAATGAATCTAATTCCATGCCGTTTTGAGAGCATGTAAGGGGTCTATCCCGAGTATGCAAGCAAATTTATGACCTCCCCGTTGTCTCGGTGGAAACGCCGCCGTCTTGAAAAAGTGGTTGTTTCGTTTTTTTTTAATATCTCGCGTCCTCTCAAAGTTATATAAAAAAGTAAGACATAGTTTTATAGAGCTTGAAATTCTCTATAATTTTGATCTTTTTACTTTTTCTTGTGGGATTAATATTTTACGATTTATAGTTCGAAAAAATGCAATACTGAATGGGTTGAATAATGTTTTCTCCTTTTTTGCGTCTTTGGTACGACTTACGTTAAAAATATTGAATGTATTGAAACTGTAAACTGTAAACAGTGCACAGTGTGCTCAGCAGAGAATTGTGAAATTGAAGTGATAAAGGGCCTAGAAAAATTTGATTTTTTTGCAAGACAAACCATAAAAGAATAAGGTACGATTTTTTTGGTTTAACTAATTAGTAACAAAACGAGGACATAGACAATAAATAAATAATTAGTAAATATAGTGTTAATACCAATTATTAAAAAAAAAAAAAACAACAAAAAAACTTCTTATCTCAGAAAAAGTAATAGTGAAGTAAAAAAAAAACTAAATGAAAATCAGATAAGAAAGGACTCTAATTGGAAATAATAATATACCCAGTGAGCCAAAATAAATAAATGGTAATTATTCGCAAAATTACAAGATATAATGTCAAGTGAAGGGGAAATCTCAAATAAAGAAATCTATCAGTTACTACAAAGTGTGTTGAAAAAAAGTGACAGTATAGAAAATCAAATTCAGACAAATAAGAATGAAATAAAACAAGAAATACACAGTATTAAAACTGAAATAAAAAACGAATTAGTAGAATTAAAACGAAGAAACAACGAGCTACAAGAGGAAAATAAAAACCTACGAGAAAGATTATTAACAACTGAGCGTAAATTGAAAAAATACAATTTAATTGTTTATGGTCTTATTGAAGAGGAAAACAAAACAGACGAAATTACGGGTCTACTTGAACTAATAACCGAGAAACTAAATATGGATTGCCGATTTGCCGATATTAGGGATATCTATCGTATTGGCAAAAAAACACAGGATAAAAATCGCCCTGTAGTGGTAGAATTCGTGAATTTTCAGCTAAAATTAGAAATTCTAGCTAACTCAAAAAAGTTAAAAGGCACAGGCGTCTTTTTATCAAATGATTACATCCCTGAGGAATACGCACACAGAAAAATACTATATGAAAATCTTAAAATTGCAAGAGAAAATAATTGGGCGGCATTTATAAAAAATAACACGCTGATAGTCAATGGAGAGACATATACTTATGAGGAGCTGAGAAACAAGCCAATAATAACAATAGAAGAGGAACAGTCTGAAAAGGAAATTACTAAAGAAGTAAATATTCAACAAAATCAAGCTCACACGATCACAGACGACTTACCAAGCAAAAATAAAACATTCGAATATTTCACAAACTCGGCTACAGGGACTAGAAAAAGAAAGGAACAGCCTTCAGAGCCAGAAAATAATCTCAAGAGATCAAACAGACTGAAAAACAATTAAAAAAAATATATGTATTGTCATTATCTCAATAGTTCAAAATTAGTGTAAACCTAGGCCAATTTGTATTTGTATTTGTATTTTATTACTTTTTAAACCATTTTATATTTTCAGATATTATATTTTTTATATATTTTTTTTAAACTCGTATGTGTAATATTCATGTAATTGTGTAATAGTAGAATAATATTTTTTGTGAAATAGTACATACGTACTGCATTTACATAAATAAATAAAATAAAGAAATATTAACCGAAAAAAAAAAGAACACAAAGCGATGAATCAATATCTCAGAGATTATGAATATATGCCAATACACAGCCACTTAACAAAAGCAGAAAATCTTGACCAAATCATAAACAAAAAATCAAAAAATAGTCTCAACTTATTTCACTTAAACATTAGAAGTATCATGAAACATTTTGACGAATTAAAAATATTCTTAAGTCAATTCACAACGGAATTTGACTTCATAATTGTAACGGAGACTTGGCAAATTCAAGATGTAAATTATTTTAACTTAAATGGCTATGAAACTTTATACAATTCTGGGAGATTGAATCAAAACGATGGTGTCATTATATTTATTAGAAATTCAGTTAATTATAAAGTAGAAATTATAAATATTGATGAATGTAAAGTTATAAAAAATACAATTCAACACAGAGGTAAAAATATTATAATAACATCAATATATAGATCTCCTTCTACCTGCCCGAAACGATTTCTATTAAGCTTAAAACAGTATTTAGGCACAATTTGTCATGAACACATTGACTACAATATAATTGTCGGTGATATCAATATAAATATTTTGGATGACAATAAGGATAGTAATGAATACCTCAATATAATGAGTGAATATAATTTCCAATCTGCTATCAATACATTTACTAGAGTACAGGGAAATAGTCGCTCATGTATTGATCATTTTTTTATTAGAACGTCTCAAAATATCGATAATTGTACTCCTGCAGTTATTGAAACGAGTATAACAGACCATTATGCAATTGTCTTGAGTGTGCAAATAAATAGCTCGATGGAGGATAATATAGTGCATAAAAACACGTCCAAAATCACTGATCACACAAAACTTAAAATATTGTCGAATTAATTGAATGGGATCGTTTTTATAATGTCGAAGGCATAAATGAGGCAACAGAGTGGCTAATAAATACTATAAACAATTGTATAGACAAATGCACTCGGATCATAACCAATACACATAAAAATCGGAAATTAAAATCCTGGATTACAAAAGGGTTGGTAACATCTATAAATAAAAGAGATAAACTCCACCGTAACCTAAAAAAAGATCCAAACAATCTACAGTTAAAAAATGAATTTGTTAACTACAGAAATAGACTAAATGAGTTAATTAAAAAAGTCAAAAGTAATTATTATAAAAAACAAATAGAAAGGAATAAAAATAATGCAAAAATGATTTGGAACATTGTGAAAGATTACAATAATAAAGTAACTACCAATTCAAACATAAAACAGATTAAAAGGGACACCGGGGAAGTAATCACTGACAACTTAATTATATCTAACTCATTCAACTCGTTCTTTACAGAAGTTGGAGAAAATCTTGCTAAAAAAATAAAAAAGACACATTACAAGGAAACCAAGACACTTCTTTCTCGTTTTTCTTAAAACCAACAAATAAAAATGAAATTTGTGACATCATTAAAAGCCTAAAAAATTGTAAAGCTCCGGGCATAGATGGAATTCGAGCTGAAGCATTAAAAGAACTACTAGAATATATTGCAGAACCAATAGCCTATTTAGTTAATAAAATATTTGAAAAAAGCATCTGTCCAACAGCATTTAAAATTAGTATTGTCAAGCCGCTTTTTAAGAATGGTGATAAAACAGAAATAACAAATTATAGACCGGTGTCCCTTATAACTAACCTAACAAAAATATTCGAAAAGGTTTTAAAACTAAGAATTGACGTATATATCAAAAAGTTTAATCTTATGTCGCAAATGCAATTCGGGTTTAAAGAAAAACATTCCACTCAAGATGCTATATCATGTTTAACAACTAAAATTTATGAAGCCTTAGATGCAAGTAAACCAGCATTATGCATATTTTTAGATCTTACTAAGGCGTTTGATTCAGTTAGCCACTCAAAGTTATTAGATTCATTAGAAGATATAGGTATTAGAGGAAGGAATTTAGATTTAATTAAGAGTTACCTGACTGCGAGAGTACAATTTGTTGAGGTCAACTCTGTCAGAAGCGAAGCACGAACTATAAAATACGGGGTTCCTCAAGGCACAGTTTTAGGCCCTTTACTTTTTAGTATCTACGTCAATAATCTTTTTAGCCTTAAAATCAATGGGAATATAATTGGTTTCGCCGACGATACCGCAATTGTATATCAAAACAGTTCCTGGGACCAATTAAAAGAAATTGCTGAGAAAGATCTCATCGTTCTTAAAGAGTGGTTTGACTATAAACTTCTGACGATAAATTTTAAGAAAAGTAAATATTTACCCTTTTCTTGTGATAAAAGGGGCTTACCAAATTTCACAACACTTAAAATAAAAAATAATAACACAACTTTAGAAATTATTTCAGACGATACAATAAAATACTTAGGTGTTATCATTGATAAACATCTAAGGTGGGAACAGCACATTAATTCCGTTGCACAAACAGTTCGGTCACTTTTATTTAAATTCAAAAATATGAGTGCTATTTTGGATTCTACTTACTTAAGAATGATATATTACGCACTACTAGAATCTAGGTTATCGTATGGAATCGTAGCATGGGGTAGTGCTGCGTACTGCCACATAAGAAAGATAGAAATATTACAAAAGAAGATACTAAAAATAATGTTACATAAAAGTAGTACTTACTCGTCCGATGAACTATATATAACCACGAAACTGTTAGATTTAAGACAATTATTTTTCCTATACGTAACTATCTTTCAATATAAAAAAAAACATACATTAAGAAGAATTGATCATATGCATGATACAAGATACAGTCGAAGAAATTACAAAACTCCTACAAGTAAAAAAAATATTGGGCAGCGTAATCACTATTATCTTGCTCCGAGGTTATTTAATTACTTGCCATCTGAAATAAGCAATAGCAAATCCTTAAATGTATTTAAAACAAAAACTAAAAGATTCCTATTAAATAGCGATAGAGCAGAGATAAAAAAACTAATTGAAATGAAATAATTTTAAACTTTAATTTTGTTATATATAACTTTGCATTCAACATAGAAAAAAAAAAAATTATATATTTATATATCCGACATTTTAAGTACTTTTATAGATTAGGTTAAATAAGTTATTAGAAGTAGGTATATTGGTAAATAAGATTAATTATTAATTGTTATGTTCTCGAATTTGTATTGTACCCATTAACTTAAATTAATTGTGTAAATGTAAGTGCAAATGGATTAATTATCCCACGGCCAGTCGTAGACTTTGTGGGTTTTTTCAGTTTATTTGCAATTTCTTTAGCAATTATTATGTTATTTTCTTCATTGTTTTGGTGTATGGAAACTTTGAAATTTGTACCATAGTTCCACTGATAGTGTGAATTTTAATCATGCAAATAAACTATTATTATTATTATTAATAGAAATTATCAATTTGTATTTATGTGAAGTTAGCCACGGTTTTCATCCACGCTTTTTCATCTACGCTTTTTCATCCACACTTTTCCATCCACGGTTTTTAATCCACGATTTTTCTCGTCTATTCGATGAAATCATCAGGGATGTGTACTTTCACCATTATTAAAAAAATTCAATTAACAACACGTCAGGGGATTGCTATGGGAACAGAACCTAAAGAATAAAAACTATAAAATAAAAGTAATAAATTGCAGTACTACAAACGATGAGTTTACTCATCCAACTGACCAGAACTTACCTATTCGCTTTAATTATATTCCAGAAAATTTAACTGACAAAGCGTCAGAAGCGCGTTGTACGAAGATAACTTGAAAAACACATTGAAAATAGTAAAAATTCTTATTTTCAGTATTACACACGATGAGTATACTCGTCCAAATTACCAGAAGTTATTAGGGAGGGGAATATACTTTAATTATATCCTAAAATATTCAACTGACAAAACGTCAGTGGCGAGCTATATGGAGAAAACCTGAAAATATAAGAGAAATGATCCCAACGTTCAATTTAATTATTACAAACGACGAATATACTCATTAGGGTGTCCCTTATTTTTCGCTTTCATTTTTTTTTGTCTCACCCCCTAAAAAATACATTTCATATAAGAATTACACTCCCAAAATTTCAGCCTCTTAGATGAACCCCTTCCCGTGCCGACGGAGGTGTAGAAAACCCCACATTGGAGTTTTTTAAAATATACCCTTGAACTATTTTTTATAACCCCAAATGACTGTTATTTGGTATAAAAATAAAGTAAAAGCAATATCGATCTCCATGATCCATACCTACCCTTATCATCATAGGTTTAAAACTAAGTAAAAAATAATTTTTTATGTAGCGTTTATTGTCCAAAATGATTAAAATATTTGCTTTAATGTATCTTTCTTACAATTTTGATATATTTTTCTCTGCTCTTGCACGCATTGCAATACGTGTTGTTTTTGCTTTTCATCCTTTGTTAGGAGATCATGAAAATCCTCCATTAATTTTACCGACCTTTCGGCAGTGTCGTTGACAACTGTAAGTGATATTATTATTTCTCGTCCATTCATATAAGAATCTTGCGTTCCACATGTTTTTGGATCATGATATAAAAATTCCGAATCGGTATTGAAACAAGGAATTAGATCCACGCTATTTTTTTAAATGAATATATCAATTGTTCTTGCTGAAAAGTGAGAACAATTAGATACCAAATTCAATAAAAAAATTACTTAATGATTATATTAACCCTTTCAGCCCCAATTTTTTGATAAGCAAAAAACATTTTTTTGGCATAGCATCGTAGGTTTAATGAAAGCTCTTATGTGGTGGAAATAAAATTTTACAGGGGAGCAAAAGAACTATTTAAGAACCTCAAATTAAATTCTTTATTAAAAATATTATTTTCATCTGTGTCTAATGATAACGTTTTATGATAAATTACACTGAGTAAACAATAGTTATTTATAAAATACTGTAAATTTTATTTCATTAACGGCACAGGAGGTTTTGATTGATTCTCTTATGTGTTATTACAGAGCACATAAGAGTTTTTTTGCCATGAAGATACCACATAGGAATCATTGTGTCGTGAATTTATCACATAGCAGAAATTGTTCTATGCTTTGGTATTAGATAAATTGGTAAATTTAAGTATTGTTTGTTTTGTATTGATTACGAGAAGAAAGATTGATTTCATCTAACATCTGATTGCAAGGAAATGCATAATGACTAGAGAAATTAGAAAAGTAAAAACAGCAATAAATACATTTAAAAACCGTTTAATTAACTTTTTACCTTTACAATACATTTGACTACTTTTTTGGATTTTTGGGCTTTATTGCCTTTTTGTCTTGAACTACTGGGAGCACTTGCCTCTTTGTTTGTTTTTTTTTCGCCTTATCCCCTTTTTGACCTGAAGTACCTGCATCTTCAAAATGTTCCTCAAGACTTTTTTTCTTTTTCTTGCCCACAATTGTAAAAGGAAGACTATCGTAAAATACATGGAAATCCTTATCCACAACAGTTTTAAATTCTTGAAAATGTTTGTATTTACTGTCCGTAATGGGAATTTTTCTATCATACATTCTCCCTAGTTCATTAGTTAGTATGTTTGTTGTCTTTTTTCCTCTCACCAGCTTATCACCTATTGCTTCTTGCTCTAAAAGTTTAAAGTTTTCATCGTTATAATCGAGATTGTATTTAATATCTCCGTTGGGTAAATATAATATTTATCTAAGGTCTGTGACACGACTGTCCCCTACATTATTTTCGGGCCTTAAAGAAGTTAAATTAGTTCCAAGACAAGAATAATTTTTGAAAAACTCATAATCAACGTTTTTTATCATCTAGGGTTGTTTATCTTGAGCCATTCTCATTCGGCAAACATAATCAGAAGGAGCGTTGATAGGTGGACAAAAAAAACTTTCCAAAGTCGCATGTACGGAATCAACCTCCATTAGTGTATGGCCCTTTTCTAAGATTAATAGTAAAATTTCCATTGACCATTTTTTCGAAAAATCTCTCAGTGCTGAAGCTAATACTTTGTTTCTATTTTGGCAGTTGCAACCATCGGATACGAGAATGAATTTTTCGTAGCCACCTCTATTATACAGGTGTTAAACTCATCACATGTAACTCCTCCGTAAACTTCGTGCCATACATATAGATGCACGTCCTTAGATTTTGTCTCGTATATTGAGAACTGGTGTACTTGCAATTTTTGTTTGTAGTACATTGTAGAAGCTAGTGTTTTTGGGGCAAGTAGAACACTTTGTAGATCCATGGTAATAACCAATTTTTTATCACTGGCCTCTGATACAATCTTTCTTTTAGCTTGCCTACTCCTTTCTTTTTTTGCAACATTTAAATTGTATTCTTCCTCAGTACGATTACCTACTTGATATTCACTACACGTATCACACTGATCTTTTCGAGATTTGTAAATATCAATGTTTCTCTCTTTTTGTAAAATAAATGTAAATTATTTTCTTCCAAAAATTTTTTTTCATTTTCAATACACCATTTTTTATGAATTTGAAACATGTGGTTCCACGATTTAAAAGAAGACTCTACGTATATTTTTTTTGATGATGCGCTACAGTAATGGCTTGGGACTTTAAGAATGAGAGATAACCATTCTTCAAGATTTTTTCGTTTTTGTCCTGTCATTATCTGTCGCACACTTGGTACTTTTTTCTTCTTTTCTCTTAAGCCGCTGTGCCTTCCTTTTCTTTATCAAATCTCTTATTCTATTGTTGAATCCGTGATTAGCGGCTTCATCATCATTTACTTCGCGCTCATCCACTACATCATCTATTGAACTATTGTCGCTTTCTTCTTGTGAATCAATAATAGTCTCTAAGCGTCACGTCCATCTTTTACCTCTCCGAGGTGTAATGTATTCAGAAAAAACTTTCGGCACACTCTGACCTTTTCTTTAGAGTCATTTTCAAGCAGAATATCATGACCTTCTAATTTAACCGATTTAAGTCTAGATTCTGATCTTCTCTTCAAAATTTTCCTAGAATTTGCTGAAGCTTTCACATAGGTTCGTTTTTCTTCCCAACTAGTAAGCTCTTGCCAAAAGTAATTAAAAATCTCTTGTCGCTTTTCTTCTGATATTGTTGCACATAAGAAAGACCGGTTGCTTTTCTTAGATATAATAGTATGGTTACATCGAGATTTTAATTTTCTCTCATCTTTTTTTTTGTTGTTCCCGTCACCTTCGTTCCAACTCTTTTGTAGCCAATATACTCCTTTCCTTTTACTCTTTTCTTCACCTAAATCCTAATTTCTTCAATCTTAGTAGTTTCTTCTTGTTCTGTCTTACATTAAGTTCATTTTTCTGACTAAGGTTGTTCGTTTCTATCTGTTTTGAAGAGGCATTATTGTGAACATCTAACATTTCATCTGCGCTATAATATCATTGACAGAAACATTGGCAAGGCTTATTATTATAGATATCATTGATTAGCAATTCATCATTTGTACAAGACAGTGATTCATCCATGATTTCTAAAGGGTTTTCGATTGAAGATTCCTCAATAATTACAGGCATCGATTCTAAATCCTCTGCAGTTAACCCTTGAAGAAACTCTACTGTGACTTGGGTATTACTAAAAGATGAGTTTTCTAGCCCCTCCATACGATCACCTGATGCCAGTAGTAGTATGTCATTGCTTGATTGTGAATATTCTTGGTTAACTCCTACTTTTCTTTCACACACACTTTTTGTCAATTCCGTAATATCATGACATTGACGTAGTTTTTCTGAAACAAACACATCTCTTTTTTTAGCAAAATTTTTGAAATATATTTGTTTTTCGACAAGAAAGAAGTCTGTAGAATTTGGCAGCATTAGTTTGAATTAATGACGTCATGACCTACGTCAGTGTCCAGAAGTCCGATTTAGGGGATCTCAAAACTTTTATATCCGCAGAAATCTGGATTTTGAAAATTCTCACGATTCCATTACTTTCCTCCTCTGGTCTGGAAGTAGTTTTCGGAATCGTGTAATTAGGTTATTTCCCATTTTTTAAAGAAAAATAATGTCAAATAAAAAGTAATGAAAACATTGCAAAACCACATGATTTCTTTAAGGTTAGGTTATTTTAAATTTATTTCAATGCATAACTAGAAAATAATACGTTTTACTAACCTTTTCTTTTATTCACTGCTAATCCCATCAATTTCTTTGTCCTTTCACTAACTGGTATACCTTCACTCATGTTTAAAAACAACGTATAACAATCACAAAAAGTTTACTTATCAACCACTCACTGTTGGTGAAAAACTACCTGTTAAAATCTCCTATGAAATACATGTTAGGCAAATTAGTGTAGAGAAACCTCCTATGTGGCCAAGTTGTCACATAAGAGGTTTCAATATTTAATAGAACTTACTAATATGAAACCTCCTATGTGCTATTATGTTTCATGGGAGTTTTCATAGAACAATAAATAAGATTATTCACACATAGGAGTTTTCATTTCTAAATTAAGTAATTTTAAGGTTATATTAGGAGGTTTCATTAGAATATGAAGCATAAAGAATTGAATACAGTAATGTTAATGTCTCAAAATTGGAAAATTGAACAGATAGGAGCTTTCATTAATCCAGCGACGATAGATTATTAATTAATACCCCGTCAATAACTCTTCAACCAAATTTAGACTATTTTCCTCCAAAGATTTATGAACTAGGAAATAGTGACAAATGCCTCATCAGGTCAAGAAGAAAAATAATTAAATATGAAAATTTTATTTTAATTTTATATTACATGGAAATTTTTGAAACAATTTTTAAATTTAGATAAACGTAGATATACGTTGCATTTCTCACATTTAATTCGTGAACGCTCTCCACAAGTCTCGAGTTTACAGCGCTGCTCATGGCCATTTGTATGTATTGGCCAATGACCAAGATTATTGAATCTTATAGTTCACCGAAATGGACTGCAGTTTTTGACGTTTTATTGATACTGGTGAATTTCTATTATCACAAAGCATAAATATTTTTACCCTCACGGATTGGACTTTCCCTTGTATACTATTTGATTGATAGTTGCACCTTAAATGGCATTGATTCATCAATACAAAGATTTTCTTCAATTACCAATTCGTCGCAACGATTTTCGAATAATTTCATTATTGGACGTACTTTTCAAAGCTTATCACTATCATCGTTACGTTCTTTGTTGAGATCCACAATATGTAAGTTTTTCTGAAGGACTCAGATCTGTTACGTGATACGCCAATTTCATCCAGAAATTTTATTCTTGTCGTAGGTGCCTAATACAATCTCAGTCTAAGAAAACGAAGTATGCCCCTTACAATATGCATCATTCATATTGATGTTTTTTCGAGTTTATTCCGCCATTTCAGCAAATAAATTGCTTTTCACAAACTTCTAGGTCCCGTCGGCACGGGAAGGAATATGACTAGAAGTCTGAAATTTTGAGTGTGTGATTCTTATATGAAATGTAAACTTTCTGGGTGATGAGATCGAAAAAAATCAAAAATTTTTTTTCATCAAGTATAAAAAAGGACACCCTAATACTCATTCAAATGGTCATAAGATATTCGGGAAGGGAATATACTGTAATCATGTTCTAAACGTCGTAAACGTAATCATCTTCTAAAAGTTGAACTGACAAAGCGCCACGGGCGGGCTATTCGAAGAAAACTTACTAAATACAAGCGAAATGATACAAACGTTCATTTTAATTATTACAAGAGGTGAGTTTACTCGTCCAAATGACCAGAACCTATTTGGTAGGTGTATATACTTTAATTGTGTTTCAAAAGATTTAACTGAAAATTGAATAATGCTTGTAATAACTTATATGTTTAAAATTTTCTTCCTGTAGCACGCATCTGATGCTGTGGCAGTTGCCTCTCGAATAAGTTCTGGTCATTTGGACGAGCAAACTTATCGCTTGTAATAATTAAATTGAACGTTGGCATCATTTCGCTTATATTTTTTAAGTTTTCTCCATATAACACGCCACTGACGCTTTGTCAGTTAAATTTTTTGAAACACGATTAATAGTATATTATATTACTAGGAGTAGAACGCACTCTTTTTTTGTGTTGAGCCCAGGATTTGCAAACTGGGCGAAACACAAAAAAAGGCGTTCTACTCCGTGTAATATGTACTATTTTTTCTTCAAGCGTATTAAAATGCAAAAATTCATTTATTTATCATAAATGTACAAATATTCAAACTACAGTCTTACATGTTGACACAATATGACAAGTGGCTAGTGGATAGCGCGCCACCGGTGGCTTTCGGTATTAACATTATGTTACTAGTAAAACAATACCCACTGCGGTGGCGCTTTCGGAACTAACATTATATTACTAGTAAAACAATGTCCACTACGGTGGCGTTCGGTACTAACATTTTGTTACTAGTAAAACAATGTCCTACTTCTACTTCTGTTTTTGGTGACATAATTTAAACATTTTAATACGCTTGAAGAAAAAGTATATTCCTCTCCTGTAACGTGCTTTTCGGTGATGCAGAAAAGTGTCACTTTTGACAGCTTAGCAATGGCGGTATTTGCAGTGCGGTTGTTCGGGCGCCAGTTTCCTATATTAGGTGGGGAAACGCCACGTCCCTCAAACAGCCTGTACGGTAGGGCTGGAGTAACTACAGTGGAGAAACGCTAAATTCCAATGGGTCGAAATAGGGAAAATTAGACTTTCACACACACAGCAGTAGAACGCATAATTCTACCTATTCTGCCCTTTCCTATATTCTACAATATCAACTCTAAATTATTTACACTAAATCTACCTATATATACAAGACAAAACTCAGGCTACGATATGGTTACGGTGATGCTACGATCCTGTTACGGTGATTCTACGGTGTTGTTATGGTGATATTACTTATAGCAGATATAAGCGAAGCAGCGGCATGACGTGAATTCGATGTAATGGCGGCGATGAACGGTTAATGGTGCGAGGTGACAGACTACAGGGCAGGTGACAGAAACGGTTAAGTTATGTACAGATACCAGGAAGGAGCAAGCAAACAACAAATGATGCAACAATTAAATCATTACTCTAGGTGTCAGACTTGACTAATATCAGAAACACTAAGGCTGGAAAAAAAAGATATGATTAGTTAGACGGCGTTCTGCAGCTCCTGACCTGAAAATAGGTGAGAAAATAATACAGCTTACGTTCTGATTTCTCCGCATTAACACATACTACGGAGACACTAGGGGCGCTTTCTCTGTGTACACAGCGTAAGCGCATTAACACATATTACGCATACCCTGAGCACACCAGAGCTAGCCACAGGAACAAGATTGTTGGCATCTTGGTGTGAGCTTGTACCCTGGACCTAAAATTTGGAGAGCGTCCTGATTTCTCCGCATTAACACATACTATGGACACAGCGTACGTGCATTAACACATACTACACTTACCCTGAGCACAGAAGAGTTACCAGAAAAACAATTAGTGACAAAGTGAACACAAATTGCGGGATAGATATTGAAAAGGTAGTCCTGATTTCTCCACATTAACACATAATACGGATATCCTGAGAACACAAACAGTAAAATTGCTAAATAAACACAAAGAAAAATACAAGTTCTTAATATCAGCCAAGCCGCTACCTACTATAATTATTACTATTGTTCTTACTTAAACTCTTTGGGTTGCTCATGGCACGTCCGGTTGGTTTCGGTGCTGCACACAGACTAACTACTTGACCGGCGGTTTGGACGGGCTCTAGAACAGAAATATCCAAGCTAGGGTAGGGGAAAATCTGTTCCTTCTGCGCACTGATGATGACGTAGGCTAGTACTTTACGGGATTCTTGGTATACGGATGATGTTGGTTTTGGTCTTGTCACGCTAAACTCGGTTTGGTAATCCTGCCTAGGCACATCTAGCTGCTAGCGAAACTCGTGAGGAACTGACTTGCCGGTTCCGTTCTCAATAGGTAACTAGCTCGTATCCCTTCTCTCGCCGAACAGTGGGAGAGATGATGTGCGTAGGTCAAGAGTGACGTAGCTTGCACTTGTGAAATTTTCGTCACGTTCGGTTTTGCTGACTTTCGTAAAATGATTTATTTTTTAAGAAATATTTGCAATGTCCGAAAAATTGGACTAATAATTTTACGGAAATATTCACTTACGTTTGATGGCTGATTACTGGTAGGGCACATCCGCTCGCTGCAACTGCTTCAGATCGACTGACCATACTCCACCATGATACAAAGAATACAAGGTATGATAGTCAGTTCGCCAAATTCGGTCTGGCTGGCGCAAGACGTCACGCGGTGATAGCGGGATTTTAAATTACATAGGATTTTCCTCATGATATAAAGAATTTGTATCATGGATTTGCCTAAACTCATTGGAATTTTGAATAAACAGGGATTCTTAGTGTTCTTAGTAACCATCGTTCTTTATAAATGAGCTTTATCTCCGCATAAATACGTTTTAAACATATTGTCACTTTTACATGATGCCAATGCACAACGCATTTTTACAACTAAAGGTTATTGCAAGAACACTAAAATAAGTAAAATAATCCAAAAAACAACTTCCACAGCAAACTGACTTTTACGAAGGAAGCGGGTAGAAAATTATCACCACGTGACGAAGCAACTGTCGATTTGGCTCCGCCCACATGCGTAATGTCATACCTTGTATTCTTTGTATCATGATACTCCACAGAGAACGTCGGTGTGCTATGGTGGGGGTCTAGCGCGGAGGTGAATTTTGCGCGGTAATAAATTGTTTTCGTAGCCGGCTGGGTTTAAATAAGTAATACAAAATTCAATAAAATATTTATAATATGTAAAAACAGAGTACTTATTTGGTACTAAGAATTCGCTTCGTTACACTCCCGGATAGCTTCTGGTCATTTGGACGAGTACACTCATCGTTTTTTCATCATATTTTTTAGATTTTCTTCATACATCAGAAGCTTTGTCAGTTGAATATTTTGGAATATGAATAAAGTATATTCCCCTCCCGAATAACTTCTGGTCATTTGGACGAGTAATAATTAACATTTGTATTATTTCGCTTATATTTTTTAGATTTTCTCCTCTGACGCTTTGTCAGTAGAATTTTTTTGAACACAATTAAAGTATATTCCCCTCCCGAATAACTTCGGGTCATTTGAAGGATTAAATTCACCGTTTGTAATAGTTAAATTGAACATCTGTATTATTCCGCTTATATTTTTTAGGTTTTCTCCATATAGCACGCTCCTGACGCTTTGTCAGTTAAATTTTTTTGATCACGATTAAAGTATATTCCCCTCCCGAATAGCTTCTGGTCATTTGGATGAGTAAACTCATCGTTTGCAATAGTTAAATTGAACGATTTTATTATTTCTCTTATAATTTCGAGGTTTTCTTCATATAGCACGCCCCTGACGCTCTATCAGTTGAATATTTTGGAACATAATTAAAGTATATTCCCCTTCTGAATAACTTCTGGTCATTTTGACGAGTAAACTAATCGTTTGTAATACTGAAAGTAATAATTTGTACTATTTTTAATGTATTTTTCAAGTTTTCTTCGTACAGCACACGCCTCAGACGCTTTGTCAGTTAAATTTTTTGGAGTATAATTAAATGTTGCTCCCCTTCCGATAGAATTCTGGTCATTTGGAGGAGTAAACTCATTGTTTGTAATCAATAAACTGAACATTTGTATTATTTCGCTTGTATTCTTTAAGTTTTCTTCATATAGCACGCCCCTGATGCTTTGTCAGTTGAATATTTTGGAAAATAATTGAAGTATATTCCCCTCCCGAAAAATTCCTGGTCATTTAGACGAGTAAACTCTTCGTTTGTAATTATTAAATTGAACCTTTTTGTTATTTCGCTTATATTTTTTAGGTTTTCTCAATATAGCACGCCCCTGACGTTTTGGCCGTAAAATTTTTTGGAACACGGTTAGAGGGTATTCCCCTCTCTAATAGCTGCTGGTCATTAGGACGAGTAAGCTCGTCGTTTGTAATAATTGAATTGAACATTTGTATTATTTTGCTTATATTCTTTAAGTGTTCTTCATATAGCACGCCCTGACGCTTTGTCAGTTAAATATCTTGGAATATAATTAAATGTTGCTCTCCTTCCGAATAAGTTCTGGTCATTTGGATGAAAAACTCATCGTTTGTAATAATTAAATTCAACGTTTTCATTACTTCGCTTATATTTTTTAGATTTTCTTCATATGGAATGCCCTTTTGTCAGTTGAATTTGTTGGAACACGACTAGGTATATTCCCCTCCCGAAGAGCTTCTGGTCATTTGGATGAGTAAACTCATCGTTTGTGATAATTAAATTGAACATTTGTATTATTTCGTTTATATTTTTTAGGTTTTCTTCATCCCTGACGCTTTGTCAGCTGAATATTATGCAACATAATTAAAGTATATTTCCCTCCTGAGTAACTTCTGGCAATTTGGACGAGTATATTCATCATGTGTAATACTGAAAATAATGATTTTTACTATTTTCAATGTATTTTTCAAGTCATCTTCGTACAACGCGCCTCTGACGCTTTGTCAGTTTTCTGGAATATAATTAAAGCATGTCCCCCTCCCGAATAAGTTCTGGTCAGTTGGACGAGTAAACTCATCGTTTGTAATACTGAAATTTATCACTTTTATTTTATAGTTTTTATTTTTTCAAGTTCTGTTCCTAACACGCCCCTGACGCGTTGTCAATTGCATTTTTTGAATCATAGTAAAAGTATACATCGCTCTCAATTTTTCCTAATGATTTAATCCAATAGACGTGAAAAATCGTGGATCAAAAACCGTGGATGGAAAAGTGTGAATGAAAAAGCGTGGATGAAAACCGTGGCTAACTTCACGTAAATTCAATTTGCAGAGCATGAACAAAATGTATAAACGTTATGCACATTTTTACTTCCACACCCAGTGGAAGTATAGTAACGACAAAAAAATTTTTAAAAATTTTTATTGTTCAAATAGGCTTAGAATGTCATGAAATGTCGAGATTTCAAGTTTGAGCGAAAAAAAATGTCTGTCTGTCTATCGGTCTGTCTGTCAGTCTGTCGGTCTGTCGGTCTGTCGGTCTGTCGGTCTGTCTGTCGGTCTGTAACTTTTTTTGTGCGCACGTTTACTCTGGAACCGTTTGAGATATTGACTTGAAATTTGGTACACATATGTACTTTAACGAGATCTAGAACTAGATTATATTTTCATCCTGTTGCGTCGAAGGGTTGGGGGGTAAATTTTGGTAAATTTGAAGTAAATAGATAAATCAAGCAGGTAAGAGTTCATAAAATTGATATTTAGTATAGACAAGAGAAGCTAAGGTCTCAAAAAAACTTTTGGTATTATCCACCCCCATTGCCACCCCCACCACATTATTAAAGGGGATGAAAAATAATGTGATTTAGTGTATGTACAAGAACCAGAAACCTTTTATAAAAATAAAATATTTTTTTACTTTATCTACCCCCACTCCCACCCCCTGTCACCACCCCCATCTCACTACCGATGTGGGGTATCGTTTTATGGGTTTTTGGGGTAGAGGATTTCAAATATTATATTATTAAAGTTCCATAAACAATTATTTCCAGATACAACATTTTTTCGTTGTGTGACTTGGATAGAAAATCCGGATGTGGAAGTAGTGATTCCTTGGGCAGCGGTTTTTTTTTCAATTAATATCAATATTTATACTTTTACAGCTCTGCAAAGGTCGCCAGGTAGGCGCGGAACTTTAAAAATATTTTTCGTAGTTTTACGTCGGGCTGAAAATTATTCCAATAAAACTCTTTCACACCACCATCATGCAAGTAGATTTCAAGGTGCATTTTTTTTAAGTGGTGTCCTCAAGAGGCCTATTCCACAGTCTGTCATCAACTCTTCTTTAAATGTGTTATATTATTCTGCATTTTTTGGATGGTCCTGGTGGAATCTCGTCCATTTAATCCTCGACACAATACTTAATTGCCGTTTCTTCATTTGGAATACGCCCAATTTCCTCTTTGCACGCAGTGTCTTCTTCACCGCTTTCATTTCCCTCAGGGACCGTAACCGAACCGAAACCGTAACCGAAAACCGCACCGTAATTACGATTTCTTTTCTAACCGTAACCGAAACCGAGAACCGAAATGATACATTCCGGAAAACCGAAACCGTAACCGAAAACCGGATTGGCGTTGCTTTGAAAACTGAAACCGAAACCGAAAACCAAATTAACGCTGCTCTGGAAACCGAAACCGTAACCGAAAACCGAAAATAGTGTACGTTAGGTTATCGTAACCGAAACCGAGCCGAAATAAATTTCATTTTCGGTCCTTACAAGCATTAATTTAATTTTAACCGAAACCCTAACCGAAAATCGCACCATAATTACGAATTTTTCCTAACTGTTATGTATATATATGTGAATAAATAAATATTATTGTAAAATAATAATTAACGAAGATTACACTTTCTGTTCTTACTATATTAACGTTTTATATACCTTTTTTATGTACACTTTTTATGGACATGTAGATTGCGCCGTCCGCAACTCATTGTACTGTGAACCATTAAATAGTAAATGTCTCAAATTAGATGTGTATTTTATTTCACAGAAGTTTCTCCAAATAATATAAAAATGTATCCGTTATTTATCGAAAATACGTAACAGTGGCGACGAGGTTTTCTGTATTCATAGTAATTTAATTAGAGAATATCCTAGATTCGATTGTAGTGCCTCCTGTCGTATCCAATGTAATCGGACATTTAAGAGAATTCGACTCAAATTCTAGTGATTGGACAATATTTTTACCACGTTTAAAGAACTATTTCGAAGCTAATGAGATTGAAACGCAGGAAAAGAAACGTTCCATTTTTTTAAACCTGTTAACAGAAGATGCCTATAGACTAATTTTTAACTTGTGTGTTCCTGAAAAACCCGAACAAAAAAACTTCGACCAGTTAGTGGAGATTTTTAACAAACATTTTGGGTCTGCAACGTCCGTGCATGTAGAGAGGTCAAATTTCCATGATGCGAGGAAGTTATCGGGGGAGACAGTCAAGGATTGGGCTGCGAGAGTGCGTAGCTTAGCGGTGAATTGTGAATTTGGAACTGAATTACCAAATTTCATGTGCAACAAGTTCATTTATGGTATGGACAAGGGGTCAATCAAGGACAAGCTGTTCGAAGAAAAGGTTAACATTAAATTTGACGAAGCCATCCGTATAGCGGCAAATAAGGAAGCCGCCATTAAAGGTGCGAATGTTTCACCAGTTTTCATAAAGGAGGAGCTACTCCATCATGTACGCAGTTCCGGATCCAGAGGTACGACGTCACAGCGTAGAGGAAGTTCGTCACAGTTCAAGGCGCAGGCTCCATGTGACGTTTGCGGAAGAAGAAACCACACATCGACAAAATGTCAGTATCGTGAATGTTTCTGTCATATCTGTCATGGTAAAGGTCACCTTGTCCCGGTATGACCGCAAAAATTTAATAAAACTCAAAATAAAGGAGTAAAAAATAAAAATCAAAGGAATTTAGGAAAAAAATTTTCATAATTTCATGGATGAAAATAATTTTTTGTTTACTGTTGCAAATTCAACAGAAACTAAGGGTAATAGTAACCCATTTGTTATTGAAATTTATATTGAAAATAAGACGTATCAATTCCAAGTTGACACGGGGGCAAGTGTAACCTGTATATCACATGATTTTTATATAAATAATTTTTCAAATTTCTCTTTACACAGTACTAATAAAGAATTATATGTTTATACGGGACAGAAAATTAAACCCAAAGGTAGTTTAAATTTAACTATTACTTTTAAAAAGATCAGAAAAAATTTAGAAATTTTTGTAATAGAGAAGGGTGGCCCGCCAATACTTGGCAGGGATTTTTTAAAATTATATAATTTGGGATTATCTGAAATTAATTTTTTCTCTAATGATTTTCACATTAATAATATCACAGAAAAATATAAAAAGTTGTTTGAGCCAGGATTAGGCACTTTTAATAAAGGGGTAGCTAAAATTATATTAAAAGATGATACTATAGCACCAAAATTTTTCAGAGCAAGGCCCATTCCATATGCCCTAAAAACCAAGGTGGAAGATGAACTAAATCGATTGTTGGAGCTGGAAGTAATTTCGCCGGTGGAATATTCTGAATGGGGAACACCAGTGGTGCCGGTCCTAAAACAAAATGGCGCAATTCGATTCTGTGGAGATTTCAAGGTTACCATAAATCCATATTTGGAAATAAATCAATATCCTTTACCTCGCGCCGAGGAGTTGTTTGCAAAATTAAGCGGAGGTATTGAATTTTCTAAATTAGATTTAACTAATGCTTATCAACAAATATTACTTGATGAAAACTCAAAAAAATATGTAACTATTTCGACACATAAGGGTCTGTTTTCTTACCACCGCCTCCCTTTTGGAGTAGCTTCAGGTCCAGCCATTTTTCAAAAAACAATGGATTCTTTATTACAGGGTTTAGAAGGGGTTATTTGTTTTTTAGATGACATTTTAATAACAGGCTGTAATAAAGGGGATTATTTAAAAAAATTAGAAAATGTTTTAGAAATATTACAAAGTTCTGGATTTAAAATAGCTATTGAAAAATGTTCATTTTTTCAAGACTCAGTAAAATATCTTGGTTATGTAATAGATAAGGAAGGATTGCATCCCAGCGAAGATAAAATTTTAGCAATAAAAGAGGCCCCTGTTCCTCAAAATATTACCCAGTTAAAATCATTTTTAGGATTAGTAAATTATTATGGCAAATTTTTTAGAAATTTATCAACAACATTGCATCCCTTAAATAATTTATTGCGAAAATCGGTCAAGTGGTTTTGGTCAGAGGAATGCAACAAAAGTTTTAATTATATTAAACAAAAATTAGCATCTGATGATGTGTTAGTACACTTTAATCCTAATTTATCTATAAAATTAATAGTGGATGCTTCCCTATACGGGGTTGGAGCTTTAATTGTTCACGTTTTTCCAAATAAAATGGAAAAACCCATTGCATACGCTTCACGTACCCTAAGTAAAAGTGAAAAAAACTGGTCGCAGATTAAAAAAGAGGCCTTGAGCATAATTTCCGGATTAACCAAATTCAATTTATATCTTTATTATAATCATTTCACTTTAGTTACCGACCATAAACCTTTATTAGCTATATTTAGCCCTAACAAAGGCATACCTCAATTTTCTGCCAACAGATTACGTAGATGGGCCATAATATTATCTAGCTATACATATTCGATTGAATATACGAAGTCGGAAAAAAATAAAACCGATTTTTTGTCCAGGTTACCTTTAAATTGCTCAGAAAGTGAAAATGTTG
Organism: Rutpela maculata; assembly: GCA_936432065.2. Classification (NCBI taxonomy): domain Eukaryota; kingdom Metazoa; phylum Arthropoda; class Insecta; order Coleoptera; family Cerambycidae; genus Rutpela; species Rutpela maculata. The sequence continues at coordinate 248,838,574 of OW386285.2, forward strand.
ACGATGGTTTTTTAGAATATTCAAATTATTTTTTATCTGGAAATGAATGTCAAATTAAAATTGCAGATGTTGAGGAAGCAACAAGAAGTAATGTATTTTTTAAAAAAATAATTAAGTTTGTTAAATCCGGCAAGTGGCCAGCATTTACACATAAAATAGAAAAATATCAACCGTTTTTATTAAAAAGATATGAACTTACTGTGGAAAGTAACTGTTTAATTTGGAATAATAGATTAATTATTCCAGAACTATTACGTAAAATTGTGTTAAATCAATTACATTTTACTCATTTAGGAATTGTTAAAATGAAGGGTATCGCTAGGACTTATTTCTGGTGGCCAAATATGAATAAAGAGATAGAATATTTAGCAAATTCGTGTGAATCATGTAATTTAAATAGTCCAAGTCCGGAAAGGGGGGAATTGTGTGTCTGGACATGGCCAGAAAAAGCATGGGACCGAATTCATGTAGATTATTGCGGTCCAATTAATGACAAAATGTTTCTTATCGTCACAGATGCTTATTCCAAATGGCTAGAAGTATTTGTAATGAAATGTTGTACGACGCAAGCTACCATTATTGAATTAAGGTATACTTTTGCAAGGTTTGGCCGTCCAAAACAGTTGGTCTCGGATAATGCTAAAAATTTTAGTTCACACGAATTTAACTTATTTTTAGAGCAAAATGGCATAGAACATTTATATTCACCCCCATATCACCCTCAATCGAATGGGGCAGCGGAGGCAAATGTAAAAACTGTAAAAAAAGCTTTGAAAAAATCTTTATTTTCAAATAAAAGCAAGGACATTGATTTACTATTATCTAATTTTCTTTATGATTATAGAAATTCAGTACACTCCACCACTGGTGTAACTCCTTCTGAAGTGATGTTCAGACATAAAGTTAACGATCGCTTTAGTTTATTGTCTCCCAGCAATATTATAAAAAACAATGTTGATAAAAGTCAGAATCAACAAAAAAAATATTACAAGGGTCATCGAGAAATTAAATTTAATATAGGTGACATTGTTTTAGCTAGAGGTTATAAGGTAAATAAAATATTTTGGTGTAAAGGTTATATTAAGCAAAGGTTAGGGAAAAATATGTATTTAGTAGAAATACCAGAGTTAAACACCATCTGGAAACATCATATTGATCAGATAAAACCATTTCTTTATAATAATTTTGAAATAAAACAAGGTACACTTCCGGTAACACCTGTAGAGCAATCTTGCTCAAGTTTACCAGATGAAGATGTTTCTAATAGACCCAAACGTAATGTTAAACAAATAGATAGGTTAGTTTATAGTTGAGATATTAGATAAGTTTTAGATAAGATGTATTACAATAAGTTTTGTTTCTTTTAAGGGGAGAGATGTTATGTATATATATGTGAATAAATAAATATTATTGTAAAATAATAATTAAGGAAGATTACACTTTCTGTTCTTACTATATTAACGTTTTATATACCTTTTTTATGTACACTATTTATGGACATGTAGATTGCGCCGTCCGCAACTCATTGTACTGTGAACCATTAAATAGTAAACGTCTCAAATTAGATGTGTATTTTATTTCACAGAAGTTTCTCCAAATAATATAAAAATTTATCCGTATTTATCGAAAATACGTAACACTAACCGTAACCGAAACCGAAATGTGAGATACTGGAAAACCGAAATCGTAACCGAAAACCGAATTAACGCTGCTTTAAAAACCGAAAACCAAATTAACGCTGTTCTGAAAACCGAAACTGTAACCGAAAACCGAAAATGCTGTACGTCAGTTAACCATAACCGAAACCGAACCGAAATAAATTTCGGTTTCGGTCCCTGACTTCCCTCCGCTACAGTTTTGGTATATGATGGAACAATTTGTACTATTTTTTCGTGCTCTGCAAATTGATAATACCATTTTTACCTACCTACCAAATACGCCAAAAAGGAGAAAAACATTATTTAACCCATTCATTTTGACTTTCTCGCAGTATAAATCGTAAAATATTAGTTCTGCTAAAAAAAACTAGAAGAATTAAAGTTATTAAGAATTTCCAATTTTATAATACTGTGGTTGTATTTTTTTCATAACTTTGACAGGAAGCAGATAGGTACTCAAAAAATAAGAAACTGAACCATTTTTTCAAGATGGCGGCCTTTCCTCCGAGACAACAGTGGTCAGAATATTGTATCCTCACTCGAGATAGACCCCCTAAAAGGCCATAAATCGGCTTGGAATTAAATTCCTTTTCATTGCCACTAATTATTTCAGGACATGCAGACTGGCCTATTAACACCGGAAATGGGGCGACCTTAAATAAATGAATAAAAACAAGAATAATATATTATTCACTTACCAGACATATTTTTATGAACCGTATTGTATTTAAAGAAGTTCTAGATTGAAGATTTAAACAAAAAATAATATTTTCATTGCATCTTAAATACCGTAAGCGAGGAATTTTTACGTAGAAAATTTATTTTTTGGAATTATATAAAATCGTTTTTAGAAAAAACGTAATCATTTTTTGCTAAAAAGAGAATCTTGTGACTCCTCATCGTAGAGGTATTCCTCACGATAGTTAATATAGTTTCAACAAAAAAACGCTGCTAGTTGTTTTCGAAAGGATAAAAATTTTAAATATAAATACCGACTAAGTAGGAGAAAATAGTTTAATTATTCAATTAAACGTAAATGTATATTTTTTTATATCTTTAATGTAGAATCCTTTTAGACCTCAAAAACGGTTGACAAACAAATATTTAAGCACTAATATCTTGTAGAGGCTAGCAAAATCCCTGAGCGCTGAGAAAATTATCTCGTACTAATTCTTAAATTGTTTTTATGTAAACAATCAAGGTACCAAAAATCTGTCATTTAGAAATGACGTAAGTTAAATAACTTTATTTCCACAAGTAGTATAGTAACTATTCTTGATTTATTTTTTACAATTAATTATTTTTTATTTATTTGCTTTTATCATGTTTAGAGAATATTATTTAGGTATTATGCAAATCACAACTTACACACTTTTTTATTTATTATGAAAATACCTACTTTCTGTATATTGTTGCCCTAATCTGGGCACGCTAATATACTAGTTAGGTAAATACTTTAAAACACTCATTATTGGAGAACCAATCAAAACAACTACTCTTCTAGCTAATACTGACGAAGTATTGAATTACATGATAGGATTCTTAGCATTTTAAAGAAAAAAAATATATATATATTGAAAATATTTCAATCATTTATTTACAATTAGTCATCACACTTTTTTATTTAATATGAAATTATCTACTTTCTGTATATTGGTACCTTAATCGGGTCACGCTAATATACTACTTAGGAAAACACTTTAAAACACTCATTATTGGAAAACCAATCAAAACAACTACTCTTCTAGCTAATACTGACGAAGTATTGAATTACATGATAGGATTCCTGGCATTTTAAAGAAAAAAAATATATTTAAACTACTTAAATTATTTATTAAAATTCAGTCATTCACAACAATTATTGAACCTTACATTCTATTTCAACTCTAGAAAAGTTGTACAAGTTTTTTCGAACTCGTTAGTTCTCATCAGTAGGGCAACAATATACAGAAAGTAGGTATTTTCATAATAAATAAAAAAGGGTGTAAGTTGTGATTTGCATAATACCTAAATAATATTCTCTAAACATGATAAAAGCAAATAAATAAAAAATAATTAATTGTAAAAAATAAATCAAGAATAGGCTTGTAAATAATGAATGAATGTTTCTATACTCTACTGATGAGAACTAACGAGTTCGGAAAAACTTGTACAACTTTTCTAGAGTTGAAATAGAATGTAAGGTTCAATAATTGTTGTGAATGACTGAATTTTAATAAATAATTTAAGTAGTTTAAATATATTTTTTTTCTTTAAAATGCCAGGAATCCTATCATGTAATTCAATACTTCGTCAGTATTAGCTAGAAGAGTAGTTGTTTTGATTGGTTTTCCAATAATGAGTGTTTTAAAGTGTTTTCCTAAGTAGTATATTAGCGTGACCCGATTAAGGTACCAATATACAGAAAGTAGATAATTTCATATTAAATAAAAAAGTGTGATGACTAATTGTAAATAAATGATTGAAATATTTTCAATATATATATATTTTTTTTTCTTTAAAATGCTAAGAATCCTATCATGTAATTCAATACTTCGTCAGTATTAGCTAGAAGAGTAGTTGTTTTGATTGGTTCTCCAATAATGAGTGTTTTAAAGTATTTACCTAACTAGTATATTAGCGTGCCCAGATTAGGGCAACAATATACAGAAAGTAGGTATTTTCATAATAAATAAAAAAGTGTGTAAGTTGTGATTTGCATAATACCTAAATAATATTCTCTAAACATGATAAAAGCAAATAAATAAAAAATAATTAATTGTAAAAAATAAATCAAGAATAGGCTTGTAAATAATGAATGAATGTTTCTATACTCTACTGATGAGAACTAACGAGTTCGAAAAAACTTGTACAACTTTTCTAGAGTTGAAATAGAATGTAAGGTTCAATAATTGTTGTGAATGACTGAATTTTAATAAATAATTTAAGTAGTTTAAATATATTTTTTTTCTTTAAAATGCCAGGAATCCTATCATGTAATTCAATACTTCGTCAGTATTAGCTAGAAGAGTAGTTGTTTTGATTGGTTTTCCAATAATGAGTGTTTTAAAGTGTTTTCCTAAGTAGTATATTAGCGTGACCCGATTAAGGTACCAATATACAGAAAGTAGATAATTTCATATTAAATAAAAAAGTGTGATGACTAATTGTAAATAAATGATTGAAATATTTTCAATATATATATATATTTTTTTTTTCTTTAAAATGCTAAGAATCCTATCATGTAATTCAATACTTCGTCAGTATTAGCTAGAAGAGTAGTTGTTTTGATTGGTTCTCCAATTATGAGTGTTTTAAAGTATTTACCTAACTAGTATATTAGCGTGCCCAGATTAGGGCAACAATATACAGAAAGTAGGTATTTTCATAATAAATAAAAAAGTGTGTAAGTTGTGATTTGCATAATACCTAAATAATATTCTCTAAACATGATAAAAGCAAATAAATAAAAAATAATTAATTGTAAAAAATAAATCAAGAATAGGCTTGTAAATAATGAATGAATGTTTCTATACTCTACTGATGAGAACTAACGAGTTCGAAAAAACTTGTACAACTTTTCTAGAGTTGAAATAGAATGTAAGGTTCAATAATTGTTGTGAATGACTGAATTTTAATAAATAATTTAAGTAGTTTAAATATATTTTTTTCTTTAAAATGCCAGGAATCCTATCATGTAATTCAATACTTCGTCAGTATTAGCTAGAAGAGTAGTTGTTTTGATTGGTTTTCCAATAATGAGTGTTTTAAAGTGTTTTCCTAAGTAGTATATTAGCGTGACCCGATTAAGGTACCAATATACAGAAAGTAGATAATTTCATATTAAATAAAAAAGTGTGATGACTAATTGTAAATAAATGATTGAAATATTTTCAATATATATATATATATATTTTTCTTTAAAATGCTAAGAATCCTATCATGTAATTCAATACTTCGTCAGTATTAGCTAGAAGAGTAGTTGTTTTGATTGGTTCTCCAATAATGAGTGTTTTAAAGTATTTACCTAACTAGTATATTAGCGTGCCCAGATTAGGGCAACAATATACAGAAAGTAGGTATTTTCATAATAAATAAAAAAGTGTGTAAGTTGTGATTTGCATAATACCTAAATAATATTCTCTAAACATGATAAAAGCAAATAAATAAAAAATAATTAATTGTAAAAAATAAATCAAGAATAGGCTTGTAAATAATGAATGAATGTTTCTATACTCTACTGATGAGAACTAACGAGTTCGAAAAAACTTGTACAACTTTTCTAGAGTTGAAATAGAATGTAAGGTTCAATAATTGTTGTGAATGACTGAATTTTAATAAATAATTTAAGTAGTTTAAATATATTTTTTTCTTTAAAATGCTAAGAATCCTATCATGTAATTCAATACTTCGTCAGTATTAGCTAGAAGAGTAGTTGTTTTGATTGGTTCTCCAATAATGAGTGTTTTAAAGTATTTACCTAACTAGTATATTAGCGTGCCCAGATTAGGGCAACAATATACAGAAAGTAGGTATTTTCATAATAAATAAAAAAGTGTGTAAGTTGTGATTTGCATAATACCTAAATAATATTCTCTAAACATGATAAAAGCAAATAAATAAAAAATAATTAATTGTAAAAAATAAATCAAGAATAGGCTTGTAAATAATGAATGAATGTTTCTATACTCTACTGATGAGAACTAACGAGTTCGAAAAAACTTGTACAACTTTTCTAGAGTTGAAATAGAATGTAAGGTTCAATAATTGTTGTGAATGACTGAATTTTAATAAATAATTTAAGTAGTTTAAATATATTTTTTTTCTTTAAAATGCCAGGAATCCTATCATGTAATTCAATACTTCGTCAGTATTAGCTAGAAGAGTAGTTGTTTTGATTGGTTTTCCAATAATGAGTGTTTTAAAGTGTTTTCCTAAGTAGTATATTAGCGTGACCCGATTAAGGTACCAATATACAGAAAGTAGATAATTTCATATTAAATAAAAAAGTGTGATGACTAATTGTAAATAAATGATTGAAATATTTTCAATATATATATATTTTTTTTTTTTCTTTAAAATGCTAAGAATCCTATCATGTAATTCAATACTTCGTCAGTATTAGCTAGAAGAGTAGTTGTTTTGATTGGTTCTCCAATAATGAGTGTTTTAAAGTATTTACCTAACTAGTATATTAGCGTACCCAGATTAGGGCAACAATATACAGAAAGTAGGTATTTTCATAATAAATAAAAAAGTGTGTAAGTTGTGATTTGCATAATACCTAAATAATATTCTCTAAACATGATAAAAGCAAATAAATAAAAAATAATTAATTGTAAAAAATAAATCAAGAATAGGCTTGTAAATAATGAATGAATGTTTCTATACTCTACTGATGAGAACTAACGAGTTCGAAAAAACTTGTACAACTTTTCTAGAGTTGAAATAGAATGTAAGGTTCAATAATTGTTGTGAATGACTGAATTTTAATAAATAATTTAAGTAGTTTAAATATATTTTTTTTCTTTAAAATGCCAGGAATCCTATCATGTAATTCAATACTTCGTCAGTATTAGCTAGAAGAGTAGTTGTTTTGATTGGTTTTCCAATAATGAGTGTTTTAAAGTGTTTTCCTAAGTAGTATATTAGCGTGACCCGATTAAGGTACCAATATACAGAAAGTAGATAATTTCATATTAAATAAAAAAGTGTGATGACTAATTGTAAATAAATGATTGAAATATTTTCAATATATATATATATTTTTTTTCTTTAAAATGCTAAGAATCCTATCATGTAATTCAATACTTCGTCAGTATTAGCTAGAAGAGTAGTTGTTTTGATTGGTTCTCCAATAATGAGTGTTTTAAAGTATTTACCTAACTAGTATATTAGCGTGCCCAGATTAGGGCAACAATATACAGAAAGTAGGTATTTTCATAATAAATAAAAAAGTGTGTAAGTTGTGATTTGCATAATACCTAAATAATATTCTCTGGTATAGTAACGTCAAAAAAAATTTGAAAATTTTTATGGTTCAAATAGCCTTAGAATGTTATGAAACGTCGAGATTTTAAGTTTGAGCAGAAAAAAATTTGTCTGTCGGTCTGTCTGTAACTTTTACTGTGCGCACGATTACGGCAGGTAAGAGTCCATAAAGTTGGTATTTAGTATTTATAAGAGAAGCTATAAATTTTTTGGCATTAGCCACCTCCATTACCACCCCCATCATTATTAAAGGGGATGAAAAAAAATGTGATTTAATGTGTGTACATGAACAAAAAATCTCAGGATATTTTTTACTTCATCCACCCCCACTACCACCCCCTATCACCACTCCCACACCGCTACCGATGTGGGATATCGTTTTAGGGGTTTTTGGAGTAGACGATTTCAAAAATTATGTTATATAAGTTCTATAAACAATTATTTCCACATACAAAATTTTTTCGTTGTGAGAGACTTGGATGGTAAATCTGGATGTGGAAGTAATGATTCCTGCGGTTTTTTTTTGCATGCAACTTCAGGCATCAGGTACCTCCGAGTGCCGGGCAATTCGTCTGACAATGTTTTTATATTATATGTTTTCAAATATGCAAACAATCGTCACACTACAAATCAGCCATTTCAAAATGACGTAATTTAACTATACTTTTTGCACTACTAGGGTAAGCCCCTGCGTCTTTGTTCTACCGCCCGATAGCCAGATAGCCTTTCGCTATCGTCAACGACTACAATGACTACGAAAAATTAGTAAATTCTTTTTACGTTTCTTTTACGGATGCAAGGTTTAAGTCAGTAATTTCTTTACTAGTATACCTACTTTTTTATATTTACATGCTGCACACAACATAAAGTTAATCTCTTGTATATAGTATTCTGGTACTCTTCATTGTAGATTAATTCATCTTCATTTACAGCTTCGTAACCTTCTGATATTCTGAATAAATGTTCATTTAGTAAGTACAGTTGGAAAGTAATCTCCGATAATAAATATGCTGGATATGCCATACAAAAGGAGATGCAATAAGCGAACACTAAAGCTAGTGAATAGTAATATATTAAGAATACATAAAAGAATGGCCCTGTATAAAGGCCACCAATCTTAATGATGTGAATGTACTCTTCTTCATCTTCATTAAATGGTATGGTGAATGCTAAGTGAGTTAATGCAGAAGTTATTGTTAGTAATGTGGTACTTATCTTCAGAATTTTACATCGACCAAATATTTTGTTTTCGATCTGACTACCGGCGGAATTTATCGACCAGGAAAGTTCACTCGTAGTTTTCGCTAGATAGTCGATTTTATTGGTTAGTGTCAATGCCGCCAATGCTCCAAAAAATCCCTAAAAAATAATTTTATACATATAAACTATTTCACGCATTTGTTAATACCGTACGTGTAATGGCAAGTTAGACATGAGAAGTAAGAATTGCAACATCGCGTGTGCCAGTTGACTAAAATGAAATAATAGAGCTGGGATACTTCAGTAGTCGAGTGCCGACAGGCGGGTTTTGCTGTTGCTGGGTTGTCATATCTCTCGCGATACGTGGATGTACATGTTTAATCCGCAATTACACGCACGGTATTTTGTCATATGTAGATATAGAACAGTACATTTAAATCTCTGTATGTGCTGACTATCCTGTAGTGTACAATCCATTTTTCTCCTAATCTAAAAATTTATTTGTAAATTACTCTACGCTAATGAAGAGACACACGCCCGTAGCTACGTCCTTGTTTCTTTTTGGAGTACATACGTACAACATCCTGGCTATTATTGTGGTTAGCACATGTGATTTCAGTTCTTTGCAGGCGTCTTGTAGATAAGAATTTCTCTCTTCGTTGTCCATAGTTGAGATTTTTTTTAATATACGTTTCATACCCCAGCAAATAATTTGCCGCATTTACACACATCGGAAATTCCAATATTAGTTGATAGGCTTACTTTATGAAAATTCATGTCACTACTGTTATATGTACAAATCCGACACTAAATGGTTTTTCTTTTCAATTTTCATTAATATGTTATATCAACATAACAATTGATTCGCTAAATAATTAGCTTCTTTAGATGTGAGTACGAGACTACTTTTCAGTTATTAATATTACTAAATGCAAAAGTTTACGTTTATGTGTAAGGTGATTTTTTAATGGTCAAAGCGAAACTGTGATCATTCAAGAATCAAGAGCTTCCGGACATCTGAAATGACTTTCGCATCGTGTAATGTATTAAGTTTTTCTACTTCCGAAAGAAATTGTGGGATATCTAGTTTGCTTATTAAATAGTTTGATATTTTTAATACATTTTAGGGTTAGGAGGCTATCTGATCTGTAAAAAATTTTTCTAGCACAGTAGTAAATAAACTTTGCAACCCTTTCAACACGAACGATAACGAAAGTAAACCTTCTAGTTACCTGGCTGCTAACTATGAAAAATTGGTTGTATATGAATAATTTCTGTGGTGTTACTTCGTAGTGATTTATAAAATCGAATTTATCTAGTTAATAGTAAATTTGTGATGGCTCATATTAGAGATAATTTAAATGTCTGTAGAAAGGTAATTTCAGTATTTTCTCTTAAGTGAACAATATTTAAAATATTTGATGGTGATGATGATTTGATTTATGGTTCTGGAACACAATAACCATATATTTCTTTTATGTTAGGAAATATAACAAATAAACATTAAGTAATCATGGTTCGTGAGTTTGGACACCACCATTATTATAATTATATTTTGACGTATCGTCTACGATTACATAAGACACCTTCAGAAATTTAAAAATTTTGAATACTGAATAAATGCAATTTGACAGGGAGTTAGTATTTTCTATAACTAAATAAAATGAAATATTACAATGTCTATAAAAAAACAATTATTTGGTTTTAGAGTAGCAAGTAGGATATTTCTTAAGAACTAACTTGGGAAACAACCCTACTTCAAGGGAATGAGTGCACGCAAGCTCGGAGGGTGAAAACCAGTGGTACAGTAAATGGTAGTGGGCAGCAGTGCTACCATTATGGGATCTACTCAAGAACGACCACCTTAAATGCTCGATGCCAAATAACCAATAGGGCAATTGCAACAACTTTGACGTGTTTGTGTCTGCAAATTAATAGCAGCACATAATCCCAAATGAGAGGCTACAACCAGTATCCGATCCAGAGTGGGCGGCTGTTATTAAAAATGCAAAAAGCAAGGGGAAACTCCGGCACTTAATTTCTCCCAATAGCTTTCATGAAAATGAATGATAGCGAGGCGTCGCACAATGGGGCAAATAGCTCATTTTTTGGACAAGCGATAATTCCCAAGCCTGGAATTAAGAGTACAATCTGTGGTAGGACAAATAATATTTTCATTGATATATATGAAAAAGGTTTATGCGGGTGGGCGTGCCCCTTTGACCAATGAAATATGCCGTCTACGTAAACAGGAGGAGATTAACAGATTGTGTAATATAAGAGAAATAGTTCAAATATATTTCTGTCGTATAGAGTTGAACGTTGGGTGCACAAGAATTTTTATTTAAAGTAATTTGAGTAGGAAAACTGAATGCGGTTGTAATGATTCCTTAGGCAGTGGTTTTTAATTAAAAGAAAAACTATCTGTAGATACATAATGTAAATGTACAGTGTACAGGGTGTCCTAGTTAACGCGTTATGTCCGATTTTCTCGGTAGTTTTTGAGATAAGTATTTTTTTCCGGGGAATCGATGCCGCTAAGAAACATATAACTAAACATCAAAGAAGAATTGATCGGATTATTTATGTTCTTAATTGACTATTAAAGGAAAGTAAAAAAAGGCATGTAAATTTTAAATATCACTTCCGGTTTACATGGCAATGGCGTTCTTTTTCTTGAAAATAGAATATTAATTACTTCCACATCCAGTGGAAGTATAGTAACAAAAAAATTTTTGAAAATTTTTATTGTTCAAATAGGCTTAGACTGTCATGAAAGATCGCCATTTTAAGTTTCAGCGTAAAAAAATGTCTGTATGTCTGTCGGTCTAACTTTTTTGTGCGCACGATTACTCTGGAACCGTTTAAGATATTGACTTGAAATTTGGTACACGTATGTACTTTAACGGGATCTGGAACTAGATTATATTTTCATCTTATTCCATCGAAGGATTGGGGTGTAAATTGAGGTAAATGGGGAGGTAAACAGGTAAATCAAGCAGGTAAAAGTTCGTAAAATTGGTATTTAGTATATATAAGAGAACCCAAGGTCTCAAAAAAATTTTTGACATTAACTACCCCCATTACGACCCCTACCCCTAACCCCCATTTTTTAAGGGGACGAAAAAAAAGTGTGATTTAGTGTATGTACAAGAACCAAAAACTTCAAAATATTTTTTTACTTCATAGACCAAGAATTTTTATTGAAAAATTACCAAAAATCCTTGCTATGTTGGGGTGATTTCTATTACGAATAACTGGCAAAATAAGGATACATATATTACTTCCACATCCAGTGGTGGTATAGTAACGACAAAAAATTGTTTAAAATTTTTTATTGTTTAAATAGGCTTAGAATGTCATGAAACGTCGAGATTTTAAGTTTGAGCGAAAAAAAATTTCTGTCTGTCGGTCTGTAACTTTTTTTTTGTGCACACGTTTACTCTGGAACCGTTTGAGATATTGACTTGAAATTTGGTACGCATATGTACTTTAATGAGATCTAGAACTAGATTATATTTTCATCTTGTTCCGTCGAAGGATTGGTGGGTAAATTGGGGTAAATAGGTAAATCAAGCAGGTAAGAGTTCATAAAATTGCTATTTACTATATACAAGAGAAGCTAAGGTCTCAAAAAAAATTTTGGCACTAGCCACCCCCATTACCACCCCCACCCCATTATTAAAGAGGATGGAAAAAAATTTTTATTCAATGTGTGCACAAGAACCAGAAACCTCAAAATATTTTTTTACCTTATCCACCCCCACTACCACCCTCTATCACCACCCCCACCCCACTACCGATGTGGGGGTTTTTATGGGTTTTTGAGGTAGACGATTTCAAATATTATATTATTAAACAATTATTTCCACATACAACATTTTATCGTTGTGAGTGACTTGGATAGAAAATCTGGATGTGGAAGTAGTGATTCCTTGGGCAGCGGTTTTTTTTAATTGCTAAATTAGTGTACAATATCGATAATTCTATCATTTACAATTGAAATTAAAATTTTGTGGACATGCCTATTGAAAGTCGCATTTCGGAGATATGAACTTTACTTTGCTTTTTTTAAAGGAACACTCCATATATGTACCATTTGAAACGCCGTAAAAAAAGCTTTGTATTTATAATATAATACATGGTGCTTATCTTAAACAAATTTTGTCTAATTTACTATAAATTTACAATTTATCAAATTAGCCATGGAAAACAAAAGTATGTAAATTAAAATAAACAATATGTTAGTTCTGTCTAATTTCACTTTATTTTAAATAAAATGGAGAATTTCAATAATTGATACAGTGTGTTTCACTTGAAATGGTAACACCCCAATAACTTTTTTATTTTTTTTTTTCGATTTGAATCACATTTTACTTAAGTATAGAACAAATCAGTATCTACTTATGACCAGAAAAATATTCGCCTCCTACGGTACCAAAGCCACCTGCGGTACCAAAATATGTGGAGAAAATCGGAAAATCATATTAGGCATTTTTTTATCAGAAAATTTTGTTAATAAAACTTGTTCAGAATTGCCCAAAATGGCCAAAATTTAATCAAAATTAAAAAATGAAAAACTTGAAACTTTAAGAATTTTGAAAATAATTATTTAAAAAAAAACTGTAAATTGCTTTACAACTACCTGGCAGCTTGGGTTTAATTTCAAATAAAATTGTCATAGTACAGTTTTCTAAACGAAAAAACTCATTAAAATGATATTTTTGGACTTGGACATTATTTTAATAAAAACTTATATATTTTTTATTTTGATTAAATTTTGGACTTAAGGTTTCCGAACAATTCTGAACAAGTTTTATTGACAAAATTTTCCAATAAAAATATGCCTAATATGATTTTTTGATTTTATCCGCATATTTTGGTAACGCAGGTGGCTTTGCATTTGTAGGCGGTGAATTTTTTTCTGGTCATAAGTAGATCCTAATTTGTTCTTTACTTAAGTAAAATTTGATTCAAATCAGAAAAACAAATTAAAAAGTGAAATGCACTATATATATTTTTCGGACTACCATGACTTAATGTAAGAAAATATAAAACTTAATATTTACTATAGTTTTTAAGAAAAATACTGTGTCATATATCATTGAAAAGATTTTTCTATGGCCTTTCAAATGGTGTAAAAATATATGGGGGTGTTCTATTTAAAAAAACCAAGGTAAAGCTCATATCTCCGAAATTCGACTTGTTTGAATTGTTTTGCTGAAATGATGTTTGGAAAATACATGTGATATCTCATAACTTTTATTTTTGAACTTATTTACGTAACTCCAAAAATAAAGAAGTTAAATGAGGTTCTAACGTTTGCACAACCACCCTGTACTGTTGACTATAATAAGGAACTTTAGTCTAGTTGATATAAAAAACACGTTCTCAAATAAATTAAACATGTTCTGATAGAACATATTAATAATAATAATTTTTTGTTTTTATGTCTTTGGTGTTTTTCAAAAAAATTGCCGCCCTTGGATTTTGCCGCTATAGTCTCTATAGACCCCCCCCCCCCCGCCCTAAATCCGCCACTGACTGCGTTCCGTCAGAAACCCTAAAATACCTATATGCATGTTTGGAGCATATTTAATGTCCGATATATCAAAAAATATTACAACTAGATCTATCAATCTTTATATGTTTGAAATTAAGGATAAAGGATCTAAAAGAATATGTAAAAATATACAGGGTTTTCATTTAAAAAGCAACCTTCATTGTTATATCACGTGACATATGCAAGCAATTGCTTTTTAATTGCATTTAAAAAAATATGTATACAACCCTACAACTCTTATACGAAACTTTTTTTTATCTCCAATAATAACATAAATAAAGGGGGGTCAAAATATAGTTATAATTCGCCCGCTGTCTTGGATTCCTAAATTTTTACCAAAAATTCGTAACCCGCATCCCCGAAAATCCCCAGATATCGATTTTCATTCGAATAGGACCACAGATGACGATATTCGTCCGCCATCTTGGATTCCTAAATTTTGACCAAAAATTCGTAACCCGCATCCCCGAAAACCTCCAGATATCGATTTTCAGTCGAATAGGACCACAAATGACGAAATTCATCCGCCATCTTGGTTTCCTAAATTTTGACCAAAAATTCGTAACCCGCATCCCCGACAACCCCGAGGTATCGATTTTCAGCCAAATAGGACCATAGATGACGAAATTCTTCCACCATCTTGGATTCCTAAATTTTGACCAAAAATTCGTAACCCGCATCCCCGACAACCCCGAGGTATCGATTTTCAGTCGAATAGGACCATAGATGACGAAATTCGTCCGCCATCTTGGAGTCTTAAATTTTGACCAAAAATTCGTAACCCGTATCCCCGAAAACCCCCAGATATCGATTTTCAGTCGAATAGGACTATGGATCGCGAAATTCGTCCGCCATCTTGGAGTCCTAAATTTTGATCAAAAATTCATAACCCGCATCCCCGAAAACCCCCAGATATCGATTTTCAGTCAAATAGGTCCATAGATGACGAAATTCGTCCGCCATCTTGGATTCCTAAATTTTGACCAAAAATTCGTAAACCGCATCCCCGAAAACCCCCAGATATCGATTTTCAGTCGAATAGGACCATAGATGACGAAATTCGTCCGCCATCTTGGATTCCTAAATATCTTAGCAGTATGAGATTCCTCGGAAAACCTACGTCAGACTGGATTTTGAACCATAAACTTATCTCAGAAACTACCGTGAAAACCGAGCATAGCGCGTTGACTGGGACACCCTGTACATTTTGCTTGGTAATAATTTCGAATAAAAACTATATAACTATAATAATAACTAAAAACCGAATTCAAATTTTCATAATAAAATTTGTAGGAGTGTTTATACAAAACGGTCCTCTCTATTTGGCACCTTTTATTTATGTATTAACATTTTCAAGAATTTCATCTATTAAGTCATTCCTGTAAGATAAAATAATTTATAAATAAATTTAAGATTACAATTACCAGAACTGCTAAATGCTTCCCTGGCAAGCATTCATTCGCGTCTGGTCTCCATGACAACAAGTTCCTCCCTAAAGTCTGAGAGCGTGTAAAGTTATGCGAATGCCGAGGCGAGTGCCATCTATTGACGGCAAAATTGGAAACTATTTATTGAATCTATGTTTGAAAATTAAGAGGTTATATTTTATCCACGTAATTAATTAAGGACTATCTAGGGCGTCACGATTTCGTTTTTTGTAAATTTCAATTTTTCGACGTCAATTTTTTCGTTGATCACGTGTTTTTGATTAAAACAAAAAATTAAAAACGTGACGAACTAGAATATATATTTTAATAGATACGTACAAAATTTGAAGTTTCTATCTTCAAAAATAAGCCGAATAATTAGTTTCTTCATTTCACTGACCGCAAATTATACTCTTAATGAAATTTAAAAATTTTTTTTTTAAACTCTTCGTTATAAAATTATCTTTAATTCTATCGAGCCTGAATTTTGAAATTTCAAAATTAAAGGACTTAAACTGCGATTCAAAAAACCAAGATAGCGTATCCAATATGGCGGCCATAATATTTTTTTAAATGAAATGTACATGCACAAACTGTTAAAAATTGTCACTTAGGACTTTTAAGGGTTTCTGATCGAGAATCTGAAATCTAAATTACGTAATATCGTAATCTAAAATGGCGAATCCAATGTGGAATTTCGGTGGCGAAACTAAGACTTCTAACTTAAGATTTGTAGATGATACTACCTTAGTTGCAGCAAGCGAGCTTATACGTCTGTTCGACAGGAGTAGTTAAGTAAGGCCGAAATGAGCGCAAACCCGTCAGTAGAGTAGCAATCGGAGTTCTTAGTGACGTCATCATTCCGGAAGCCCCGCGGGGGGCGCGCAGGTGATAGATGATAGATCCTATGATCTAGGTTCTAGTGTGAGGTGAGATAATGCTAGATGATAGATCCTATTATCTAGGTTGTAGTGTGAGGTGGGATCTTCTTAGATGATAGGTGATAGGACCTAATGGGAGGGGGGAGATCCAATCCCCGAGCTTAGATATTAGATTATAGCTAAAGATAAGAGATTATATCTAAGAGGGCGTGGCTAGGAGTATATAGGATGTATCTAGTAATAAAAGAAGTATACAGGGTGTATTTAGTAATAAAAATAAGTATATAAGGTGTACTAGTGATATGGTGTATCTAGTAATAAAAATAAGATGGCTGCCGTTTATTGTTTATAGTTATTGGCGAATAGTATTGCATGTTTACGTTAGAGGGCGTTAGAGGTTAAGAAAAATGGCTACAGACGTCCATCATTGAGTTTAAATAGACAAGTCTTATATATGGAATAAATATTCATCTACTTCAATACGTAAATTTTATATTTGAATGTTAAAACTGTGACCAAATGCAGAGACGTTATCGGATTCCAGGAAATTGTTAATGTAAATAAATGCGACTGCCTACGGCTATATGTATATTTAAAACGTGATTAATTGTCTTTAGATAACAGCATCCGACGGTTATAATACAATGACTAATAAGTCACGTGATCCATTATAAGGAGCGTCTCAGGGTTTGGAGAGAAATAATGTAAACAATGAAATCATCATATTTTTTCCCATATTTTTCTGCTTACTCGATACGAAAAGTGGGGGTGGAATACAGCATGAAAGTAAAGACCTGAGATCGCCGCATTCATTCACAATCTTAAAGTTGATATACGAGCAGCAGCAGCAGCAATGTCGCAAAAATTAATGTTGAAGCTCATGTCACACCGTTCACGAAAATCTATGAGCTGGAAGTCGATAGAAAATATAAAGTGCTAGATATATATAAAGCACTTTCACCGTATGGTATCCAGGTCCAAGTAATCCTCGAAAATTGTAAAGTGAGTCTACCAGCCAGATACTCACGCATTATTTCTGATGATGATATGGTAACGCTACAACAAACCATTATACTAAAAGAAGTGTACTTAGTATATAGAGGGCTAGCAGGCACGACCACTAACATTGAATTCATCGAGTCCTAAAGATGGATCCCGAAACATATAAGAAGAGATTACAGCAATTTATGAACAATTTAAAATTACTCAGAGAAGACGTTAAGTACGTTGAAGTTTTACGTACATTTCAACATGTCAGTATCCAGCCGAAGAAGTCCAAGAACAGTTCAGTTCAGCGAGGACGTTAAAATTCATCACATTTACCATTGGAGCTATGCCCATAGAACTGCTAGATGTGGTAACTGGATGCAAGACGCCCGCGATCGAGATCGTTTTCAAATTAAAATATTACGATACGCTCAAATAATTAATCCAGTACTTGAACATAAATATTCTGTTATTATATCACAAAACTTGTAACCTCTTTCTTATATGTATTAATAAATTAATTTAAAAAATGGTTGACTATTATTACCCATTTCCTAATTAAATGAAGAATTCAGATTTTTTTTTCAAGTTTATTGTAACGAAAATGTTCATGCTACATTTTATGTCTTTTTTAATGTCGAATTTAAATATGCAATCAAAAAAATTAAATCTTAAAAAATAAAGCCAGCCCAGGCAAAAAATGAAAAAATTCATATTTTTCAAGTTTATTGTAACGAAAATGTTCATACTACATTTTATGTGTTTTTTAATGCTGAATTCAAATATGCAATCAAAAAAATTAAATCTTAAAAAATAAAGCCACCCCAGACGAAAAATAAAAAAATAATTTAATTTTTATAATATATTTTATTTATCTGAACGCATAATACAGTAATAAAGCTTATATATGTACATGGAATACATAACCTATAAAAATAATAGCAATAATAATAATAATAATAATAATAATAATAATAATAATAATAATAATAATAATAATAATTAATATAAGTGCATAAAAAATTAAACAATGCTACTTTTTTCAATCCAACTGTTATGGGAACTGTCAAATCCAAGCCATTTAACGAAAACCTTATTTCCTTTCTTCCTTAAAACTTTTTCAACGAGATACATGTCTGAATGTTTAACCTTCTGCAGTTCTTCAGTATAGAAGCATCCTTCTATTGGTTGTTTCTGTGCATCGGTCAGTAAGTATGTTATGGGGCTGGTATAATTAATTTTTGAAATAGTAAATATTTCATTAGACCAATTAGGAGTATAACTTTTATCGAACACGCCTCTGTACTTGCTTATTCTCACATGATCGTTAATTTTAAATTTAGGTAATTGCGAGTATGTAATTGTAGGATAATTGTAAACGGATTTCAAGAGTATTTTTTCATTCTTTTTATTTACATCTACAGGTTTCATGCCGATGGTACGATGCCTAGTATTATTATATTTCTTAATAATATCAGCAAGTAAATTATACCACCGAAAAGAACCATTTATACTAAATTCCTTATACATCATAGATTTTATAGTCCTATTTACGCGTTCGACTACTGAACATTTTTTAGTGCTATACGAAGAATAATGATTAATTTTATATTTTTTCATTAATTTTTGAAAATTAATATTATAAAATTCGGTTCCATTATCAGTCTGTAAATTGACGGGGATTTGTTTATCTGCGACTAATATTTTTTCCATAGCTCGAGTAACATTTACGCCAGATTTAGATTTAACTGGTTCACCCCATACGTACTTTGAAAAAACATCAATTACAATGAGAATATATTTATAATTTTTATTGTAATTAGCATATGGAATCATTTCGACTAAGTCAGCCTGAAGCAATTCATTTAAACCTCTAACTACGACTTTTCGTCTCTTAAAGTTAATTCTAGCCGGCTTATGTATTTCATTAACAATATCTCTTTTTATAGCAGACATGTTTACAGTTCAACAATAATTTACGTACTGTTAAATTAATTCAGCGGTTCGATTATTTTACTTTCTAATAGTTCCTCTAAAATTCTATTTATTTCATTCGTATGACTTGAATTGCCTGCCTCCTGTGAAGCTATCAAAAGCCTAAGACGATCGACGAGTTCATTAGGATCGTCCCAATATACGTAATCAATAGCATTATCGGTGACTTGCATCATTAATTCGCCGCTTTTTACTTTACCAGGAGCACGTTGCCGAGGTTCGCGAGCGTAAAGCATCGGTTTAATAATATGCAGGTACTTCCAGCTCTTACTACCGGACTTTTGCTTTTCAGAATCATAATTTCTCTTATGTGCGCTAGTCCTTTTTACAATATCAATGTACTGTTTCTTATCATCATAGTTATAGTGATGCGAACGTTTTTTAAATAGTAATTCATAAAGACCGCGAGTGCCCTGATACTCTTTATTATTTATTATTAAATTGTCACCGTCAAACTGAATGACAGAATTTCCAATATAATATTTATCTTCTTCGGGATTATATCGTACACCATATCGAAAATCATGTGTATTTTCAGTATCATGCATCATCTCAGATATATACGTTTTAGGCAGATCGCTAAATTTCTCAAGATACTTCTCATCTGACTGGTCGCCTTCTTCAGAGTCGACAATCGACGGTGACGGTGTAATATTAATATTTTTTTCATCCTCTGAGGGTTCAGACTTTTTCTTAATGTTTAAATTCTCGTCCGTCTCAAGCTTGATATGTTTAGCTATTGAATGTAAAGGTGCGGTGATTGGGGCAAAAGACTTTTCGATTTGCAGATCGTGCATTTTGAGTGCCTCTAATTTGCGCTTTACGGCTTTCCGAGCTTCGATAATTTTATTAGTAATGTCCATGTCGACAGGTGCGTCAGATAACATGTGTAATTATCAACTGATTGAGATAGTAAAATCACAGGTATATATACTCGTCAAACCCCTTTCTGTATCGGCCATGTTTAATATCGCTATCTTTATCTATCACTAGGAATCCGTATTTATCTTTCCAGCATAACGAGCACATATGTTTGAAATCCTCAAAGCTCATATCGGTATTAACGTGATCGGAATATACATGTCTAAGATTCATGTCATCCTGCTTGAATAATATCAGTAAATTTGCATTGTCTCTTATCAGATGTTTTGGAATGCGGGTATAGGTCTGACAGAGATAGAAGCTGTCTATCTGTTTATGCCGTCCCATGCTAAAGTAGTCACGCATCACACTTTGATTGTCGCAAGCTACGTCATCAAATATAAAAATGGAATTAATTTTAGCTTGCGCAGGCGTCATTATTACATCGCTATCCTTGAATTCATGATATCCCAAGATCGAGCCGAGTACTTTTCTAAGATATTCATATTTAGGCTGGTAGAGAGATTTCGAGTAGACGTAAACATTCTTGAAACGCAAGCCGTGTGGATGAGTCAGCAGGCTTATCACGATGTTTGTTTTCCCACAATTTGAAGGTCCGCAAATGATACACCTGATGCTGTCGGGTAACAGAGGACCATGTCTACTATCTTTTTTCACATGACTATCAAAATCGAGATTATCGATTTTCAGACTGTTACCTGTCTTGATGAAACGCATGATTGACACTGAGGTATTTCCACCTGGAGTTTAAGTATAAATAGCTTTCGATCACCTGTAACACCTCAGTCTACTATTACATGCGATAGAGGTAACATGGCTGTAAACACTCTCATAAATAAATTACCTTTCGAAGCCCATATCCCTGGCTATCGTTTCTGCGGCCCGGGTACTAAATTAGAAAAAAGACTGGCGCGAGGAGATCGCGGAATTAATGGTCTAGATGAGGCGTGTCGTGACCACGACATACAATATTCTAAAGTCAATGATGTGAAAGGACGGCATATTGCCGATAAAGAATTGGCAAAACGTGCTCTGAAGCGTGTATTTGCTAGGGACTCGTCCATCGGAGAAAGAGCGGCAGCAGCCGGTGTAGCAGGCATCATGAGTGCTAAAGTTAAATTAGGCTTGGGATGTAAAAAAAGAAAATGTGGCGGTACGATGACGTTTAAAAAAATATCCAATAAAATTCGTAAACTAGTACGTGGAGCTCCCTCTGTCGGAGATGCTATTAAAAAGGCCTCTCGTGCAGTACAGCGTATTAAAAAAGATAAAAAAATATCAACCGATGGCTGCTCGCGTTATTCCTATACCGAAGACGGGTGGCGTTCTACCGCTAATACCAATATTTGCTGGACTTAGTGCTCTGGGAGCGCTAGCCGGCGGATCTGCAGGTATAGCGAAAGCTGTAAGAGATTCTCAGGCGGCAGCCTCCCAGCTTAAAGAATCTAAACGTCACAATCAGGCTATGGAGAGTATCGCCCTCGGTAAGGGACTCTATCTTCGTCCCTATCGAACAGGACTTGGACTATACATGAATAAAAACACCAACAGCAAGTGACTAGTAAAATTACCAAATCGAGCGCTCACCGACGTGGATCTGAAAAAATATGTTAAGATGTTAAATATACCTAATTTTCGAGGAATATTTATGCGAGACCGACTACCTAAACGCGTACATAAAATTGAGACGGGCATTGTGAACTTGGATAGTGATAGCGGTAATGGTACTCATTGGACTGCATACTTTAAGAACGGTTCGAAAGCCGTTTATTATGATAGTTTTGGTAATTTACAGCCTCCTCTCGAATTAATAAAATATTTAAATTGTTCTATTGAATACAATCACAAGCAGTATCAGTCTTATGACACAGTAAATTGTGGACATCTGTGTTTACAATTTCTATATAATGCGTCATGCTTTTAAGTCACGTTCATTCTCAGAGCTAACCTTGAAGCCGCAACATGTCTTGTACGTTTACATTATCCGGCAAATCATCTAATTTAACCGCGCACTTTTCCCCACCCATAGACCTTGAAGACGGCGCTGAATATTCGCTTGCTTTAATAAATTTCGAGGCATATAACACCATACCGAACATAGACGCAACAAATAATCATATATATTATGATACAGACGATAAGTTTATAAAAATTCCGGAGGGCTCGTATGAAATAGAAGATATAAATAATTACGTAAGAAAGCATTTTATTCTGAATCATGGTAACGATGGTCATATTTCTATAGTATCCAATAAAAATACGTTAAAAGTGGAAATAAAATCCAATAAGATGAAAAATTTTGAAAAGGCCGGCGGTATTGGCAGTTTGTTAGGATTTACATCTCGTCGTCTAAAACCGCTCGAGAAACATATATCTGATTTCCCGGCAAAAATTCAAAAAGTAAACGCTATATGCGTGGAGTGTAATCTCATCACGGGCAGTTACATGAATGATAGATCTGTACACATTATTCATGAATTTTTTCCTAGCGTGCCTCCCGGCTATAAAATAATAGAGTGTCCCGCTAATGCAATTTACCTGCCGATTAATAAGAGGCATATAGATAGCATATCAATTAAGATAGTCGATCAAGACGGTGATCTTGTTAATTTCCGTGGCGAGGTCATCACGGTAAGACTGCACTTGAAGAAGAATGGGTCTTAGTTTCCGAAATAGTTTAAAAGGAACACCTGCTCGCGCTCGAAACAGTTCACCTGTAACCTTCAAGGTGTTAACATCTAAAAATAGACGTTTTCTTTACTCTCTCGGTTACAAAGTGCTAATATGAATCCGAATATTTTAAACGTGTTTGAGAAGCCTACGTTTGAAACCGCGATAACTAATTTTGAAAATCATAGTCATGGACCATATTCAATCAGAAATTTAAATAATAACGACGAAATTCGTATACCCATTCAGCAGCAAGATGTGTATACTGCGCCGTATGCTAGTTCGCTGTATATGCGGGGCCGGTTACTTAAAGAGGATGGTACGGTTTCGAACACAGCGGTCTTTGATAAAATGGGGTTATTGTATCTGTTTGACGAGATACGATACGAAGTGAGCGGTAAAATTGTGGACAGCAGTAGAAATCCAGGCCTCG
Source organism: Rutpela maculata (assembly GCA_936432065.2). Taxonomy (NCBI): domain Eukaryota; kingdom Metazoa; phylum Arthropoda; class Insecta; order Coleoptera; family Cerambycidae; genus Rutpela; species Rutpela maculata. Next base: position 248,862,240 of record OW386285.2, read on the forward strand.
CGACTGTTATGAAGGGATATGCATCATTCACTCCGAATGACGCGAATCACTTAGAAAATGCTGGGTGGACTGATGTGGATGATAATTTTGCAGACGAGAACGGTTACTTTGACGCATGTATACCTTTAAAAATATGTCTGGGGTTCGCAGAGACCTTTGAAAGAATTATTTTAAATGTCCGTCAAGAGCTGGTACTCGTTCGCAGTAGTATTGATACAAACGCAATCATAAATCTTGTAGCCGATGAAAATATTAAAGTAGAATTGGAAATCGTTCAATAGCGTGTACCACACGTGACTGTATCTGACGTTGAGCGATTAAAATTAATGAAATATCTAGAGAGGAATATCGATTTGCCTGTACCGTTTAGAAGCTGGGAATTACATGAATACCCCATGCTGATGGAATCGCAGACGCATACTTGGAATATTAAAACTTCGTCTCAGTTAGAGACACCGCGATATATTATTTTCGGCCTTCAAACGGGTCGTAAAAATGTAGTCGCTAAACGTATGAGTGAATTTGATCACTGCGAGTTGACTAATTTTAAACTTTTTTTAAATTCGGAATCATATCCCTATGATAACTTGAATATTAATTTTGAGAAGAATTTCTGTGCTACTCTGTATGAAATGTTCTGTCAATTTCAGAAATCTTATTATGAAAAAGAAAATGAACCTCTGCTTACTAAATATAAATTTAAAACTAAAGCTCCTCTGGTAGTTATCGACTGTTCGTGTCAGAATGAGGTTGTAAAGTCGAGTGCAGTGGACATTAGGCTGGAATTTAGCACTAATAAAAATATTCCGAAAGACACTGCTGCATATTGTCTTATAATTCATGATAGATTGATTTATTACAATCCTTTAACCAGTATAGTTCGTCCATACTAATATGTATATAATAGACGTGCAGGGCTTCCAGCATAAAAAGGAGTTAGCTTTTACATGTAAAGAAATTTCAATTTTTAATATTACCGATGTCTCGTGTGTACATCGGATAATTAAACCGACCGTTAGTTACGGGTTTCTTACACACAATATTCAGAAGCAAATTAATTGGATAACTGATCATGTGCACGGTCTCCAATGGTCCACGCCTTATGATAATCTCCGGTACGGTGACCTGCAGGACTTCATCGACAGCCACGTACTTGAGAGAGAAGCAAAAGTTTATGTCAAGGGACTGGAAAAGAAGCGATGGCTTCAGCATTATCTGTCTAATAATAATAATATTATAGACTTATATAATTGTAATAATATGAATAGTTTAATGTTAAATAATTTAGAATATCATTGTCATAAACATATTAATAATCATTTACGCTGCTCTAGGCAGAATGTCTACTCGATATATCAGTGGTATATTGTAAATAAAGATAAGGATTTTGAATAAACAAATTTATGCTAACCATACTGGCTTTATTTCTGTATACATGTGTGCGTGTATGAATGACGAGTCGGGTGGGGGGCAGAGAGAGAGAAGTGGAGGGAGAGCTCTCGCCTCGAGTCAGAGCGCGGTGATCAGTTAGATGCTGCTTGCCTGTTTTCGTAAATCCGTATTTAAATCAATGTATTTCTTTAGCCATCGCGACTGTTTAAATTTTAAAATTCTATGTACCGTCTTGAGTTTTAATCCGCGTTCTAAACATTTTTTTAAAGTCCTATAATGCATTACATATCGCGTTTTATCTAACAGAGTGGTCATTAATTTTGAATGTTTGGAACCGGGCGGCACCATATGTTCTGGACACATCGGGAGATCCTTATGTAGCTCATGTAATTCAAGTGGATACTCGATATCTACTTCCAAAATATAACCGATGTCTGACTCGTCCGATAAATTTGGAATATCTAAGGCATAAAATTGTTCGACAGGTACCCACTCGAAAGCACCTGTAGGTAGCGGAACAGACATCCCGGCTCCATACATGTTATTGATGTCAAAGTACATGATGTGAGTCTCTCTTTCGTCAGGATTAAACGCATCCCCCATGTACTTGTTGTTAGCTTTCGAATATCTGTTAGATACCTGCGCTACACCGCCTCTCACGCCTTTTTCGACCATCAGTATCATATCAATGTCTGTGAGAAGCTCTAAATTTTCTTTAGTTATTTTTAACATCGCGTCGAATGCCAGTCCCGGAGCAGTATAATAATTTAAAGCATCAAGTCCGTACGTCTGTATGCATGTCTCGCGGAAATTTTCAAATATATCAGCTAGCAGTAATACATCCGTTTTTAAATATATATCGGAATATTCCCCTAATGTCTTAATATCGAATTTACTCCAGATATTTATAGCATGGTTATAATCGTCCTCTGTTATGTTTTCGTCTGTCAGTTTACTGTAAAATTCTTCTTTACCCGGTAGAGATGTCTCGTCTAATTTTTCCCAAGAATTTAAATAATCATAAGGAAAAACACCTTTCCGCGTTAATAATTGAAATTGTTCGTCATTATTACAGTACGATTTAGTGATTCGTTTCTGGTCATCGTCGAGATAGGAAGCTAGTTTTTCGATTTTGTCTGCCATAAACCTAAACGAATCAATAAATCTCAGTTTAATTTTCGTATCTTTAACTCGTTTAGTGAAAGAAATGTATTTTTCCTTATTAATCGGTAATAATGAAATTTGTCCGTCAAATGCCGTTGCTAGCTGTTTGATTATCAGGTGGCCATCGTAACCCGATAAACAATGAAATATAACCGGAATCACGTGACTATCTTGATAATTAATGTTACATCTCATATGCGCCGGTCCCCTATAGTACCCAGTTAAATGATTGTGATCGGCTACTTTGATGTCCGTCTCATTGAAGGGCCCCTCACAGATATGACAGACCTGCGCGAGATCGAATTCATTTTTTTGTGTCTCGTTTAACGACTCCATAGGTTTTATGTCGGACATGATTACATTAACTCGGTCTGAAATTTTTTCAAGTTCTTTAACAAACCAGTACTGACAGTCGGCGCCTCGGTACATTTTAAATTGAGATAGACTGTCATCGTACGAACATTTTAAGTAATACGCGACGCTAAAAGCCGTATGTTTCTGGTAATTTTGCGTATTTTGATTCGTGTTAGCATCACAGTCCTCTAAGATACATTCGAAATCGGCATAAATAGCGAACGGTACCCTTTCTTTATATCGGTAATTTTTAAATTTTAAAAACTTTTCATCCTCGTCGGGTAATTCAATTTTGCACGTATTAGTTTTCGAATTGCAATCATTTGAATGTCGGTCTAGAAGTTCTTGAGTAGAGAAATGATTAAGACATCGGTTGCAGATAAATTTTTCATGTCCGTGTGAAGATAATTGTTTAGATAATAATCGGGACATATTCTTTATCCAAGCAAAATGATATTGCGTAGCATCAGTAAAATTATCGGCAGAATTCGTAGGAATCATTAATAAATTTACGACCCGTTCATAACTGTATTTACTTAAACATACCGGTAAAACTTCCCTTTTAACTACGGTGTATACGTTTATCGAAATATCATTTAAGCGTTCGAATTTATTAATATTTCTTAATTCCAACGGAAATTCGATGCCATCATATTTCAAAACGTGTTTAAAATGAGGATATGAAGTTACTCTCTGCCCATCCTTTTTAGCTGGGTATAATGCCGAAACTACTGACCATAAGAAGCAATATTCGTCATTATTTTTAACGTTAATAACACACATTTTATTTTTTATAAAGCTTGGCATTTCTGCGTATGTTGATAATCCCACTGTTATAGGACAATATTTATTAACATTTACTCTTAGCCCGATAATTTCCGATAAGGCCCAGCCTGAATCTTTTCCTTGAAAGTCTTCTAGATGTTTCAATAACCGTTCGGATACATTTTCTCTATACCATTCCTTTAAATCCGTATTTAAGTCTATCACGGTGTTCCTTGTAGCAAATGTTTTTAATTCCACTGTGCCATTAGTAGGCTGTACGAAGTTACATTCAAAAATAACATTTACTTTAATTAGTCCATCTTTCAAACATTTTTTAATTTGAATAGAGAAGCTCCTAAACGCTTTTTTAAAAAATAATACTGGTTCTTTAATTTGTACGTTAGTTATTATACCGGACTTAACACGATTTTTAAAACAAGATTCTACCTCTTGATATACTAAATATTTTCGTGCTGCCGGCTTTAAGGAACCGCCTAATATTTTATTTTTTAATTTTAATTTTTTCAATTGCTCTCGGTAGTATTTTAAAAGCGCTAAATTATTTTCCAATTTAAATATATTTTCACCTTTATTATCGATATGAATTTTGATTTTAATTGCCTTGGCTACTAGTTTAATATTGCTATTAATTATCGAAATATGTTGATCGATTTCATCATCGGTCTTTAAGGGCAGCAATGATTTTTTAGTTAAATTAATTATATCAGTACTGAGTTTAGATACGGTCTCGGTAGACGACATACTGTTTCAATTAGACAACCGTTCACCGCGAGAGATAAACAGCTAATGATCGAGGTGGGGAGATGACGCTGCTTTTATACTCGGCGGCCGAGGGTCAAGTGACTTTGCAGTGAACGATTTCTAAAAGGCCCCCGAATTTTCATAATCTGTTCGTCTTTTACATATAAAACAATGTTAAATTGCTATATCGCTGCGGGGTGGCTACATATTCCCATAAGAAACCATGTATTGTAAGACACAAAATTCTTCGCATGCATCTTTACCGTATACCTACCTATCTTATGTTAGTAGGCTATCAGAAATGATTTCATTTGTTTACATTAACAATTTCCTGGAATCCGATAACGGCTCTGCATTATATTCTTATTACATTGAAATCTAAACGTAGAGAAGCGAACGAATATTTATCTTATATAAAACTCAGGCTAACAAGTCTAGACTTGTCTGAAAAGCGTTTATATTGGCTCTCGATATTTCCTTTGATCTAGCTGCTGTAGTTATCTAAAGGTAATTAATCACGTTTTAAATATACATATAGCCGTAGACAGTCGCATTTATTTACATTAACAATTTCCTGGAATCCGATAACGTCTCTGCATTTGACCGCAGTTTTACATTCAAATCTTAACATATAGAAGTAAATGAATATTTATCTCATAATTATAAGACTTGCCTATTTAATCTCAATGATGGACGTCAGTAGCCATTTTCTTAACGCCCACTAACGTAAACATACAATACTATTAGTCAATAAACAGCAGCCATCTTATTTTAGACACACCCTGTATACTCTTAGCCACGTCCTCTTAGATATAATCTTTAGCTATAATCTAATATCTAAGCTCGGGGATTGGATCTCCCCCCTCCCATTAGGTCCTATCACCTATCATCTAAGAAGATCCCACCTCACACTACAACCTAGATAATAGGATCTATCATCTAGCATTATCTCACCTCACACTAGAACCTAGATCATAGGATCTATCATCTATCACCTGCGCGCCCCCCGCGGGGCTTCCGGAATGATGACGTCACTAAGAACTCCGATTGCTACTCTACTGACGGGTTTGCGCTCATTTCGGCCTTACTTAACTACTGACAGGCTTCAGACAATAAGCTCGGATAATGGTCTAAGTGTAAACTACAATAAAACGAAAATTATGAATGTAGACTGAGCAACTCATAACCAATCAAACTGTGAGATAATACACAAGATGATATAACTTGGAGCTCTTGTGGGCAATTATACTGGCGACTGCGAATATTACATTCGGCGAAGACTACAGGTGGCAAGATCGTCCACTTGCCAGTTCACCAAAATTTGGCATGACAGAAATATTACGAGACGCACAAAGACCAGAACGTCCTAGTTTTCTCCTTCTTTCTTTTCACCTCTGGAACATGAACTGTTAGGTAAGCATACAGATGATGTATTGATGCTTTCGAAATGTGGGTCTGGTGGCGTTTGTTACGAATTCCATGGTTAGCTCATCGCATTAATACCTAGATTCTCAGAAGTACGTCCTCAAACCTAACTCTCCAGCATTTGGTCACATCAACCGGAGTGAGGACAGTATAGAACGGTCGATCGTTCGGGGAAAATCTGATGGCAAGTAGTGAAGAAAACGCCCTCCAAAACGTTGGGCTGATTTTACCGAAGAGCTGATGGGAAATGGCTTTAATGAGGTTGTGCGCCTAACAGGCCACCGCGAGAGATGGCGTGATTCTGTCAGACGTGCTATTATGCAAGCGGAAGACAATTGGAATAAGTTTCATGACAAATAAAATATCTGGCAAGACGTTGTGAATAAGAAGAAGAAACAAATTTGGTTTGAAGGAAAATAAAATTACAAATTTAAATAATTGTAAAATGTCGGGAGTGTCATTAAATGGTAAACGGAAAAAAAAGCCGCAGAAAAAAAATCCGCGGAAATAAAATCCTGGAAAAAAGCGAAGGAAATAAAAGCCGCGGAAAAAAGCCGAGGAAAATAAAGCCGCGGAAGAAAAGGCTGCTTTACAGAAAACAAGGTTTCTTTCACTTCGACGAATGTAGGGAAAAAAAGCCGCGGAAAAAAAAGCCGAGGAAAAAAAGCCTAAACTCTGCGACAAAACAGAGTAACACATGGCGAGTTTTCTAACTACATCTCGTCTGCAAGTTTGTGATAGAGCATTGTGATTGTGTGTTCGGTATACTGTACAGAATGTGAAAAGTGATGAGATCCACGACTGGTGGGGAGTGGGTTAACATTTCGAATTGTTAATTATTTTAAAAAATCAAGTAAAATAGAATAGTAGATAAAAAAGTCTATAACCGGAAATTATTTTCGAATATACAGGCGAGCCAAGACGAAATTACAGGATCAAGTAAGGATCTTTTTAAATGGAATGGTATGTATATCAGTACATTTTCTAGACTCTATTCATTTCTATATTATTATTATTGACTATCTCCCAACCACTTGGATATAATGAATTTTTTGTTGAAATAATGCCATCTGCAGATGCATATTGAAAATATCACCAGTCACAATTATGGGTTTTAATATGTGAATGGTAGTTACGAGACATCTAATTAATGTTTTTGAATCATTTTTACTTCCTAAAAATGTACAGGGTGGCCAAAAATTATTTTTCAATTAAGAACTTTTTAAATCAAATTTTCTCAATTTTTTCAAATGGAACATCCTGTTTATTTTTCGACGATGTGAAGTAGAGCTGAAAAATACGAACACTTTAAGTACTTCCCTATGCCTAATTGCAACCATTTTCGTCTTATAAAGCAATAGGTGCAAAATTCAAGAATAAACAAAAAATGGTTTCTTCAAATATTTCATTAGAAAAAATTATTATAAGTGCTCCACATTCTGTCCATTTTTATTGACATACGTCTTTATGCAATGAGGCCGTTTAATGGAACCATTTATTCCACTCCATTGAAGTAGGTAAATAGTATTTCACTGGTCCCTTACAGTAATAGTTTTTTTGTATTTTTTTTGCTCAGTTTGGTATAAATTGTCTTGTACAAGTGAACATTTATCGCACTTATTAGTCGTCAGTTATCATTTGTATTAAATTTAAAATATTTTTTGTTTTACAAAATGAATTTTAACCGGTTTAGCGGAACTTGCAGACACAACTTTTGTTTTGGGGGAGTCGGGCAGAAATTGTTTGTTTGCCAGTAAAATTTATAAGCAAAGGTATCCTAAAAGAAGGATTCCTGATGTTAGCAGCTTCCAAAACCTTCTCGATAGATTTGCGGAAACTGGAAATTTCGAATATAAAAAAGTGAAAAAGTAAAACGTGTTGAGAATGAAGAAAATGTGCTTTCTGAGGTGCTGGCAACGATTGAGAATTCTAATATTAGTCAGAGAGAAGTGTGCTCGTTAGTAAGAATATCTTTCAGCAAGATGGTGCTCCACCACATTATTTAAATGCAGTTAGAGACCACTTAAATAATACCTACCCACTTCAATGAATTGGAAGAAATGGACCCACTAAATGGCCTGCTAGATCACCAGATCTTACAAAAATGGATTTCTTTTTAAGGGCATATGTGAAGGAAATTGTTTATAAAGACACACCAATAACAGTACAAAATATGAAGGAAATGATAATAACTCCTTTTAGATCTATCACACCGGCAATTTTAGAAACAGTAGAAACTCATTTCAAAAGCGCATGGAGATGTGTGTCGATCAAAATAGGCAAAATGAGCACTTATTATAATTTTTTCTAATGAATTATTTGAAGAAAACTCTATTCTTAAAGTTTATTCTCGGATGTTGTACTTATTGCTCAATAAAACGAAAATGGTTGCAATTAGCCAATACTTCCTGTGTTTACAAAAAATGTTCGTTTTTCATTTCTTCATCACATCGTCAAAAGATATGCAGTATAATTATATAATTAACAATTATAAATATTTTTTTAAATTTTTTTTTACGTAACAACGGTCGCCAGGCGACGTTCGATGCAATAGACAAAAATTTCGGAAATGCGCCGATAACTCCATAAGGGTAGCTCGAGAGCGTAGCCGAAGTATGCTACCCTTATTGGATTATATGCCATTAGTACGTTCTTGCGAGAGAGCGGGAAAACCTCATATAACTTATATATTGCCATAAAACGCGTTTTGGTTGACAAGTTCTTTTGAATGATGTAATCACTCTTAGGAATAAAGCGAACCAAAATTTTTAGTAGATAATTTTTACCTTCAGTCCAAGTTAAATTGCACTCGTATTCTTCTTTACCTACTAAAAAATGTTATTAAAATAAGTTTACAGGATGCAAATTATTTATGCCTACTTAAGCATTAAGTAAAATATTGCATTTTTGACTATTAATTTGTAAACTCTCAAGCAACTCAAACTTATTAAAAAATAGCTGGTATAAAAATTATTTCTGTGGGAATTTGTTCCACGGTTTTTCTCTGTCCTACCCCATTAAATATTACCAACCGAAAGAACGAAAATTGTTATAGAATTTTTGCAATATAAGCAAAAGTGAAATCTCATCCCTTCCATCTAACGCTAAAATAAAGCACCACACAAAATAATACATTATTTTGTGTGGTGCTTTACAAAAAATATCTGTGATACATATTTACCGGTTGCGTCAACATAAATCCTGCGATGTACTGACGAAATATCTTGCTATCCTTTGCCATAAAATAAATAGACGCAATATTTAGCACTTGAAAAACGAACATTATGAACAATGTAACCTTTTTGAAGACGCCAGTTTTCAGTAACCTCATGAATGTTAGCAGAAACTTAAGAGGGTCATCTAAAATTAAGAATTATATATTGTTAATTATATATTATTCGTAAAGTGATTCTTGTAACAAAATATTTTAAAGAGTGATGCGAAAAAAACAATTTAATCATCAATATGACTAAGACTGTTGCTTTAGAATCTTTAAGCCCACGGAAACGGATAAAAAATTTTACTTTTTCCATAGTCAATGATGATATTGAGATACTCAAAAATACTAAATTTCTTGTGAAGCAATGGTTGATAGCAATTTGATTTAGTCAAACCACATTGAACACTTACATTGTAGATTGTAGATTGTTAAATTGGTCGCTTGGCTCTGGGTTGGCCTTTCTTCACCTCGACCTTAAAGGCCTTCTTTTGTGAATTACCCCGCAACTAGTTGTTGCCCAGAATTTCAAGACATTTTGCAAAGCTTGCAATTTTCCTGGGAGCTAATTTCTCTATGTCTTCAGGCGTTAATTCCACCTGTTATAGGTACTATAGCTTAGTGCGGATGAATACCTTGTATTCACAAAGTATATGTTCCGCAATTTTAGTGGCAGCTTCACAGTATCTGCATTTGTCATCTGCCATGCCCATGTTCTTGAGATGATATCTCAAGGGACAATGGCCAGTTAGAAGGCCTGTGATTATCCTTAGGTCTGACATTTCAAGTTCGAGAAGCCTTGTGGCTTTCTTTGTTGAATAGGTTATAAACCTTTTCGCTTGTCTTTGGCCTGGAGTATTCCTCCAGTAGGACTTCTTTTGTTCCTTTTCCCATTTTTGGACCTCCTCCGTTATGTTTCCCTTAGACAAGCCACAGAACGGTTCGGGTCGAATAAATGGGGCTTCAGCAAAATCAATAACTAACCTGAACAAATCACATGAAAAAATGAAATTATTATATTACAAGAAAGAGGAAGGAAAATATTATTTCTGTCGTCACATCAAACCTGAATTAGTAAAAAAATACATTAATCGGTAAAAAAAAGTGGGTCCAGGAGTTGAACCCGGGACCCTCTCGCATCCCAAGCGAAAACCCTACGCACTGAATAATTTCACTTCAACCCCCTCTTGCACCCACTTTCCACGCACCCATCGGTCTGGCGATTTTTTTATTCACTTGAAATATTTTCAACTTTAATATCCCAAAGTGCCAGACTGATTATAATAATGTAATTTTATTAATTTTGATTCACCTTTTAAAAATCTAGGGGCGCAAAAGCCACCCCCCGACGGTTGCCAGACTTCCAGTTATCCTATTGTTACGCTACAAGGGACAGATTATGAAAGTTCCAGCCTGATTAAAAATGACGTAACAAAACCGTTGCTAGCTCTTGGATCATAAGGTTTCCGTATTTCCTAATTCAAACTGCGCATGCTTGGATGTCAAAATAGTGTTACGGTATTTTGCAATTGGCTGCTCAACAAATGAAAGTTACCGAGTTATTGTGGAATTACGTATTTCAACATACCTACTTCAGGATGGGTTAAAATCAATAAATTCTCTTAATTTATTCAAAAGAAAACTAAAATCATTTCTGATAGGAGAGGTTTTCTGTAGCGTTGAGGAATACATGCCATGTTCAGGTTAAAATATACGTGTTTGAAATCTTCTGGGGTTCAAATTATGCTGTTTGTTTTCTAAACGTTTTTCTTTTTTTATTATGGCATCGTATTGTATTGACTATTTTTATGCTTTTAATTTTTGTTTATATATTATACTTTTTACATAATTTATTTATATCTAGTTTTTAGATTTAATTTTCACTTAAATACTTAAATGTACTTAAATTATAGCTAATTTCAATGAATTTAATAAACAAATCATACAGCGATTTATTTTACTTAAACATTGTGGAAGTAATCGTAAAAATAAAATCGAATTTTTTTGTCTGTCGGTCGGTTGGTCTGTCTGTAACTTTTTTTGGGCACACGATTACTATGGAACGGTTTATGATATGATTTCAAATTTGGTACACCTATGTATTATAGCGAGATCTGGAACAAAATTATATTTTTATAATTATTCCATTGAAAACAGTTGGGGGGGGGGGCGTAAATGGGGAAATGGGGAAATGGGGAAAATGGATGAAACAAACAAGTAAGAGTCCATAAAATTGGAATTTAGTGTACGTACGAGAAGGGAAACTGTCAATAATTTTTTTTGTATCAACCACCCCCATTACCACTCCCACCCCATCTTGAGCTGCACAGAAACGGGCATTTATAAAATTCGACTCTCTTGCCAGTTCAACGTCAATGGTAATAATCCAGCGCCGTCTGGATATGCCATTGAAACATGGGTTAAGAGCTTCGAAGAAACTGCCCAGAAAACATCGTTATATATTTAAAATATTTTTGTTATATAACCCCACTAACTTTAAATGTAACGAGTTATGTAACACGTACAAAATAATGGTATAACGCTAATGTTGCTATTTCCCACTCAGACTAACTGAGACATTATATAACATTAATATAACTAGTTATAATAACAGTTACGTTTCATCAGTATAATATTTATACTTTTATAATGTAATTATTATATATTTTATCAAAATGTTATATAACTGTATGTACTTCCGTTACCAAATATACAGTGTGTCGCACTTAAGAGTGTAACACCCTTATAATTTCTTTCCTCCCGATTTGAACAAAATTTTACTCAAATAGAGAACAAATCAAGATCCACTTATGGCAAAAAAAACATTCGATGTTGCCTTTGCATTTATTTGTAGGGGACGAATGGTTTTTTAGCCCTAAGTAGATCCTAATTTGTTCTAATGCGAGCAAAAAATTTGTTTCAAATCGGAAAAAAAGTTATAATTAAGGGTGTTTGCTACACTCAAGTGCGACACTATATACCCAGTTTTAAATACACAAATTTAATTTAAAATACTGCAAACACATTTGTACGTGATTTTTGGCATATCTGAATATTACTTCAACTCCATAAACACACACACATAATTTTTCATGTTATTTCAAATTAACAATTTAAATTTATTTACAATGGTGAATGAAACATTCCGGTTGACACATGGTATAGTAGCATGCTTCTATATTTGATTTTAACTTATCGAAACGAACTTTGCAAAACTAGCTTACCACTAAAAAAATGTGTTTTTGAACATGTGAAACATCCCATTTACCACGAAATGAATTTAAAAATAATTATTAAAAAAGTTATAAATCTATATTTGGAAGAAATTAACATGTTAACAAAACTACAAAAAAATAAATAAAATGAAAATCATCTGCTACACAATGGTGGAAAGGATTTATTATACACTTCACTTCACACATAAACAATGTACTAAATAATATTCAGTGTATCTAAATTCGTGTAATTAAGTTAGCCATATCTCAGTACTGAAGTATGGGATTCAAACAAGACTTTCAAGACACAGCTACTATAAAATATTAATTTTCAGAATAAGAGCAAAAATTCATCAAAGAATTTCACATCTCGTCTTAGAAATTACACCTTATTGAAACTTTATAAATAAAAAATTCAAATTTCTCAACAAAATTTTAAATCAGCAGATATGCCCTTATTCTGAAAAAAAGATTTTGAAATTATTTTAATAGTATTTTCACACAAAGATGGGTTATGTGAGGCAGCTCATTTTTTAATTTTATGTCCCAAATTTAAATTGCAAATTTGTCTGAAAAACTTCTTAATTTGGTTTTCATAGTCATGCCTTAAACTATTATTTAGATCCCATGCTTCAGTACTGAGACACGATTGATCTACGTTTCACCGGACGTCCCTGGCCGCAGCTTCCTTTGGAAGCATTTCAAACTCTTGTCTATATAAGCTTTATTAAAATATCTTTGGGCACAAAACCACATCTCGAAATTAATGACATGAATTTAGTGTAAAATATACAAAACGAAATTTTTAAATATTCATCCAATCTATATAACACAAAATATGCTATCTGTAGTGGCATAACATTAGTTTTTCTATTTATGACAAAAAAAAATTCAAGATCACTGTAACGAATCTTATGATTCCAATGGATTTAAATTAAAGAATAGCAAACATAATCTTGAGATATTTATTTTCACAAATTTATTAATTTTGCAAACCAATCTTACAAACAATTTTACCAGGGATAGATACGACGTATTTACTTTTCTTTACCAATTATATTTTGTAATATAATATTGTTTAAGAAACCTTCTCTGGTCTAAGTTATACAAATAAATAACATGACCAAACAATTCTTAATCTTACCAACTAATAAAACATTATAAAAGAATACACACTCACCCTTAAAATCCCTCGGTGTTGGCCAACAACCGTTTAAAATAGTACATTAAATTACACCTACTATATTTGATTCTAAATAAATATAAATAACGAGTTTCTGTTATTTTACAGTGTTCCCCTTATTTGAACTAAATGAATAAAATCTGGTTAAAAGAAAATTTGATTAGTTATTATATCAATTGGCTGGTAATTAAACTGTTTAATATTAATTGACAATGTTACTTCCTATATGAATTGTTGTACGCAATTATTCAACGGCAAAACGGCTTATGCGGGTCTCCTGTCGCAGCAATTATTCGTGCCCGTGTATCATATCTCAGAAACCATGTCTCCTAACATTCATGACACGCCTATACTGTTTTCTTCTTAATTTACAATCCTTGTCTATTATTCCTATTATTGAAAGAAAAACGTATCTATTGAAATCTATATATATATTTTTAATATTGCTATTTTAAACTCACCAGCTTCAGTTTTGATCACCACCACTTTAAACAAATTTAACTTTCAAATATTTAACTGATTATAATTCAATTATTATTAATAATTTTCAAATGTAATTAGCTCGCTCGGCCGTTGATAGGCTGCGACTCTGCGGTCTCGACGGCGGTCTTGCTCTACCAACCAATATGTTTTTTTTTTCTTTTTTTTTCTTTTTTTTTTTTTTTAATTATGACCAGTGGCGTAGCACAGGTCATTACAACGTCCCACCAATTTAATAGTGTACCCTACAACCGATAATAAATTTTACTATACTTGTATAATGTATGCATTTTTATTTTTTTATTTATTTATATATATTTTTTTTTTTTTTTTTTTTTGAAACGATCTATATACTATCCCCATCTCTCCATCAATAAATATATACATGGTAATATCCACGTCCCACCAATTTATTGACTCGGGGAAGACTGGACACTATTAAATTCCACTAACGGTTTTAACAGCACTACATTAAAGTTTCCCCTAATCTGGGCAGTTTCGGGATTAATAAGCTCATACGAGTTATTATGGAAACATCTTGTTATTTTATAAGGGCCCTCATATAATTTGAAAAATTTTTTTATCTCCTTATCTTCTGCACATGAAATGTGATTGGACCTTAACCAGACCATGTCACCTTTAGCAAATACAACGTGTTTTTTACGTGCATTATGTCGTTTAATTCGTTTTTCCGCTTTAGTTAATAAACATTTTTTTGCGAGTGTAAGTTTAATTTCTTTACTTACTTCTGTTTGTTCCTCTGCTAAATTTAGTAGTTTATAAATTTCGGGAGCGGGGTTTATTCCCAGCTGAAGTTCCATAGGAGAAAATCCAGTGGAATCATGACAAACACAATTTAATAAATTTTCAATTTTTTTCAACCATTGCGCCCAAGTACTATGCTTGGAATGACAATATGTACGAAATAATCTTCCTAACTCCCGCATTACCCTTTCTGATGGATTTCCTTGTGGATATCTCACAGAACAAAAAACATACTGAATGTCTTGGTCTAATAGAAATTTTTTCCAGCGTATACTCGTGAATTGTGTTCCATTATCTGCTAATATTCGTTTCGGTTTTAAGATATTTGGAAAATAATCTTTATTTAGCCTATTTATTATGGCATTTGCAGTAGCTCTTTTTAAAGCATACAACTTTACAAATTTTGTAAAAACATTCAACACTACTAGAACATATTTCACTCCCCCCGTAGACGTTGGTAATGGACCAAATATGTCAATTGCCAATATATCTTTATCATCCTCCGGTACAATAGTATACATTTTTCCCCCTAAATTTTTATTAGTACATTTAACCTCTTGACAAAGTTTACAACTGTTAATAAGTTTAATAATTGTTCTTCGCATATTGACCCAAATAAAATGTTGTGTTATTAAAAAATATATTTTTGCTGAACCAAAATGACCGAATGTCTCATGATACGCCTGAATGATATTGTTTATCAACGATTCTGGTACAAATACACGCCAATTTTCATCGACATTATACCTAGCAAATAGAACATCTTCATCGTATTTAAATTTATACCCTTTTTCTCTTTGTATGTATGTATTATTTTTAAACTGATCAATTATTTTTTTAAGTTTTTTATCTGCCAGTTGTTCAGTTCTAATCATTTTTAATTTACTTATTATGTTCTTTTCTAAATGGATTTTAAAATACGCAATTTCTATGGTTCTTTCTGATTTGTTTACTGCATTTGACTTCTCTGGATATCTTGACAAAATGTCAGCTACTACATTTTCTTTACCCGTACAATGTTTTATTTCAAAAGTGTACTCTTGTATTGTAAGCGCCCATCTTATTAATCTGGAATTTAGTAATTTGCATTTTAATAAAAATGTTAATGCTTTGCAATCAGTCAATATAATCAATTTCATCCCGAGTAATAGCGTACGCCACTTACGTAAAAAAAACACGATAGCCAATATCTCTCTCTCACAAATTGTGTAATTAATTTCAGCTGGTTTTAACAATCGACTTCCATAAAATATTACTCTCTCTTCGGTCTGATCATTCTTTTGAAACAACCTGGCAGAAATACCTATATTCGATGCATCAGTTTGTAAATAAAAAGGTTTATTTGTGTCTGGATGATATAACATTGTTGTTTTTAAAAATGCTTCTTTAGTTTTTTGAAATGCTTGTTCTACATTTTCATCCCACTTCCATTTAACATGTTTTCGCAAAAGGTTATTCATAGGAGCTATTAAAATTGCATAATTTTCTGAAAATTTCCTGTGATAATTACATAATCCTAAAAATCCCCGCAAAGTCTTTAGATTTCTTGGCCTAGGAAAATTTGTAATGGCAGAAATTTTTTCAGGATCTGGGAGAATACCAGTGCAAGATAAAATATGCCCTAAATATCTAACTTGCTTTCTGAGAAAAATGCATTTACTAATTTTTAATGTCATATTCGCTTGTTTTAATCTGAAAAATAACTCTTCTAAATGTTCTAAGTGTTCTTGGAAACTATTACTTGTTATTAAAATATCGTCTACATATGCAGATAAGAATGAAAAGCATGGTCCTATAACTTCAGATAAACATCTAGTAATTCCCGCGACACTAGTACAGAGTCCAAAAGGCATCACTTTAAATTGATAAACTCTATTATTAAAAATGAACCCTGTATATTTTCGATCTGACTTTCGTAAAGGAATTTGCCAAAATGAACTAGTTAAATCACAAGTTGATATAAAGACTGTCTTATTTTCAAAACGATAAAAAATTTCTTCTGGTGAATTAGGGCACTCATAATCCATTTGCATTTGACTATTTAGTTTACGAGCGTCTAAACATATCCTTACGGATCCATCTTTTTTTAAAATTGGTACTATGGGATTAATGTAATTTGTATAGGAATTTTCTATAATCCCTAAAGAGAGCATTTCTTCAATTTTGTCTTGCACCAACTGTTTTTGTGAAATGGGGATCGGAAAACCCTTTACATGAAAAGGAGTGTAGTCCTTTAATATAATTTTATGCTCATACATATTTGTTAAACCCGGTTTATCAGAAAAAATTTCTTTATATTTACAAATAAGGTTATAAAGTTTTTGTTTCTCGCATTCGTTTATATTTTGTCCCACCATACCTTGACCCAAATATATGTTTCCTTCTTTACAAAAAATATCATCTTCAAAATTTGAATTTTCAATACTTATTTGTTCATTTACCGAAGTAAGGTTAAATATATTTGTGCACTGTATATTCGAGAAATTTGTGTTAACAGATTGACTATCAACCTCATTATTTTGAAATAATATTGTAATTGGTTTTTCTACATGATATACTTTAAGTGTACATTTTTCAAAATCAATATATGCTTTATTATCATATAAAAAGTCTGCGCCCAATATCAATGAATGTCGTAAATCATTAACAACTAAGCATACTATATTCCAAGTAGCGGTATCATACTTAATTGATAAATATGTTTGACGTGTGACTTTCTTAGTTTTATTACCTACCGCACCAATTACTGACACGTCCGTGAGCGGAAATACTGATATTTTATTTCCCCTATGCATTAATGTTTCAAAAAATTGCTCCGATATACAGCACAATTCACAACCCGTATCTATCAATGCTCTTACCCCTACACCCTCTACCTCTACCGGAATTATTGGCGGTTTATTTTTTGCGTGCGGGTTACTTGAACTTGTTAAAGAATTATTAGAAATGACTTTTTTAACCCCTTGATAACTCAACACCTCTAAGGGGTCTATAATAGGTGTTGATTCTCGTTTTCCGACATGACTGCATAGTTTTCCTCATTTTCATTTTCAACGTCAACTGAGCGAACTTTAACTTCTACATCCTTTTTTTTTTCATAATTTTGATTTTCCACGTACTTACTGCGCCAGTTTTCTGATTTTTCATTCGATTTGTCGGAATAGTTTTGATTTGGTGTTTTGTAATTGTTAGAACGGCTCGATACTTGCCTATTATATTTCTGAAAATTATTTTGTTCACCTTGTATAGACTGGTCTGATTTTTGCACATTTTTGTTATATCTTTTATTATCTGCGTTATCTAATCTTTGTAACAGTTTATAAACATTTGACATTGTTGGATTTTCTATACTTAATATTGCCTTTTCTACATGTTGACTAAAATGTGAAGCTAATGTATATATTAACTCACTATTAGTCCAAGGACTAGATAAATGTTTAGCCTTACTCATAATTTCTAAAAAATATTCTGCCTTTTTTGCCGGTCCATGTTGCTTATAACAACCATTATCTACCAAATTTCTAACCACCCTTTGTGGACCTTCCCCCCAATATTCTTCTAAGAATCTGTCTTTAAATTCACCAAATGTTCTACAAGTACCCAGAAACATATTTGCCCACGTATGTGCCGACCCTTTCAACGAGCGAGTTGCACACTTTATTTGTAATTCGACTGGTATCCGCATATCTAGTAAGGCCGATTCTAATTCATTAATGAAATCTATAGGAAATTCATCAAATTCACCAGAAAATGTGGGCAAAAACTTTTGGGCTTTATATATATCAATTCTACCCGACTCTAATACTGGATTGTAAAAACAACAATCATTTCTAACAATATCTTCAAAATTATTTATATTATCTTTACGTACTTTTCTATTATCATTTTGTTTAGTTAGTGCATAACTTGGTAGGCTAGCCATTCTTGGATTTTGATTACACATTGGTGATTTTGACATCAAATTGTAGTTGGCTTGATGAAAATTACTTGTTGTATTTGTTAAAGTATTATTATAACTTTTATGTGATTCTGATGGAAAATGTACATAACCTACGTTTAAATTATTTTGTTGCAAACTATTCTGACTTCCAGTAAAATACAACCCAGTGGCCGAAGAACTATGGCCATGTACATTATTTGTGGTATTTACTGGAATGTTTAAATTTTCAGAGAAAGTAGTATTTAAATTCAAATTATTTTCATTTCCATTTCGGTGTCTGTTTACGTGTCTCATAGAGTTAATTAATCCCGTTTCTAAACCATTCGCCTCTGAAACAGATTGTGCACCCTCCTTTCGTTTCTTTATTGCACCCGTAGAATTATTTTCTATACGATTTGATGTGACCTCTCTCATATTTGTTGGTAGCGCAGACGCACCGTTAGGCGGGTCTTCTTTATTTGACTCATTATAATTATTACCCGAGCGTAACATATTTTGTCTTGTTTATGAATTCTCAATTACCCTAGCAACCCGTAATACAAAGCTATCAGTAACTCGATTAATATTTCAAATCAAAACAATCAATATCGCGTAGATATATACTTACTTATCTCTCTATTATAAATACCTTGATAAGAAACCCACAAAAAGTACACATAAAGAAAAGTAAAATACGCTAACCACTGTAGTTGGAGCGCCAAAGATGTAACGAATCTTATGATTCCAATGGATTTAAATTAAAGAATAGCAAACATAATCTTGAGATATTTATTTTCACAAATTTATTAATTTTGCAAACCAATCTTACAAACAATTTTACCAGGGATCGATACGACGTATTTACTTTTCTTTACCAATTATATTTTGTAATATAATATTGTTTAAGAAACCTTCTCTGGTCTAAGCTATACAAATAAATAACATGACCAAACAATTCTTAATCTTACCAACTAATAAAACATTATAAAAGAATACACACTCACCCTTAAAATCTCTCGGTGTTGGCCAACAACCGTTTAAAATAGTACATTAAATTACACCTACTATATTTGATTCTAAATAAATATAAATAACGAGTTTCTGTTATTTTACAGTGTTCCCCTTATTTGAACTAAATGAATAAAATCTGGTTAAAAGAAAATTTGATTAGTTATTATATCAATTGGCTGGTAATTAAACTGTTTAATATTAATTGACAATGTTACTTCCTATATGAATTGTTGTACGCAATTATTCAACGGCAAAACGGCTTATGCGGGTCTCCTGTCGCAGCAATTATTCGTGCCCGTGTATCATATCTCAGAAACCATGTCTCCTAACATTCATGACACGCCTATACTGTTTTCTTCTTAATTTACAATCCTTGTCTATTATTCCTATTATTGAAAGAAAAACGTATCTATTGAAATCTATATATATATTTTTAATATTGCTATTTTAAACTCACCAGCTTCAGTTTTGATCACCACCACTTTAAACAAATTTAACTTTCAAATATTTAACTGATTATAATTCAATTATTATTAATAATTTTCAAATGTAATTAGCTCGCTCGGCCGTTGATAGGCTGCGACTCTGCGGTCTCGACGGCGGTCTTGCTCTACCAACCAATATGTTTTTTTTTTCTTTTTTTTTTTCTTTTTTTTTTTTTAATTATGACCAGTGGCGTAGCACAGGTCATTACATCACGAATAGCATTGTCAATAAAAAGCAGTCCAGACTGGAACTACGACATTTCGTAAATATATCGACAAACTTCGAGTAGGCACAAAATTTTAAAAAACATATTTGTATTTTTTCGAAACTTAATGAGAGAGAGAGAGAGAGAGAGAGAGAGAGAGAGAGAGAGAGAGAGAGAGAGAGAGAGAGAGAGAGAGAGAGAGAGAGATACTTTATTGTCCAAAGAAATAATTCTCATTGACAAAGTTTAAGTATAACACAAACAATATTTGTTTAGTCGGTTTACAAACAATATACAACAAAAACAGAAAAAATACAAAGATACAAAAATCACGCACATACAAGTTGTATATTTTATAAACTAGTGAACTAAACACATTAAAATGTATCGTCATAGTACTCCTGTAAGTTATAATAGGGTTTATCAATTAAGAATTTTTTTACAGCCTTCCTAAATAGTTTGTCAAAGGAGATACAATGCTACTGGGATACGATTGTAAATTTTCTTACTATTGTAAATTAGAGAATTTTTTGTGAAGTTGGTAGATGGTATGGGTAGGGTAATGTCATTTGCTTGGCGAGTAATGCGGCGATTTTCTGTACGTTCAAAAGTATTTCGTTTTTTATGAAATAAGCACACCGTTTCGTGGATAAAAATAGATACTACAGTTAATATCTGATGAGCAACAAATAGAGGTTTGCAAGAATCTCTAAAACGCGCTTTGCACATATATCTTACTGCTCGTTTTTGCAAAATGAGCACCCCATTTAATAGTTGTTGGCTGCACAATCCCCAAAATGGGATACCATATCTTGGGTGTGACTCTATTAAGGAAAAGTATGCTGTTTTTGCACTAGAATATCCCAATTCGATAGAAATTGTGCGAATAGCATAACATCCAGAGGCTAATTTATTATTATATGTTCTTGAAAATTTAATTTATTGTCGATATACAGTCCAAGAAACTTTGTATGAGTTTTATTTTCTAGAATGTGACTTCCCAGGTAAAGCTCTTCTAAGTTGCAACCGAACGCTATTACATTAGTTTTAGCAATATTAAATGTGAGAAGATTTGAATCGCACCATTCCTTTACTACAGATATATCGGAGGAGATATTCTCATGCAACATTCTCAAGTTTTTATTATGCCACAGAATGGTGGTGTCATCGGCAAAAAGCGTAAAACTTCCCGATATATTGATAGTTGCCAAGTCATTTATATATAACAAAAAGAGAACTGGGCCGAGAACAGACCCTTGTGGGACTCCGCAGCTTATCTTGACTTTATTAGAATATTTTCCTGATGATTTTGTCATTTGGAAGCGATCCTTAAGGTAGGACTGAATCCAGGTAAATGAGGTACCTCTGAATCCGTAACACTGAAGCTTCCACAGCAATACTTCATGATTCACACAATCGAATGCTTTCGATAAATCACAAAATACAGCTGCGGCAACTTCAGCCTCATTTCTTTTATGGTAAACCTCTTCCAAAAAAGCAAAAATAGCTTCGCTGGTACTTTTGTTGGTTTGAAACCCAAACTGGTTAGTATTAAGTATTTTATGTACAGTTAAGAAAGCTAGTATCCTTTTTTTAACTAATTTTTCGATTATTTTAGAAAGTGTACATATTAAAGAAATTGGTCGAAAATTTGAGGGTTCATCAGTACTTCCACCTTTGTAAATTGGAATGAGAACGGAAGTTTTTAGGCAAGAAGGGAATGTACCGGTTTCAAAGGATTGATTTATGAGGTGAACTAAAATATTTAATGTGCTATTTGGCATGTTTTCAAAAACTTTAATAGATAGATCGTCTACACCAGAGGATTTTTTATTTTTTATTTCTAAAATAATTTCTTTTAATTCTATTGTATCTGTAGGTGATAAGTATAAACTTAGTGGAACATTAATATCACTAAGATAGATTAGAGGGTCATTTGGTGCCACAATATTGTTTGTTAATTTTTCTCCGATAGTACAATAGTAGTTATTAGTCAAATTAGGATCTAATTTAAATTGAGGTGTAGTTTCACTATTTTTACTTCTTAAGTCATTAATGATGGCCCAGCTCTCCTTTGACACGTTAACTGCCTTGGTGAGTCTCGCCTTATAATAACATTCTTTTGCAACTCTGATTACTTTCCTGTAGGTATTTCGATATTTATTAAAGTACTCGTGAAATGATTTGTTGGATGTATATTTTCTTATATGATGTAAGGAGCGTAAATTTTTTCCGGATGTTTTAATTCCTCTAGTAATCCATGGTTTGTTATTTTTTATTTTTATTTTCTTTAAAGGGAAGGCAATGCTGAAGGCTTCAATTATAGTTACATGAAACAAATTAAATGGCTCTGAAGACTCTAGTACGTGTTCCCAGTTTATCTCTTGACAATATTGATAAAACCTATTATAATTGGCCTTGCTATAAATCCGTCCATATTTATAAACAGTAGTTGACCTTTTCAAATCTAGATATAGAAAGCCATGAATGGCCTCATGGTCAGAGAAGCCTGCTGCGACAACCGAACAAGAAACATTTTCTGTATTTAAGTTAGTGCAGAAATAGTCAATTGTAGTGGCCGAGAACTGAGAAAAGCGTGTATGCGAATTTACGTGCATTGATAAATTAAAAGAGGTGAATAAATTAATCAACATCTGAGTGTTAGTTGAGGCTCCATCGTTAAAATTTATGTTGAGATCTCCTGCCAGTACAATTGATGAATTCTGTGGTAACTGAGATAATAGGCATTCTAAACTTAATGGGTTCCAAGATACAATGCTCTCAGATTTGCTATATGTAAATATCATGGAAATATAATTACTCACGTAGAACAAAATTGTAAATTTTGTTCAGTGGTGTAAAAATTGATAAAACTTGCAATAGTTCTATTACTTCTATGCAAAACTGAACAATATTAAAAAAAAACAATTAAACTGAGATTATTTCTCATTGATCTACTTAATGTGTCTTGGAAATTACTTAGTTTCTAACAAAGGTTTATTTAGAGTTTTTTATTTAATTGGTAAGTTCTATTCTTTGTCGTTTCTAAGAACACTTATACAAAAACCTGTATAACAAATTTCCAGTCAAATAGATGCACACACTGGCTTTCCAGAAACCTACATCCTCTAGATGTCTCTAACAAACGTTGTTATTCCTCTGCACTCAAAAGATGCCTTGTGTTTCTTTTCCCTCTTATGCCTGTTTTGCTGAGCGAAACCACTCTGATGCTACCTGTTCTCTATTTCGTGTTGCACCACATATGAAAAACTTGCAACGAAAACTTCTGAAACAATGATAGCAATATAAATAAAATATTCATATAGCTATTGGTTAAAGTTCCTCACCTTTCTTTGCAGCGATAACCTCCAGGTCAACGCTTTAAATTTCCTGAGCATTTCGTGGTACATTCATTAGTAAATAAATTAATCTGCGGTGAATATTATCTCAAGGATTGCTTCTCTCCACTCTTTCTGGAATCATTATAATAATAATGTATATTTTTCAAAATACAATACCATCAAATATACTTTAGTTCAGAAAACTTTAGCTATAATATTATATAAGAACATTGAAAATGAATATGAATACTTTAGAGAAAAACTGCTTTTAATGGTAATTATTCTTTTTAAAAATATCGTATTGTTTCAAAATTTCTTTTTGATACTTATATTATTGGTTAAAACAGTTTTTCAACTCATTTTGACAGTCATTAGTATCGAGTAGATCACAATTTCCTTCAATAATAATCATCAGTGAAAAATTATGACTGACATTAATTATCTACATTTTCAATTGAACTTCTACATACTGATGAGTCATGCCAGGATATAAATGACTAAATGACTTTATTTTTTTTAATATTTCAACAATCATTTGATTCTTACACCTCTTTGTTAAATAATGTCTTTTCTTTCCATATTTTGATTTCAGATTAGAATTGAAAAAGTTTTATTTGTATTTAATAGACATAAAAATTATAATATATTTTGTATACCTGCTTATCTTCAATGCACACTGATCACCAATATTAACTAAATTTAAATCAAAGAGCACAAAACAACTACACAACAATGCTGGAATGTTGAGCTTCTTTTTGCTTAGTGAAAACACGAACAAAAACAAAATGGGCTCTGCCGAATTCCCGAGCTCCCGTGTCTGCTGCCCTACCACAACCGTTTTTAAATATAAATTTACCAAACTGCAACATAACAGTTATACAATTTTTATTATTTAAGTTATATATTCTTTATAAGAGTTTTTATGTAACAGAAATATTATTAAACTATGCATTGTTATATAACTTTGTTATATTGACTGAACTTTAAATGTTACAATATTATTATATTACTAAAGCATAACAACATATCGTAACATGATATTGTAACATGATTATGTTATTATTTTATAACAAATGTCATAATAATAACATAACATTAATAAATACTGTTAATGTAACCCATTACTACCAGGTTATATAATATCAATAATTTTTGTTTGCTGGGTGGTTCTTACTGAAAAAGCCTCCGGTAAAGATGTATGCCAGAGAACACATCGACTATCATGACCGCCTTCGAACATAGTCCACCGTATTCTATACGTAATCATACAGTTTTGGGAAATATTTGGAACATTGGTCAAACGATAATCCCCACCACCAAGTAAGAGAGACCTTTACACCGTGCCAAGAATATAGTATGGTGTACAAGATCGTCTTTTGACATGCATGATTCTTAACATCTTTGAGGATGAAAATTAAAATGCGACAACAGTTACTTCAGCATGCTATTTCAGTATAATTAAGATGTTTTTCACACAAGATTTAACCAGGTTTCCTCTTGTTAATGATGGCACATAGGTTTAGCAAGATGAGTCGACTTCTCATACTGTCAGAATAACTATGAATGCTATAACACATGTTTCTTAATTATACCATGTCCAGGAATGCAACGTTAATTGGCCGCAAGATCGCCTAATTTTGACGGAATTCGATTTTCTTTTCTTTATCCACATATGTGTCATCATTAATTTTTATTTTCTTAAATTGTTATTTTCACACATAAATACGAAGCAGAAGTTGAAATAAATAAATGAATCTCAGCGCTCAAACTATAACGTACTGATGGCCCCTACTACATCAAATTGCGCAGGTAGAGTTGTTCATTTTTTAATATTATGACGGTGTTTTGTTATTTGTGACTTATCTTATACAGAGCTCGTTAATAATTTAACTGAATATGAACATTTGTTATCGTTATATGGTGCATACGTTGGTGATATTGAATTGCATTGCATTGCAGTCTATTGCTTTTTAATTATTTATTTAGGGTATATGGAGATAATAACGAAGAATGTTTTGACTAGGGTTCGGAAAATTTTATATTTTTTCGGCCGACCAGAAAATACACCTTTTCTGTAGAAATTTTTCGCCAGAAATTAACCCATCTTGTACCATTGCTGCGTTGGCGCAACATAAAATATATAATTTTTTCTTTTAAAGGTGGACAGATATTTTATAAATATTATACCATAGGATGCTTATACAAACAGTAAACTAAAACAAAATAGTTTTTTAAGTTTCTAAATTCCTTTTTTTATACCTGAAATAATTAAGTCCTCTATGCATTTTTTCAAGTAAATTGCGAAGTAAAATATAAAAATTCTAAATTCATCGAAATCATTGACGAATGTGATTGTAGTTCAAGGTTTAAACAAAAAACATTATAAAAAAAGAAATTTTCTGTGGTAGATTTTAACAACAAAGTAATCAAAGTTTTCTAGGGGGCGTAACATCGTTGTTGCGAAAACGCAACATTGGTAATAATGATTGCAGTGCTGAATAGTGCTGCCGGCTGCAGTTCTCTTGGCGCGTTAGATAATAAAGTGCTTTGCTGTCGATCTGCCTTCTATTTTGTGCTGTTTATTTAGTTTACTGCTCATTTTATTTTGAGACATCTGTATTCATATCTTGAGCAAGTTTCTACAATGGTAAGTACTTATTTTTATAAATGCACAAAACAACCTCAAAACATCCGATTTTCTAATACTCGTTTTTTATTATGTTAGAGCCGCTATCAAGATAATCGCCTTCTCACTCTGAGAGAATTAAAAGCAGTTATTGAAACACTGGACCTTGACGAAGAGATTGACATTGCTTATATTCCCCCGGATGTTGACGAACTAACGGACGAAGAAAACATCGACGATAACGAAATGGGTGAGGTTCAAAATCTGCCACGTGACTTAGCAGGTAGTTTCGATATTACGAAAGAAGACGTTGAAAGTGGACCCTCATCTTATATTGAGAAAAATTACGATGATAATGAAATTAGTTATAAATAAAAGAAAAGAGTAGTAAAGCATGATAAGGCATACAATAAGAAGCTAAAAATTGCACCTAAAATGAAAAGCTCTTACCAAAAAGCATCGCTTAGCCAAAAACCAAAACGTGTACCTAAAAATGAACAAGAAACTGTCGAAATAATTTGGGGTAAAACACCTATTGATTATGACAGATTTCCAGAAAATACTCAAGCACAAGACATAAAAAATATGTCCGAAAATTTACACGGAAAAAGTCCCTATGAATGTTTCAAACTTTTTTTTGATGAAGACGTATTACAGACGATAGTTGATTATTCTGTAAAATATGCCCATAAAAATAAAAATAACCCAGACTTTATAATGACTTTAGATGATTTGGAAATATTTTTGGGAATACTTATTCTGAGTGGATATCACACTTTACCCCAAGTTCCCATGTACTGGTCTACTGATACAGATAAGGGAGTTCAAATTGTAAAAGAGAGTATGTCAAGAAACAAGTTTTATAGCATAAAGCAAAGTCTGCATTTGTCTGATAATAGCCAACTTGATACAACCGATAAATTTGCTAAATTGAGGCCAGTTTTTGACCTAATAAACACAAAATTTAAGCAATTTGGCATATTTACACATCATTTGTCTATTGATGAACAGATGGTGCCATATTTTGGCAAACATTCGGCCAAAATGTTCATGAAGGGGAAACCAGTGCGGTTCGGTTTCAAATTATGGTGTCTGGCTTCTAGTGACGGATATTTATACCATTTTATACCATATAGTGGCAAATCAGAGAAGAAGAGAGAATTTGGTCTTTGTGGTGAAGTTGTTACGAGTCTTTTGCATGAAGTTGGAAATCCAAACAACCACAAAGTGTATTTTGATAACTTTTTCACGAGTTATGCACTTATTGCTCATCTTCAGAAGCAGGGGTTTTTTGCGACTGGAACAGTTAGAGACCAAAGGATTCAAAAGTGTCCTGTGGAACCAAATAAATCGATGTCTAAAAAAATACGAGGGACCTATGATGCAAGGTACGATTACGAAAATGACGTAAGTTTAGTTCGCTGGAACGATAACTCGGTTGTAACTGTTATGAGCAATTTTGAAAGTGTTGAACCTATTGCGCACGTGCAACGTTATAACCGCAACGAAAAAAAAGAAGTCCAAGTTCCTCAACCACATATGATACAAAAATATAACATGTACATGGGCGGAGTTGATCTGCATGATAACGGTGTGGCAAACTACCGAATAAAAAATTAGGGGCAAGAAATGGTGGTGGCCGCTCTTCATAAATCTAGTAGACAGTGCTGTTGTAAATGCCTGGAAACTGCACAGGTACATACATACTGATAAGAAAATGTCACAAATTAACTTGCGATCTGACTTAGCCAGGTGCTTACTGCAAAAATCTAAATCTGGTGCCATCAATCGTCGACGATCCAATTATAATGTTATGGATGAAATCCGATTTGACAATATCGGACATGTAATGGACTATATTAGTGATGACGTCACATGCTTATGCAACTCGCGTGAACGAGGAGTGACGCACGGGTTGCCGAAAATGACAACCAGAATTTGACCCTTATTCGCCTCTACAATAAAGGCGTCATACTTCGGCCATTTGTATTAGCACACAATTTTATTTATTTTCTCCCTTAGAAGAAATATCTTATAAACTCCGGTTACCGCTTATCATGCACAAAGAATGCTAGAATATATACAAGTATAGTGGATTATAAAAACTTTATTATTAATATATAAAAATAGACCTGCAATCGCAATTCATGTTATGGAGTGGTTTAATCTTTATGCAGCTAACTTCAGATTATTTTATTTTGTATAATGTCAAAATAAACTAACCTAATTCTTCGGTTTTACTGAAGTGTTTATTGTTTCCTGCTTTTTGTTTAAAAGGACCTTTGGTTAATTTCATTGTAAAATGGCGCGTCAACCAGTGTTAAATATGTCTGCTATATTTGACTTTTTCAAAGAAAGCAAAATACTCCGGAAAGGAGAAAATTCCGTTTCTTCTGGATTTGTTTATCAAATGTTATTTGATAGCGAATTATCGACAATTCAAGGGCAGGTACATGCAAGCATGAAAAATAAAATGTATAAAGTGGAGGTAGGTACTTACACTTATTAAGGTTTTAAAGCTATTTGATATTGAAAGTTTTGTTTTAGATAGTTTTGTCTGGAGCAAATATCATTAAATGTTCATGCGATTGTCCAAAAGGTTTAGATATGTGTCACCATATGTGTGCTTTAGCAATCTTTGCACGTAATAATTTGTCGATCACAGATGTAGCATGCAAATGGAGTAAACCTAAAAGTTCAGAGAATGATATTTCCAAAACTGCTGAGGAATGTTTTCCTCCTACGGTGGCTCATCATTTTAAGCTTCTTGAAGATATAAGCGATGAAAGCGTTGTTGAATTTAAGAAGGACTCGAAGAAATGCGGTCCCACTGGACTTGGATGGCTTTTAATGAGTGAACCACCTTCAGATTCATTTGATTTAATTGTAGATATAGAACAGTTAATATGTTCAGAAGAATATTTAAAAGCTGAAGTTCAAATTAATTTTCTAAAAGAAAGTTTGAGAATTAGCACTGAAGATATTATGAAAATTCAGTCCGCTACCATAGGACAAAGCAGCAATCCCACTTGGTTAATGGTTAGAAAACATCGTTTAACTGCAAGTAATTTTGGACGTGTCCTAAAAGCATGCAGAAGGTCAAAATTTCCTCCATCTTTATTTCAGACTCTTACGACTCGTAAGAAAATAACTTTTTATTGGTTGAAATTATTTAATCGCCTATGTTTTAAGGTAATACAAATCTCGATGGAATCAAGCAAATTCAATGGGGAAAATTTAACGAATCAGTTGCAGTAAAGAAATTTGAGGACATACACCACACATGTGTCATCAAATCTGGAGTTGTTTCACCCTTGTGGCATTTTAGGGGCTAGTCCTGATGGTTTGCTCGAGAATGATTTACTAATAGAAGTTAAATGCCCATATACATTTAGGAATGCTATATTTAAAGACTGTTTATTAAATAATAATAATTATATAGTCAGTTTTGATGGTGAAAATTACAGTGTGAATGAGGATCATTCTTATTATCATCAAATTCAGGGACAGTTAGTTTTATGCAGTAGAAATAAGTGTATTTTATTATTATGGAGTGCAAAAGACTATGTAGAAATTATTATCGAAAAAAGCATAAAGTGGGCAGATAATATAAATATCTTGCAGGATTTTTATTTCAATACTTATATAAAATATTTATTAAATCCTGCTTGAATTAAAGGAATTCGAGAGTCAAAATTGTTCAGATAAATTTAGAAAATTGTAAATCAAGTATTAGGTGTAGTAGGATTCTTTTCTCTCAGATCTATTTCAAGAAGAAGTATGTTATAGACATAGCAGAGAGATATGGCCACAAAGTGTAGAGATTACCGCCATATTTCCGTATTTTCAACCCAATTGAGTTCATTTGGTGTAAATTGAAAAAAAAATGTCAAAAAGAAATACTTTTCCGAAATTCAACAAAAAAGTCATAGAAGTGTCGAAAACTAACAAGGAAGATTAGGAAAAGAGAATTAGGAAAGTAATTCAAATTGAAGATGGGTATTAAAAAGTTGGTCAACTTTATATACTTAAATGGTGGAAATAAATTTATTATAAATTTGAACGAAGATAGTAGTTCATCTGAAAATGAAGAAGAGAGTCAGAATGGCGAGGATTCAGAGGAAGACGCGATGTGAGGTGCGGTAAAGTGAAGTGAAGTGATGTGAAGTGAAGAAGTGAATTTTGTGATATTCACTGTATTATTTATTTCCATTTTTGTGTTTTCGTGTTGAGTAATATTATTTTTCAATATGTTATTATTTATTATTTTTTTTTATTTTTGAGAAAATACGTCTTTCTGTTTTTATTGCAGTAATAACTTTACTCTTACAGTTTATTTTTATTTATTGAGAGAAATATTTGTTTCTGTTACTATTTTCAGGGTATATTTTTTGTTTTTATTGTGTTTTTAAAGATTTCTTGTTACTTTTTAAATAATCTCTTTATCCTATACTAATATTCCATACCCATCCTTTCCTGGCGAGAAATGCTCATACCTCCTCGCGGTTCTTGCTGGGTAGTAACAATCTATATTAAACGAACTGTATATACTGTAACAACTATATGTGTAGTCACTACTTTTATTTAATACGTGTTTTGTACATTGTTGCTAGCTGAACTGAGCACACATCCAGCGGCAACTTGTGAAATTTAGATTGGTCATATTTTAGTATTGAGTCATGGAACCCAAGTCATACTTTATGGCACGAGTATCAAGATAAAATAAAGCAGTTTTACAAAAAAGAAATTCCATCGAACTTTGCAAGAAAATTTTTTAAAATTAGTAAAATAAATTTATTTAAATTCTATTAAATATTTCCCTTCTTTTTTCTGAAAAAAAATTAATAAAACCCAAATGGTATTTAACTCATTTTTAAAACTTTTTTTCGCAATTTTCGATGGAAATTTTATTTTTGCAAAACTGCTTTATTTTATCTTAGTATCTTTATCATGAAATATGGTTTGGGTCCCATAACTTAATACTAAGATATGACTAATCTAAATTTCACAAGCCACCGCTGACAAATACCTACATTGAAAAAGTAAACGAGCGAACAATATAGTTAAATCTGGTTCTGCGTTTTCAGCTGTCCTCAGTAATGCGGCTTCCTGTACTATACATAAATAACTATTAGCCCTGTCAATGAACGTTCAATAAGGGGGTCTAGAGGGAAATGCCGAGATCACAATTTTTAACTTGAGGGCTGTGTTTGGACTATTTAGGAGGTAAACATACCAAAAGTCCCCGAACGTAGGAGGTGGGGGGGGATGCAGGGGGGCACGATGAAGGTCCCGGTGTTTTGTTGTCTCGAAAACGGTTAGCCCTAATCAAAAAGTGGCTATATGCAAAATTAAAGCTGATTAAATTTTCTACAATAATGTTTCTATTAATTTTTTTCATATCTGTTATGGTTCAGTAATAAATTCTATATCTTTTGACTGTATTCTAACTTTATTTTAAATTTATTATAAATTGAATAAAAATTTTAATAATCATGGTAGAAAAAAATTTCTTGTATAGATATCCGTTTCACAGCAGACTGAACTCAAATATCGAATAAAAAATGTCTTTACGTCTGTAAGTGTATCTGTGCATGTATATGTATGTGTGCGTGTATACCGTTTCTTGTAAACACGATAACTTCTGTTAGACATAAAATATTTAATTACAATTTGGAACATATGTAAATCAGCATATTACAATAATTCTTATTAAAATTGGACCATATCTGTAATACATGGTGATAACCAGAGGCCTACAAACTTTCATACGTAAAATAGGTTTTATTTTAATTTCAGAGCAAAATATTACTAAGGTTTTTGATTAAGCATACAAAAATAAGAATGTATAAGATTTATAAACCGCAATATACCGGGTGTATGTTAGGCAAACCATGTATTACACATATAGCCTAATTTCAATAGGAATTATTGTAATATGGTATTTTACATATGTTCCAAATTGTAATTAAATATTTTAAGTCCAACAGAAGTTATCGTGTTTACAAGAAACGGCATACACGCACACATACCTAAACACGCACACACATACGTACAGACGCAAAGACATATTTTATTCGATATTTGAGTTCAGTCTGCTGTGAAACGGATATCTGTACAAGAAATTTTCTTTCTACGATGACTATTAAAATTTTTATTCAATTTAAAATAAATTAATAATAAAGTTAGGATACAGTCAAAAGATATACAATTCATTACTGAACCATAATATACGAAAAAAATTAATAGAAACTTTATTGTAGAAAATTTAGTCAGCTTTAATTTTGCATATAGCCACTTTTTGATTAGGGCTAACGCTAACCGTTTTCAAGACATGAGCGAAGAACCAAAAACCGGGAACTTCTTCGTGTCCCCCCCTTGCACCCTCCCACCTCATACATTCGAGGACTTTTGGCTAAATAGTCCAAACACAGCATGATCTCTGCATTTCTCTCTAGAAACCATTCATTGACAGGACTATATTTACATAACTGATTATTAAACAAAAATAACTTTAATGTCCTACAAGTCTGTTATTTTACAATAACCACCCCATTTTGAGACACATTAAATGAAAAATAACGCCCTAGGGCGTTATGAATATCTATAACCTAAGGCATTATAAAATTATAATACAACCCAAAACAAGCAAATTATGATAGCGTTATTGACAAACAAAATGCGTTGCTATGCAACGGCGGCGTTTACAAACAATTTTGATTTTTATTTTAAATCAAATCGTTCTGAATATAATAGATGTCAAATTAATAAATCGTAAATGTCAAAAAAAAAATTCGAATTAAATAACAGACTTGCAGGACATTAAACGTTGAAGGCACCACCGGTGTTATAGGATAATGACGCCCTCGGTCGACGTACACTCCCTCGAGCCAGAGGCCCTCGGGATTGTACACTGCCGACCTCGGTGCGTTATTATCCTTATAACACCCTTGGTACCTTAATAACTATATCTAACCCCGTTATGAAATGTCAAATTTTAAATGAATTTTTGACGTTATGAAACGTCACATTTTTCATAACCGTCAAGTTTCGTTATATAACTAGTGATGTAATAAATTTTTATATAACTAAAAATTAAAATAGTATTCAAAATAAATTGCCATTTCTTTTATATTTTAAAGTGGGATTAGATAAAAAAAAATTTCAATTTTGACATATAAAGCGACACTTTTCAAAACTGACGTAAGTGTCAAAACGTCCTACTTTATGTAACCAGTTATGAAAAGTAAAATTTTGCGTAACTGGTGAGGAAAAGTTCGTGATATAATGAATTAGGAAAGATAAACAACTCTCAAAAAGATAAAGAAACAATGTTTATTCAACACAAGATGGAATAATATATTGTAACTTGGCTAAATAATGTTTAAATTGTTTTTAGAATTTTAAAATTAGAAAAAAAAACATGTAACACATTTCGAAAGACAATCTTGTGTAACTCGCGTTATTTTGCGGGATCTCGCTTCGCTCATCCCGCAAATTCCACACAAAATAATGTCTTTCGTAACTGGTTACATAAATAGCTAATACTTAACACGTTATGAAAAAAGTAATTTTATTTAACTCATGTATTTCAACCCATTAATTCAAATTAGATAACATATCCAGTTTAGAACATTCCTATCATAATAATAATACTAATAATATTAATAATAATGATTTATTCATCACATAATATTCCATACACAAAAGATTGTACATTTATCGGATGTGTTCAAAATCCAGGAGGAATACAAATAGTATAAACATAAATGGTAAAATAATATAAACATAGTACAAATAACATAAATAGTATAAACATAGTACAGAAATAAAATAAGTAATTGCATAAAACAACATATTATGAACCGTAACAAACAAGAAACGCTATGAATATCATTACATTTCTAGATATTCACAGTAAGGGAGTAAAATGCCATATTTAATAAATAATTATTTAGCGTTGATTTAAGTTTATTAAAAGTACTAATTTATCCAAACTGTGATATAATACCTTGGTATGTATGACAGTTTTGTCCAATGGAAAGTCTCGAGAATGGTAAATATAGATTATTTTTTATGTGTGTGTCGTGGGTATGTATTGAACTGTTTCTAATTAATAGATATTCATGCCTTTTTATATATACTATCAACAGAAGTATGTATAATGATGGAAGTGTGAGAATCCTGATGATACTTTTGAATATATCTCTGCAATGTGTCCTAGGATGTACTCCGATATACATAAATACCTTCTTGAAATGGGTTGAGGAGTCCCAGAATATAAGTCCATATGATAAAATTGGTTGTACAAGGCCAAAATATACCAATCTCAATATTTCTGTTGTAACAGTATTATGTAGCTGTCCTAACAAAAAACAGGTTAAACCTAATTTATAAATTATGGAATTAATGTGTTTTTCCTAGGTCACTTTTTGATCTAAAACCACTTGTAAGAACTTTGTGCTATCTACATGCTCAATAGATTGAAGATTAATTTTTATGAGGACACTATAATCGGCTTTACATACCTTAACTAACAAGCTATGGCTTACACAGAACTTCTGAAATTCGTCAGCACTAGTATTTGCCTTTCTAATAGCTACCGTTACGTCCTTTGGGATCCAATTTAACATTATCAATGACTGCAGTTTTCTTTCTCTCATTTAGATAATTTGACACCTTGTCATTTATAACACCGCGCACCCTGATTCTAGCTAACTATTCTAAAAGAAGTGTATGATCAATTGTATCAAATGCACGACTTATAGACTACAAGCCCATCGTAATTTTAAAGAGGTCAAGTGACCCAGCATGAATTATATTCAGTACGATGCTGGTATATGATATAAGCACTTTGCCCTCATTTTTGGTCGGTACAGGTGAGTACACAGGTAAATTGAATTTGCCATCCAAAGTGCACCCTTCAGACGAAATATTCTTATACGGAATTCCTCATGTTTGATAGTTCATAAAAAAATAATCGCTTAGAACCTACTGCCGTACAAAAATAATGTGACCCGAAACCAGAAGAATTTTTGATTTTCCGAAAATTTTCCCAGACAAATAGGTAGTTTAATACTGTACGGCATTTGTACAATGAAATTTGTATGCTTTCCTAGATTCATTATTCAGCAATGCTGTACATATTTGGTGGTTACAGGTTGAGA
Source organism: Rutpela maculata (assembly GCA_936432065.2). Classification (NCBI taxonomy): domain Eukaryota; kingdom Metazoa; phylum Arthropoda; class Insecta; order Coleoptera; family Cerambycidae; genus Rutpela; species Rutpela maculata. The sequence continues at coordinate 248,897,717 of OW386285.2, forward strand.
AACCCCGGGCACAACCCCCTACCCTTAACTAGTATAGTGGTGGTGATTTTAACCAACATCAAATTCAATCTTAATGCTTTTTCATGAATCGATCATATTTTTTGCCATGCCGTACATTTTTCATGGAACCCATGGCTGCATCAGGAAAATTTATTTCTCTCTGAAAAGAGCAATTTTAGGGATTTGTTTACGGCATTAGCATAGTTTGTTAATATACTTAAAACAATAATCAATATAAATTAAATGCTGTACAAAAAGAATGGTTCCAGATGGCTGGAAAAGTATTTTGTCACCCCCAAGATTTTATTTTATTCTTGCAACTATTTTCTAAAAAGTACAAGTATATTGTGTCATACTTGCATAAAATCTTTCCACGCTGACAGAGCCAACCTTGACTTTTACGTCACCGAGATACCGAGATAAAATTCCCGAGCTCTGTTTATGAAAGATAAAAACTGTCCGTCACATTCAATGATTGATATATAATTGCCCTGTTCAAGCTAACAATAAGTCACATTGGATGGGCTAATATGAACGGCATGACAATTTTTAATTACTATTTGATATAGTCGATAACATTTTGTAAATGCCGTACAGTAATTAATGACCCTAAAGGCCGGTGAAAATGTTATGGTAAATCTCATCAGCTGTGGAAAATCCTAAAAGTAAGAATGTACGGCATCTATTTTTCTTTATATTCCCATCTTTAAAGAATTCAAAATAGCAATAATTTTAGAAATATTACTCCTTTTATTAATACACAGCGCATTTTGAAAATCTTTTAAATTTTGAAAATTTCATTTATTTTTTTTAATTCATATTTTCATATGGTTCCATTAATTATGACCAGCTATATACAGGAATATTTTTTTGAAGAGCGCACTTTGGATGGAAAATTCAATTTACCTGTGTACTCACCTGTACCGCCCAAAAGTGACGGCTTAGTGCCTCTAAAGTTGTGGTTTCATATACCAGCATCGTACTGAATATAATTCATGCTGGGTCTTAAAAATTACAATGGGCTTGTAGTCTATTAGGTCAACATTGATATCTGAAAACAATAAATCTAAAAATATGCAAATAATAAGCTGAATTTCAATACAATACAATATGGGTATTGAAACTGAAACTAAATTTCTGACTATCGAGATATTTGAAAACTGCCATAAATATAATTTTATCTGGTAGCCCTGTATATAACATACATATAACTCATTTTTTTCAATTGACTCAAAAGTGAACGCCAATTTAAGATTTTCTATTCTATTTTTTAATTCTTCTACTTCTTTTTTCAAGAAATAATTCTCTGCCTCTAACAATGAATTACCAGCAAAACTACTTCTGCTAACAGATCTTTCTTCACTCACGCTGCTGGCAGGGCGTTCTTCAACTACTTTTGTGTAAATAGCGTCCAAAATCAAAATATCATTTGAAGGACCCCTGCTAGTAGAGATGGTGAATTCAAATCCACAGTCATGCATGAAGAGGAGTTCCTAAAACAAAAACACTACAGTAACCGCACTCCCAACAAGAAATTTTTTAATTCTTACCTTTGGACACGTTTTCTTTTCTCTGGTGATGATATCGTCAAGATTTTATTAATATTGCATTTAAATGTGGTTGGTAAATTGCCTTTCTCCCCATCTTTGAAATGACAAGAACTTACAACAGAAAATTTGGTAGCTTTCCTATCTCCTCGTCTGGAAAATTACAAAAATTATTCGAACATGCATTTTTCAGCATGATTTTTCTAATAACCCTACTTTAAGACATAAAAATTTGGTACTAGGTAAAATTATATCAGCTGGTTAGTTATTAAAATAAATGCAGTTTACTAATCCTCACCTTAAAAGCTGTTCCCATTTTTCTTTTAACTTAATATCAGTTGGAAATCGAAACATTTTACAACCATTTTTATTGGTGTGATTACAATCGGGTGCAAAGCACAAACCCATCATGAGATACTTTCACAAAACTTCGACTTTCACTGTAGATTACAATTTATAAATAATAAAACTTTGAATAAAACACAAAGAAACTATCAATATCCAAAAATCCTAAAAGGTACGCTAAAAGTTTACAATTTTGACAACAGGCAAAAAGCAGAGTGAAGTTGGCAGTAAAACCAGCACTTTTACCATTATTGCTATTGGTTGATATTTCATGAATTTTTAATAACAAGTTATTCTATTGATAATGAAGTTTTTATAATCCACTATACTTGTATATATTCTAGCATTCTTTGTGCATGATAAGCGGTAACCGTAGTTTATAAGATATTTCTTCTAAGGGAGAAAATAAATAAAATTGTGTGCTAATATAAATGGCCGAAGTATGACGCCTTTATTGTAGAGGCGAATAAGGGTCAAATTCTGGTTGTCATTTTCGGCAACCCGTGCGTCACTCCTCGTTCACGCGGGTTGCATAATTATGTGACGCCACACTAATATAGTCCATTGAAAGTGATCCGAAACGTCGGAATCGATGTGCAGTTTGCAAAAGTAACACCATTTATTTTTGCCGTAAATGCAAAAAACAACTGCATGTAAATTGTTTTAATTCATATCACACGAGAAGCTAACGTTTTACCGTTGTTGCGTTTACGCAACACTATTTTTTTTACATTCCTAATAATTTTTTTTATGAAATTTTAAATTTTTGTGAATATAATAATCATAATAAACATATGTAAATACAAAAAAAAGGTATTTTTTTTTGTCAATTCCATTAGTGGTAATAGATGGGTTAATGTTTTCCCAGGCTAGACCAGAAAATGAGTATCAGAGATCGGTACATACCGAGGTGGAAAGTGTTTCATTTTTGTCGAGAGATGAGAGTTGACCGAGGCGCGAAGCAGCGAGGTCAACTAATTCTCGATACAGCAGTGAAACTTTCCACCAAGGTGTGTATACTATTTTATTCACAATTATCACCCTTAAAGACCAAAAAGCCAAAAAAATCGTTTACTAAATTTTTAAATAGCATTTTATGTTTTTATTAAGCAGTGTCATATGTCATACGACAAATGTCAAAGTAGAGTCGCGTCGTTTGTACTTGTCCCTTGCCTCTATTTATCGGAAATACAGGATAATAATGATAGTGAAATGAGATGTAATCCGCCTGAACTCAGGAAAGTCGTCGAGTGAGCAAAAGAAAAAAGTAAAAAAGTAAAAACACAGGTTGGCAAATGCAACCCGAAAACTGGTAAGAAAGTGCCTACTTTCCAACCTGAAATGTCACATTTCAGTTCAATTGTCGAAATGTCATACTTTCCAACTTTTGACATGTAAGACAAATTGATTATTTTTGTATAATTGTGAATAATAGTTATTTACGTAACAAGTTCCGAAAGTGGTCTTTTACTGGACGAGTAAGCAAATTCCAGGACGAGCCGTAGGCAAGGCCTGAAAGCTTGTGAGTCCAGTAAAAGCATTTTCGGAGCGTGTTACGTACAATATTTTTTCTTCAATCGTCTCTTTAATGAAACCAAAAATTGATATACTTTGACTATTTATAAATATTAATATTAATTGTACAATTAGTATTATGGCTTATGTTTAGTGGATATTTTCAAAATCACTGTTATCACTGTCCATTTTGAAATAACTGTTATCTGACAGTTTCATCCGTCATTATTTTGTTACCATAGCAACACGACTGTTTAGTGTCGAGCGGTGCCGAGTACGAATGTGATTAATGTGATTCATAGTAAAATATAACCTGCAAATTGACATCGACCGTTTAGATGTTCTCTCACTTTACAGTACTAGTACCTGTAATAGCTACTTTCGAGGCTAGTACTAGAATACGCTACTTTCGGTACAAAAAAGTACCTACTTTTAGAACGATTGAAGAAAAAAGTTTTTACCGATCCCTGTTATTCTCTTTTCCGATCCATGAAGGTAAAAAATGCTGCCAATTTATGGTATAGGTGGCTTTGCTTTCTCGTTGCTATGGAAACGAACTTGTATTAATTGTTGAGATGAGTGTCAATTAGAGAAATACCCTTGACTTTTACGAATTTTCAAAATTCAATTCAAGTATGGAAAATAGTAGTAATAAAAATTTAAGTTGTATAATAGTGTCGGTCGTAAAAATATTTTTTCTTCAATCGTTTCAAAAGTTGCGGTACGATTTTTTGTACCAAAAGTAGCATATTCTAGTACTAGCTCCGACAGTAGCTATTACGGGTGTTAGTACTGTAAAGATCATCTAAACGTAAATGTTGCAATATTGCTTACCAAGTTGAGGCGCCATTTTGTAAGATGGCTAACTCGTTAAGCGCCCTTTTGTAAGATTTTTCATTACTATTTCGTAAAATGCCCTCGTAGCTAAACACTTGACTAAAGAAATACCAAAATGCTCGAAAATAAACAATACAATGTTGATCAGCTACAACATAGAACAACTATAGCACACACGTGACACTAATAATAAAGTTTAATAAGGCTACTTGGACATAAAAACAAAAAAAAACTAATCTAATTGGGGTGACCGAATATGTTACTAGGTAAAATAAAGGCTTACCTCAAATTAGATTAGGTCCAGCTAGTCAGTGTTGTTGGAGACGAGGGCGTGAATTGGGGTTAGGAACTGATCAATAGTATAGCTGAAAAAACAACTTTTGGTACACAAAAACTCAAAGGCTTTTTGGGCGCCAGGCTTTTTAGGAAAGCCGGGAAATAGGAAAGTGTACTACACAACAAACATTAAAACAAGAACGTAATGATAGTATCGATTTAATATTGAATAAAGGACAATGTACAGGTTTCGATTTACAATCGAAGTAAAAACAGTAAAGTTAATGTTATGATATATGCAATGTGGGTTAGTACAGGTAATTCAAGCAAAAAACGCGATCAATAAGAAAATAAGTACACGATAATAGTAAACTGTGACTTAATCACGACCTAGGGATGGTGGTTTAACCACAAAATTATATTACAACGAAAATCAAACTGTTCTACCGAATATCAGAACGTCAGTATTTCTATTCATAAACAATATTCAATAATTATTACTTTGCTCCAAGACCGCATTATGAAAGGTTATCGGATTAAAGAACCGAACCCTCGAGTTAACGAGTGAAATAAACACATTTACTCGCTTTCCCAGAGTAATAGCAAAGTTTTAAATCATAAAGTGATAATAAAACGTAACTGAGATATAATCAAAATTTCAAACACAAAAATAGTTTTGAGCTAGGTAGAACGTTTGACAGAAGGTATAAAAGATATTACTATTAAGAAAAAGGTTGATTACCATATAGTCACTGACAAAAGAATTTACGACATGCAAGTAGATACTGCAGCTAGATACTGACCAAACAAACACTACTATAAGAGTAAAAATTTAGTAGGTGATTTAATTCAAATTGTCTGTTGCTTGACACCCAACAACTAATTAAAATGTATAACTAACGACATTAACTTAATCTACAAGGTAAACCACACGGCAAAAATTACGAAATGTGACATAAAAAAAATATATATAGACAAGGTAAAATTGGTAATAACCAAGAGATACAAAAAAAGGGAAGTGGGCGCAAAAGGCGACAAATTCCACCCCTTATTGGCTTTGTGTCAATGTCTAATCACGCGGTAAATGTAAAGAAAGCTTTCACTACAAACGTGACTCAACACCTTGTGTTTTAGAATACATAAAAAAATTTACACCAATAAGATTAGCCGATGCATAGGGCTCTCTAAAATTTGCTCTTTAGTTAACGCGGTAGTTTTATAGCTCTTAAAATTTCAAACAGACAAATAATTAAATCCTGCCTTAGCAGTTTAAATTTCATAAATTTGTTGGAGAGGTAATAATTTAAAGACATGAATTGATAAAAGGAAAACTTAACTTGAACAGCTGGGTCTGCCAGGCATCGGAGAAAATTCCTCACAAGCTGGATAGCGTAAAAGTGGCTACTTCCACGGGGTTAAATATCAGTTGTTTGAAAAGTGACACACCTCATTGCTTCCGCTGTCACGTGACGATAAAATGGCTGCTACAAACTTCGGCTACTACACTTGGAAAAATTCCGCCGTGATCCACCAATATGAGTTTAACAGCAAGATAATCATTAAAACGTAGTTCCAATAATAATTATAAACAGAACGTCGTAAGTGCCTTCATGGAACGTGATTAAATACAATCGTCGAAACGTGTCTGGCTGTTTTGACTACGAAGTCGGCGAAAGCAACATGGACTCCAGGTTTCAAAAGTATTACATTTAGGTGACTTATTAACGACTCATCCCAGGATGGATTAGTAAAATAACGTGATTAATGCATCAAATGTATTGACGTAATGGTATCCTCGGTCTATCAAAATTTATGTATTAAATTTATTGCCAAATTTATATGCATATGTATATGAATATGAATACGTATAGGTATATGTACTTTAATTTTTTTTTCAAAATAAAATAAAAAACGTAATTAGCTCTGAAAGTTAGGTAGAAAATGATCAACTTACATCCTCTTTCCAATAAAGATATTGAACAGATTTTTATAATTTTTCAAGACGCCATTAGACTACTATCAATCACGACCGCGTAAAGTAAAGAGGCCGTCCTCGTGTTGAATTTGTGTCGCATCGCCGAGGGGAACGATTCAAGTGCCGCGTCGGTCTCTAAGTGAACTATTTCGACCTTTAGGGGAGCGATATTATTCACATTAGTTTACAGAAAACTGCTAAATAATGCTGTCGATATTACCGAATATAAAATATGTTGTAACAAATCCACTAGGAGGTGTTACAATGTCAATTTTCAGGTTATATTTTACTGCGAATCACATTAATCACATCCGTACTCGACGCTAAACAGTCGTGTTGCTATGGTAACAAAATAATGACGCTTAAAACTGTCAGATAATAGTTATTTCAAAATGGACAGTGATGACAGTACAATTAATATTAATATTTGTAAATAGTCAAAGTATATCAATTTTTGGTTTCATTAAAGAGACGATTGAAGAAAACGTAACACGTCCTGAAAATATTTTATTGGACTCACAAGCTTCCAGGTCTCGCCTAGGTCTCGTCCTGGAATTTGTTTACTCGTCCAGGAAAAGACCACTTTCGGAACTTGTTATGTTAATAACTATTATTTAATTAGTTATTATGTTTGTCATTGTATTTGCTAGAAAATTTATTAAAAAAGTAATACAAAATTGATTTTGTATGACAGTGTCGGCTAAAAAATATTGTACATTACATGACCGAAAAACAGTGTTTTGCAGGTCCCCCAAGCTTCCTGCTTGAGTTGACCTGCAGAACACCTCTTTCCAGTCTTGTAGCTAATTATAATCGTGAAAACATCACTTTCTGAAATGTAAAATAATATTTGACAGGTATTTCACGCTATTGCCAAGAAAGAGACTTGCCAACTCTTTATAGAAAATATACTTTAAAAAAATAAAACGACAGGAAAATAATATCTGGAATGTAGTGGACAAGGATGTCTTATTCAAATTTTGGTAAAAAAAATATACAAAGTGATCACTGAAAGGAATAAAATAATTAATGAATAGAGGGTGTCAAATAGAGAGGGGAGATTCTTGCAAATAATTTTATAAATTCTTTATATTCCTGACTCATCGAAGAGAAGTATTGTAATCGTGAAAAAATCACTATTCCAGATTACTTGAAATTTTCACATTTCAGATTTTTTTTTATGGCATTGGACATATTCGATTAGCCAGTTATTACATTTCAAAATTAGATTATGAAAATTTAGGTATCTTAATTCAGTCATTCAGGCCGTATGTCGATCGGTCTCTTAGCTCTATATCTAAAAAAATATTTGACAGAAAAATTATATTCGGCAGGTAAATAAGACTTATTGCCTTGGAAAAAATTTGGTATATTTGATTGGAAAATATAGAGGCTGGACACCCCAAAAAATAATTAAGGAAAAGATGTTACGGAGAACAATAATACTTGACATGTAGTTAACACAATTGCTAAAGAAGAAACCTATTTTAGTTTTAGTGAAAAATATATACGGGGTGGTCTCTCAAAGAATAAATAAATCAACTGGGTTAAACACGTCAATATTTGATGGAGGACGTATAGACTATACTCTTTTATTTTTATGAACTACTCTAGGAAAAAGTGAGATCATTATGTTGAAACAAGGCCGCGAATTTGTCAAAAATGTGAGTGCTGGTAATAAGTTCAAAGTTGTGTCTCCAAAGAATAATTTCTAGGATATATTTTTAAACACCCTCATTCAGTCAAATTTCGATGCACTCTACTAGTAAGTTATAAAATGACTTACCATTCCTTAGGCATTCTTATAGGTATAATTCGAGCAGAAGGAAAGAGAAAAGGGACGAATACTGGGAAAGTAGCGGGAAGGAGCTAACACACTGCTATTTTCTATTAACAAAAATAAATAGCACTACTTAACTGCTGATAAATAAATATATGTTGAACTGGTGATATAATAACAATTCTACGGTTTCTTTTGTCTATGTTCCACGCGCTCACTCTGCTCAGAAAAAAATTCAAAGTTCTTTAAACAAAAACTTTCGAGTTCAAGAAATATTCACTATACAGAGTATTTTAAAATCAGAAAGCAGTTTAAACAGCCAAAGCATTTACCTGTCATTTTCTCTTTCTGGTTTTCAAATATGTACGTAGACCTGCTCATATCGAGGTTGCTTGTACACTATATCACAATATCATAGATTGGTATTGGCTGTATTTTATATAATTTTATAATATTTAATTAGCATTATCATTAAGCATATTTAATAACAGGTCATTATTAACACCGTTTAATTTAAATGAGGGTAATAAGATTAATTATTATTAACCCGTTATTAGGTTATTAGGTTAAAGACAAACAAACAAGCTGATGCATTTCTCAATTAGATGCTTATTAATGGTGCATAGTTGATTATGATCTACAATAATGAAAGTTACATTGAAACACTTTAAATTACACGTTTCTAGAATCTATAAAAAGACAAATATGAGGAATATGCCCTATCAGAAGCCATTGTCAAACTTTTCGAAAATACGAAAACGAATATACAGTGCGTGTAATTGCCGATTAGGCATGTACATTCACGTAGCGCGAGAGATATGACAACACAACAGAGCAAACCCGCCCGTCGGTGAAGCATTCCAGCTCTCAGTTATTTCATTTCAGCCAGCTGGAAGACGTGATGTTGTAATTCTTACTCCCTATAGCTAACCCGTCACTACACACACTGTATTAGTACAGTACCTAGAGGTAAAAAATATGCAAAACTTCGGAATATTGTCATATTGAACGGATTTCGTTCATTTTTGGCAGCATAATAGTAAATGCTTCACAGAAAAGTTTCTATATTGTGCGGGGGCTTGCTAATTTATATGGGGTGGATGCCACCCCCTTTCACGGGGTGGCACTTCAAAATATATATATATTTCTTGGAGCTGAAGTAGAATCAAGTTTTAAGAAGAAAAGGTTCTATGCAATTTTTCACATAAATTGATAGTTTTTAAGTTACGACGACTTCAAAATTGCGATTTTAGCTTAAAAAAAAGATATTTCCAAACGGCTTTCGTCAAATATCTCTAAAAGTATTACTTTATCGAAAAAATGTTACAGATCAATTATAGAAAGTACAAATTGGGAATTGATTATATTTTTTTGTTTATTGATGTAGGATTAATGATTTCGGAGATATTTAAGTTTACATTTGACATCCAAGTGTTCATAAGATAATTATTTAGAGTGAGAGTTAAATATCTCAGAAACTGTGACACCTACGTCAAGGATCCTAATCCTAATAGGTAGAATAATAGGTTATTAATTAAGCTTTCACTGTTTTTTTATTTGTTTCTGTAGCATCAAAAACAAAGAAGTTATGACCGAAGCAATGTGCGTCTACACATTTTTATAATAACAACTTCGCCATTTTGTTACTGTTATTAGCCAGTAATTAAAAAAACGGAATTTCAAACACTGTTTCTCATTAATATATAGCATGACGTAGATGCTCAAATTTTTTGGTTTGTATACAGCACTTGCTTTAGAAAAAAATACAATTTAAACTATAAAGGTATTTTCGATAAAACGTATTTTTTTTTCCTTTTCCAAATATCTCAATGAAAATTAGTTTTATTGGAAAATGGATAGAGACCAAAAATAAAGGTCATAAACTGAATGAATGTCGCTTGTTTATTTATTTACATAGATTTAATAGTTTCGGAGATATGAAAGTTTACAAATGGCGTCCGAACGTTTATAAGACGAAAAATACAGTTTAAATGTGAAATATCTCAGAAATTGTCACGCATGCTAAGAAATGAAATTATAGACAATTAATTGCGCTTTCAAATTATTTTTTACTCATTCCTGTAGCATAAGAAATGATGAAGTTATGACGGAAAAATGTGCGTATTTATATTTTTTTATATAAAAGGGTCACCATTTTGTTACTCTAATTAGCCAGTAATTTAAAAATATTATCTCAAATACAGTTTTTAGTTAAGATGTAGCATTACCTAGATGCTCAAATTTTTTTGCTCATTTAAATCATTTTCTTTAGAAAAAAATGCATCTTAAACTTTAAATGTGATTTCGAAACACTTGGATACAAAATATAAACTTAAATATCTCCGAAATTATTAATCCTACATCAATAAACAAAAAATATAATTAATTCCCAGTTTGTACTTTCTGTAATTGGTCTGTAACATTTTTTCGATAAAGTAATACTTTTCGAGATACTTGACGAAAGTCGTTTGGAAATACCTTTTTTAAGCTAAAATCGCAATTTCAAAGTCGTTATAACTTAAAAACTATCAATTTGTGTGAAGAATTGCATAGAACCATTTCTTCTTAAAAACACGATTCTATTTTAGCTCCAATAAATATATATATATATATATATATATATATATATATATATATATATATATATATATATATATATATATATATATATATATATATATTTTAAGTGCCACCTTCTGAGAGGGGGTGGCATCCACACCCTGTAAATTAGCACAATATAGAAACTTTTCTGTGAATCATTTACTATTATACTGCCAAAAATGAACGAAATCCGTTCAATATAACATTATTCCGAAGTTAAAACCTCTAATTACTGTACTATATTGCTTATGATCGGCACATTTCTAGAACCGTAAATATCACTTGTAAAGAAAAAAAAATCCGATCGTTGTGTTCGTTACCGAATTCTGAATAACTTTCAAAATATCTATTTCTGTTTATTCGTCTGTCCATCTATCCGTGTGTCTCGTTTCATGCAAGTACTATAACTCAAAACAAAAGACCAAATATATTGAAATTGGGATAGTAAGTTAATTTTGTGAGAAAAAAAGCTCTATTGTTTTAGGAAAAATCTGTAAAAATATTTACACCAAGTTGTCCTGTGTGTTTGGCAAGCTCAATTCGTTATTCATTTTTTCTGTTAATGAGCACACTGTATATTTCTGTTACTAAAATTATAGCAGATTATGTTTATGGCAATAGTGACAATTACATTTGAAATATTATTTTCCTCCATCGTTTCTTTATTAATTATTTTTTTTAGAGCGACTACCTTGTATATTTTTTACTAAAAATAGAGCAGGTTCCTACTTGCCAAATATTTTTTCGTAATCTATTTTTCTGTAAGTATCCAACCTGTATATTCTTTCATTAAAAGTATAGCAGGTTTCCTCCTCGGTAATACTGTCAACTACATCCCAAATATTATTTCTACGATAGTTTGTTAATTTAATTTTTTAGGTAACCACTCTATATATTCATAATTTATATTAGGTACGACGTCGTTCCATGTGCAGCGATTTCTTGATAATTTTTAGGCTTGATATTCTTACAAGAAATAAATCACTTTCGGAGAAAATTAACAATGTAAATTATAATCTGTTTCAATCCTTCTTCTTCTTTAGAATTTTATTGGGCACGAATCGAGTCAAGGGGCCTTATAAGTTAATTTAATATCTAAGATTTTCTTGTGCGCATGTCTACGTTAATTTTGTTTTGTTTCTCGCTAAAATAACCCACGTGGAGAAGCAAAGCCATTTTATCATCCATTTCTGGCGTGATATTTCGACAAAGCAGGATGTCTTGCTAATGTAGTTTTTCTGTAAATTGGGCATCATTCCATAGGCATTATGCTTGTTTAAAAAAAATCTGTAAAAGTATTTACGGAAAACTTCCCTCTCTATTTTAGCACCTTTAATTTTAGTCGGGAATCAAAAAACATATTCGTAATAATTAATATAGTCATATTAATAGTTTTGTACAAGTTTATAAATTCTTATCAGCACAAATATATTTCAATGTTCATATATATAAAAAAATCGGCAGCTACTGGAAGCTGCTGGAACCTCCCCACACGGTGGATCCCCGTCAGCTGTATTTGGATATTACATCGGAAATCAGAGCACTGAGCAAACACATAAATTACACGTGACTTTGGAGCCATTTATTTCATGAACAAATATCGAACGAACTGAAGTGGACTACAAGCAATCTGTTAAAACATAACCTCTCATGTTTGTTTATGTTGCATGTTAATCAATTGTCGGATATTATAAGGGTATTAACAGATAACGTTTAGAAGATTTTGTAGAACATTGGATAGGGAAAAAAATAACACAGAATTTAGCCCAAATGACACTCTGTCCTCAACAAGTCAATAATATTATGGACAGTTCAAGCAGACTACGCATGCGTCAAATTAAAATTTTCCTGCTCCATCAAAAAGGTCCGAGCAAGTCGAGCTTCGTCCGAGTTCTTTATTTTGCAATATTCGAACGTTTAAGATTTAGCTCAGTTAGCTCGATTTGCATTAAATGAACTATTGTGACGCGTCTCATCAATCAGACGTAATATTCGAACTATAGGCGTCTGAAAATAAGGAGTACGCCATCTGGTGGTCTATAGTCAAACTAATTATGGGCTTTTCTGTCATTGTCTCTTTAGTGTACGATGATATCAGCAATAAGTAAAATGATAAACTGAGATGCTAAGTTATTAAAAATATGATAGCGTTTAAAGGGGCTATACAAGATATAATTTGCTGGAGCCAACCTAGTCGGTATCCTTTGTAGATTGCAGGAACAACTCGTGAAAGTTGAGTTGCACTGCAATGTTCTAAGCATACCCTCTTTAATGTAGACACCTTTAATCAGGCATTGAGAGGGGAAAAGCTGGTGCAAATAACCGTGGTCCGAGTAGAAATAATAATAACCTGGACAATCACACATTGTAAGTGAAATTTTTGAAATAAGTAAATATATGTAATTTCAGTATATTTATAAACGTAATATATACTATTGCACCGTGCACTATTATGTTTTACCCTGAATATTTCTATTTCATATTTTACAAAATACTGTTTCATTTATTTTACTTAAAGAATTAATAAATGTCTTTTCAGTTATATTAACTGTACCACTAATTTCATAGGTATTTGAATCTGAGACACTTGTTTGTGAACATAGAGCATACACCTTTATTAAGTTTTGTGCTGAGTATGGGTTGTACCACACAAAATAATATGTCCTGCATTTAAAACATATTCCCCTTCATACACGCACTTAGAATTTTTACATTTATGCTACTTTTGATTCGTTCGTGCCGAGCCGAATTTTCGAATTTCGCCGTGCAATTTACGATCAGGTTTATCTCGAAGACTTTACGTCGCGACGTTGTCGTACTTCCGTCCCAATGGTGTTTTTCAAAAAATATGAACGTGTCAAGATTGCATGTTTTTGCAATTTTCTTCGGCTCCGAAATGCAAGCTATTTTACTTATAGATTTGTCATCATTGATACTGTCTAAGCTATCAAGGGAAAAAAATCTAGCTTTATACAAATGATTTCACGAAAACTGTCGCTATCTCCCTGGCTATTTTCACGGCTATGTTCAAATGCACCTAACATTAATAGTATCTCGGCAACGATGAGCCTGAACAAATTTTTTTCTACGATTGTGCTGAAAGTCAAATTTTCTAACTTCAAAATGAGTGCAGAAAATATCACTTTGCCGCACGCCGTGCGGCAAAGAATTTGCCACACGCCTTGATTACATCTTTACGCACCGGAGTAAAATAGTGTGTTTACCTTAAAGAATTTTATATTACTTACTGTTAATAACAATTAAATTCTATAAATATACATTAATTACACATGAATTGCAATTACAAAGTCAAATTTTCTTACTTCAGAATGACAGCGGAAAATGTCACTTTAAATAAAATCTGACAAGCAGCAAATTTAAAATTTTGGAAAGGCTTTGAAAAGGGACTTCACAAAGGAACTTCACAACCGTAGAAAAAATAGTATGTAACACACGTGTGGCAAGCTTCATTGCAAAACTCGTATGATAGGAACACTCGCTGCGCTCGTGTTCCTACTTTCATACATCGTTTTGCACACTTGTATTACAATCTACTATTATTTCATGTTATTATTATTTCAGAAGCTAACTTTTTTGTTATGACAAACTTTTTCGAAAATGTCATCTTCTGAGTAATTTGCTTAAAACCTTTAAAAAATCATTGATTTTCGCTTAAAAATTAACGTTTTCAACCTCCTGTAACTTGTCGGGTGTTAAAGCAAAAATAACGTTATATTATTTTTTTAGAATTCGACGATGTACATGTTCCAATAGTCGCTTTTTTTTTAAACCCTCAGTTGGAGTGAAACTCACCCCCAATGAAAAAGTACCCTTATTCCTTTTTAATATATCATATTTGGTCCATTTTCAATCAAACTATCCAAAAATATTTGAATTTAAAGCTGCTATAAAATTAGTCCGAAGTAAGATCACCTAGTTGAGGTACTATATTATGGAAATTTTGAATTGCATTCCTAAAAAAAATTGCTTCGTCTGTGAACATAATTGTGACTCAAACTGCGGATTTTGTGTAATATTCTGAAGGTACCACTGATAGAAGTTCACACGCTGTGGAAAATCCTTGATAAGTAATGCCTGTACTCTTAGAATATGGTACGAATACAACAAAAAAATCAACCGAAATTCGACAAACAATTTGATGACAAATATTCAAAGCTCTAGCAATCTTCCATGTACTCGTCTCAGGATGTTCGTAGATTTCCTGCAGCAGCGCTTCCTCAATTTCGGGTGTTCTGACAGTTCGAGGTTTACCTTCCGAAGTACCTTCTTGGAAACTACTAGTTTTACAAAGACGGCGATAAATAATCGAAAAGAATTGGTTATCTAGCAAGGCATGACTAGGATATCTTTCCTGATACATACTTCTGACTTTTGTTGCACTACTATCTGCGAGACCAGCGAAAAAATAAAATAAATTCAATGAACACTAAAAATCGAACAAATAATACAATTAGATGGTTTTGAACACCAACAATTTACTTTATGTCAACAAATATTGTTTTGAAAATGATGTTTGTAAAAACCATAGACTTAAGAATAAATAGACCCCAAGATCCATTGTACGTTTTCTTAAATACCTATCTCCAAAGTTTACACATTCGTTATTAGCTCTGCCGCCTTCATATACACTATAAACCATATCTTCTATCTCTCTTTGGGATTATCTTCAGCTGGAATGCGTTCCGACTTACGCGATGATGTATCCCCCAATAGGAGTCGGCGTTTGTCAAGTTTGGTCAGGTCAGAGAACTGGCTAGTCGCTGTCAAAAGTGCAGACAACGAACAATTATTTAATTTAGCTGTGACGTGTTTGCTTAGAATTTAGTTAATATATATATATATATATATATATATTGTTATAACATTTTGAGATGGTTAAGTGTTGTGTTTGCGGTACAACACCCAAAAATAGCTGTAACTTATCATTCCATAAGTAAGTATTCGAAAAGTCAAAAGTGACGTTTATATTTCGCGGCAAGTCCAACTTGTCAAATATGATATTTTTATTTTGACTTTTCGTTTATTTAGTAGAAATTAACTTTCAGAAGAGTGGATTTGCATACTACAGTGTTGTAAGCAACAGTTATGACTGTAGCCAAGAGGTTATGTATTCTCATATGGCCATCCATCGTTTATATATTTCTTGGGAACAGTACTAGGTACTAACTTTTCCTTTTCCGCTGTCGGTGGTGAGGATGCACAAATTTTTCCTAGAAAGTGTCTGCAGGTCTGACCTTTCCCTGGCTTGACTAAAATACATCGGTGAATCTGTGTCTTTCTCCAATCGTGCAGGAACATTACATTTCTCTATTTATTTTCTCTAAAATTATATCTTCCTTTAACGAAGTTGGTGTCCAAATGTTTAGAGGTTAGAACAAAAAAAAGCTTTGACAACAACAAACATCAGTCATTGGATCATGTCTAATGCCAGTGCTAAACATAAAGCATTTTTTCGCGAGCTTACCACAACTAACTCACGGTCAATAAACGATACGGTTACCTCAATCAGCAGCTTTAGGACGAGAGAGACGCGGGGGGCGGGAAATCGAATGAAAGAGACAGACATATCTGATTTCCGTGCAATAGACAGAGTCAAAGATTCCGATAGGGTCTACAGCCTACGTCACCTGTAGACACTACAGGCATCTTTGTCTCTGTCTTTTGCACGGAAATCAGATATATCTGTCTCCTTTATTCGATTTTCCGCCCCCCACGCCTTTCGTCCCAAAGCTGCTGATTGAGGTAACCGTACCGTTTATTGGCCGTGCAACTAACTATATATAATTTAGATGTGGATTGGTTATGTATGTAGCCATCTCTTTTACACCTTACCACAGTTAGTTGTGGAAAGCTCGCGAAAAAATGCCAGTTTAATTGAAGTGAAAATGAAATAGAAAGAGACAGTTGCTCATAATCCCAAAGAGAGACGGCTTTATATAACTGCTACAGTATGAAAGGAGATGGAGAGAGAGCTGAACGTCGTAACTATTCTGGCCCCAAGGAAATGAATTGTTTTGGAGTCTATTTCTTCTAAGTCTATGGTAAAAACGCTATTTATTCCAGGATAACTAGATTTATGTGTTCAAAAATTATTATTATTCAAATGAAGCAATTTGAATTTAATTGTTTTTATCAAGAACTGTGCGTTTAACGAGAAAAACGCAACAGACCGTTTTCATATAGAATTGAATAGACTAATCAGAAAAAATATCCACTATCCAATTTGGTAAAAAATATCAGAGGACATGTTTGCAGGGACGCCACTGGTGGACCGATAAAATAACTTTTCTAACTAAAATATGTGGTTTTATATCATATTAACTGATATCAAAATTGAAAATAATATTTAAGGTACTTGTATACTAAAATGAACTTTTACAGTTTTTAATATTATTTGGTATACTAATAAATAAAGTGATTTTACACTTGAATTTTCAATAAAAATAAAATCGTCCGTTTAGTTTCGGACAGGGTGTATTAAATAGGTGGTCCGACATACGACACTTTCCTATTATAATAATGGCTTCATAAGTGCATGGTTACTATTTACTTTAGTAGATGGCGCAAGCAATAAGGTCCTACAATTGCCTGGGCATGTGCATCGTATAACTAACATAACCTCAAATTTTAAGGTTTTTTTTCGTTTATTCTCATTTTTAATGTTTGTGTAGGCATTTTTAGCTTGGAGCCATACTGGCTCCAAGCAAATATTTAAAAATTCACGTAAATAATTTTTCAATATTGTTGATTAATAAAAATAGGCTGCTAATTATAGATTAGATTCCTAACCTGCAAAAAATGTCTTATTTTATTGTGACAAACTATTTAAAACTTCATACACATTGCGTTGAACTTGATTTTGGTTGAAAGTACAGAAACCAGGTAGAAATTTTAAAAATAGCTACGTAATACTTGTAAATCTTAAGAAATATATAATTTTGAGGTTAGCTGTGGCGACGCGTGCAATGCTGCATGTAGTGTTGCATATATTCTTTCAATGTTTTAATTTAGCTACTTAATGTCAGATGTCACTGGACTCTTGTTTCACTAAATAAAGACAAAAGGCCGGGAATGTATGCATGCACGTATGCACAGAACCTGTAAAATTATCTATCTATGCGTAAGTAATGAGAGAACTTATTGGTCCTGCCATCTATTACATTATGTACAAAGTAAGCACTTATGAAGCCACTGTGAGGGTTGTTGTCGCACCACCTATTTAATACACTCTAGTTTCGGAGTAATCGATTCGGAAAGTTTGACTTTTATAGGCAAAGGTGCCTTATTTGACAAAGTAGAGCTCGATTTAAGTTAATTTTCGCTCTCAATGCCACAATTTTTTAGAGATATGCTTCAAAAACTAGCATAACATAAAGTAGTTTCTTATTAACACTCTGTTAAAACCCTGAAAAAATCGTCCGTCTAGTATAAAAGTTATTGGAAATTTAATCAATCTTTAGTCCTAAATTTGTGTAAATAAAACAGCTGTTGAAATTGATTGACAACGGTGCATATTTCGAAGATGGCTCGAATATTTAAATTTTTAAAAAGTATAAAATTAAAAATTAGTATAAATGCTCTTTACATTTGTTGAGATATACGAGTAAATGGAGAAAATTTCACGTTTTCCTAAAAAATGCATGTAAATCTTAAAAAAATATTTGTGTCAGAAACCTTTGTTTTGAAAGGCCGAGATTAATGAAGCATCTAGGTAATACATGATATTAAGTGTACATCGTATACGAGATCGATTTTAATTAATCACCGATTAATTACGGTGACAAAATAGCGAAATTTTACCGAAAAAAAAAGTCCCAATTTCCGCCCCCTCTAATTCCCTATTTTTTGTCGGAATCCAAAAAATAAAAGAAAGAGTTTTAGCAAATTTAATTCTATTTAAATTAGCTAGAGTAGTCTTTTGGCGGAGGAGTCAATATTAAGAAGTTGCTAACTTTTGAAGCACAAAATTTGCGATTTTTCGTTGACATTTCAGTAAATATCTCCGTAACGAAAAGAAAAATTACAATTCTGATAACAGCAAAATATTCGCAGTAAAAAATACTTGTTTGACCTAATTTTTTATTTCGAGCTAGCTCTTACAGTTTTGGAGATATCTGCGAAAAATAGTAAAAAACAGCTGGCATTTCGGAGACGAAAAAATTACAAAAACATGCGATCTTGACACGTTCATATTTTTCGAAAAACACCAGCGGGATGGCCGTACGATTTAGCGACGTAAAGAAGAAGACTTCCAGTTAAACCTCATCGTAAATTGCATGTCGAAATTGGAAAATTCGGCTCGGCACGAACGAAATATAGCCAGATTAAATGTATCAGATTAGTATATGACAGTTATGACAATCGTATTTAATACAGTGTTTTAATTTATTAAATCCACCTCTAGATTCGCTCTTATCAGTATACAAGTACCTTAAGGTACTTTCTGTGTTATTGAATAATAACGATTAAAAAAAAAATGCAAAAAATTTAAGCCGTTGCGAACATATGAACTTCTGTTCATAATTATGACCTAGGAATCATATCATGAAATATTAGTACGTCATTAAGGAACACCCTGTATAAACAGCACAAATTTAACACTTTTCCGCATTGTGAAATAAAATATTCTTTACACTCACAGAAATCCGAATTTAAAATTTACATGAAAGCTGCAACAGATTATAATATATCATCCATACACCCATTAAAAATCAAAACCGTGTCTCGCTTTGCATCTACTTTTCTCTGTTTACAATATTAAGAAACGATGTAAATTTTTTACTGAGTTTTATTACACTTTTGGGGGAAATTTAGCCTTCCATTACACAACAACACTTGTTAAAAGAGGTCATTAATTTTAAATATTACTTCGTTTTATTATATTTTACTTTTATCCAGTCTTCTATGAATGCTCTAAGTTAAATATGCACGATTTTCTCTTGCAAATGCAATTATTGTGTGCCAAATGCATGTGTTCTCTTGTTTGCTCGATAAATGTTCATAAAAACTCAACTTTGTGCAGATGGTGGCTGTATCCTTATTGCTGAAATAATAATCTTACTTTATATAAAATGCTCTTGGTGATGCTAACTGCGATTTAAAATTAAATTTGCTTATGCTAATAATATTGTCCCAAATGGAAACTGTTAATATAATAAAAGTAAGGAACTTAGATTTTATACCTAATGCTAGTTTGTGAATAGAGCATTAAATCAATAAGCTGCTGCCTAATGAATCACTACTTCCACATCAGATTTCCAATCCAAGTTTCATCTCATTCAAGTCCCTCACTACCGCCCCAACCCCATCATTAAAGGATGTAGTAGTGAAATATTGAAGCCTTTGGTTCTCATATACACACTAAATCACAATTTTAAATTTTCCCTCCTTTAATAATGGGGTGGAAGTGGTAATGGGCTGATACCAAAACAATTTTGAGACCTTGGCTTCTCACACATACTAGCAAATCCCAATTTTATGGACTCTTTCTTGCTTGCTTTACCTATTTAGAGTAATCACGTGTACAAAAAATTTACAGACCGACATATTGGCAGACAGAATTTTTTTGGTTCAAACTTAAAATCTTCACTTCATGATATTCTCAGCATATTTGAACAACAAAAAATTCAAAATTTGTCACCGTTACTATACTTTCACTCCACTAAATGGGTGTGAATGTAATTATCTTGTAGAGTTAGATACTCTGCTGTGAATATATTTTCATTAATAGAGTTGCCTTGACCATCACTGGGTGTCTACGAGATTTAGAGCTCTTGAATATTAAACATAAGTTGAGAGATAAGTTAATCTTTTAAGTATTTGCACCCTCTTATTCTTAAAGAAAAGAAAGAAAAATTGATGAGGGGGGGGGGGAGAAATATAAAAAAAAACATTTTTTATCCAGATTTAAAATTGACGAGCGGGGCGCGAAAAATATGATGAACGAGAGGGAAGAAACATGAAAAAAAATTAACGGCGGGGGTTAAAATATTATTTTTTAATAAGCAGAGAGTGCAAAGGGCTCGCGACGCCTCCTCATAACCTAGCGCGCGCCCCTTCACGCATTGTCGCACCTATGCTATAGCCTAGTTAACCTTATGGATAATCTGGCCCCCCATAGATAGCAAATTTCTAAATCACTAATACATTAAGTGGTGTTATTAACAGGAATGCGTAATTCATTCAAAACTGTTAAATATTACTTTATACTCAACCTTGCTTTATGTGCATTTCGGATAAGCGCTTATGCATTGAGGCTGTAGAAGAACTCACCACCGTCACGTGAAGGACGTGACACTGTGACACTGGCGCCAGCCGCGCCCCCCTCGACTTTGGGTGTTTAATTTCTACTCTCAGTGGGATACGATTAAGTTATAACAGAAGACTTAGGATCGGAATCTTGGATGAGATGAGAAAGGTATAAGTTCATACCTACCGTGAATTGCTAACTACTGCCTCCAAAGTATCCAATTTCTTACGATGCACTGATCTTATATCTAACTCTACTTATTGATTTATCACTTCTGGATATCCTAATTACTTTTAAGGAACTCTTTCTCCTGTCCTGAGATCTGATCGATGTTTTGAATATCAAATGTGCGGCCCTTTGTGGGCCCCTTTCATTCAGTTGTCGACCTATCACACAAAAATTTTCGAGAGGTTAGACTTAGTTAATCACATTACAAATTTTTTTTCCGAAGCACTTATATTTGTGTTTCCACAACTTTTATAAAATACCTTTTAAATGACATCTACTATTTGTAAATTACAGCAAATACCTCGATGAAAGAAACTGAAATGCTTCAAATCAACAAGACGGCGACGTTAGAACACATCATCACACGTCATTTTACTAGCCGTTGACATTGTTGTCATGTTTTGCTAAATATGTTTTTAAAAATCTAATCGGCATTAAAAATTATTTATAATATTTAATAATTCACGCCTATTATTATTTGTTACATAAGAAAATTATATTTCGTGGATAAATATATTAAAATTGATTTAATAAATAAGCTTTATACTCCCGTTTTCTTCAATTATCTCTACTAGAGAAGGAATTTCAACTTGGCAACATCGTTTTGTATAAAACCATTCTATCAACAAATCCATACAGTCCAGCTACGTCATCGGCCAAACTACCTAGGTCACCAATTTAAAACACCTGTTGCTCCACTTATTTTAACTTCTTTTTTCTCAAAAAATTGATAATTATTTTCGCGGAAATCTGTATTGGAAGGCTTGTTTGTACATATTCTATGATATTATTCAATAAAAAAAAATAGGAAAATACCCCACATTTTGACCAATAAGATGGTAAAATTTCTGTATATTATAGAAGCAGTTCTCAGTTAGGATTCCTTTAAGCTTATTTTTAAAAACATTTATTGGAAGATTACGAAAGTGATTTGGTAATGTCCATGGGATTATTTTTTGGAGTGTACAGCGGTGTTACGAGGTTATGTTTATTTCGGGTGTCATGTTGAATGTATGTCATCATATGTAGTATATTTGTTTATATTTTTTTGATATAGAGAATATTCTGATTCACTATAATGGAAAACAGCGACATTATCCTTAGTGATACAAATAGTGGACGACAACTGTCATCCCATTTGGCACCAACTATACCTCTTATTTCAGACTTCTGGATGATAAATACTCTTTCTGAATGGGTATGAGCTGCATTTCCCCATGTTAGTATCCCATACAGGAGTAACCTGTGGAACAAAGAGAGATAGGCAGTGACAGCAGCTTGTTGATTAACAGTTCTTTTTGCTTTTCTGATAGCATATGCATTTTTAGATAATTTTCCACGTAGAATGTTAATATGATCTACCCATGTTAGTTTGATGTCAATATGTACCTCCAAAAATTTTACATTGGTCTCATGATTTTCGAATTTTGTGGTAGTTTTGATTTCAAATGTTAAGGTTACTGTTTTACTCTCATTTATAACTAATTGTTTTTGTGCAAACCAAGCTTTAGCATGTTACAAAATGTTTTGAAGAATGACCTTATTATCACTTTCCTTGTTTATACTTGTTACAAAAGTAGCATCATCTCCATATATAATAGTTGCAATGTTCAAATTATTTATACTTTGTGGCAGATCATTAATGTAGACAATAAAAAGTATGGGCCCTGGAACCGAGCCTCTTTTAATTTGCAGCAGTTCACTTTTTTGTTTGCCTCAATCTACAAACTGAGTTCTATTACTCAGATAGGATCTAAATAGCTCCAAACAGTTGCCTTTAATTCCATATCAACTTAATTTATTTAGTAAAGATTGTAACGATCACGCCATTACTCAATTTTTGTTCTTTTTGGCCGCGCTTTCTGAGATCGCTACTGATACATAATCTTTATTTTATTTATTTTAAGCAAAAAAATTGTACGCAAACGAAAAGTGAGCCTTGTAACTATGACACAATTTCTTTTGTTTTTTATTTCTTGAACTATGGTAAAACTGACGCTGAAATATGTCAGAACTCCATTCTGTTGTCATTTATTTTCGATAGCATTACTCAACTCAAAATACGTGTAATGTAGAGTTTCCAAAAGATCTAATAGCTCCTGACTATTACTTTTCTGTCTTTCAATTTGACACTTTTTGAGTATTTTTTAGCTTACCAGAACTTCAAAAAATATTAGTAATATAATAGAGATTTATATTTCACGTAATACACGTAAGTAAAATTTATTGAAAAAAGGCAATAATTTTTCTCAAATGACATAAATATGCCTGCTGAATGTTAACGAAATAATTATGCAAAGATTTCTGTAATAAAAATGAAATATTTAACTAAATAAAACCCGGTAAACTTTTCCAATAAAGTAAATGACTCAACTAGAAAATTCCTCCTTTTTTATTATAAACTTCTATTTGTCAACTTTCAGTTTTCCTACATTGTAACTAAGACCCGTAAAATCCCCTTTTACTTTCATTGGACTTGTGAAGAGCTTCTTTCTTTAAGTAAGTTTTCTTGTTCGATATTCTGTATAGGTTCGATGTTTTCCTACCTCGATTCAGGAATAGAAAGCAGGAACAACTTTGTAAATTGCATTATAATAATGTAGTTTTTCAGCAGATCGAGATATCAACTGTTATGTTAGACCGGCAGCTTAACAGGTAAATGTGGACATGTTTTTATATTAATAATAGATACCATAATATTTAATTATTTACTTTATTATCTACTGAAGATGCAATAGACTTACGCATGAGTTGTATAAAACTGTAAGGTTATATTACTCAGCAAAAATATTAACTCTAGGCGTCAGACTTGGCTAATAACGCAGTACTCTTAGTGTTGAGATATAATTAGTTAAGTATTTTCTGCAACTCCTGGCCTGAGACAATGTATGATTAGTACGGCACACGCCCTGATTTCTCTGAATAAGCAAAAACTGCAGAGGCTCCAGGAATGCTAACCTTATTCCCACAGCGCATCCGATCAAACAAAAACTCCGAATACACCGAGGACACAAGAGTTAACTGGGAAAACAATAATACTGGAAATGATAAAAATAATTAAGCTGATACCCTGGGCCTCAAACAATTAGTAGGAGAGCTGGCAAACATTATGGTGAACGATAAGATTCAAAATTTTCACTGATGGCATTCCATTCTTTGGTCTTTGGGTATGTCAAAACCGATCGTCTGCCGTTTCAAAGTGGCAGCATTAACTTGGGAGGGTGTATTCAAAAAGGGGTGATTTTAGGTTTTAGTGAACCATATTGTTCATGAAAAATGTTTGCAGGGGTGACTAATATAGTTAGTCTAGACGGCATTTCTACCCAGGCAGACGATTTTTCTGGTAGCATTATCATAGCAGACGCAACTCAAAATGGCAAAAAATCACATTTCGGTGATCTATTTTGTTCAAAAATAATTTTCGCGTCCTTCGATTTGTCTACTTATGGTTTAATAAATAACGAATCGGCAGACGACAAAATCGGTAGCATCGCCCTAGCAGACGCTGTCAAAGTGACAGATCCGGTTTTGATGAACGACATTTATCAAGAAAATTGTGTAAGGAATGATAAATACAACAACTCAAGAATATATTCTCGGCCAGGCAGTCAATTTTTTTCGTAGCTATGTGTATGGCAGACGCCTGTCAAAGTGGCAAAAATCACGTTTCGGTGAACTATAGTGGTCAAAAATAATTTTTGCGTCCTTCGATTCGTCTATCTATGGTACAATAAATAACGAATCGGCAGATGAAAAAATCGGTAGCATTTTCCTAGCAGACGCTGTCAAAGTGAAAAATTTTAATTTTTTTTTCTATATAAATAGGTTGCAACGAAATTTTAAGTTTGAATAACAAAAATCTGCCTGTAGGTCGGTTATCTATTATAAAGTCATACAAGTTGTCCCCCAGAATTTTGATACTTCAAACTATCAGGATGGAAATATATTTAATATCCCGAAGGGTCCATCGATTTTGGGAAACTTTAAAGATGTATTCCCCTCGGATCCCATAATTAGTTTCTATGGTACAGGAGCAAAAGCATATTCCATGCAATCTATAGGTAGCGAGTTAAAAAAACTTACTTTTTAAATAATATTTATTTATTTATTGCGATATTACCATATTGTGATACTACCTTGTAGGTATATAGGCATTTTTATATATCAGAGTTTATGTTTTTTGTTAAGTAAGGATGTTGATTTTTTTTAAATGAATATTTAAGTTATAAGTTGCTTGTGATATCGTATTTAATCTTCCTTTTGGTAATATAAGCTACTGTTATCAATAAGTCGTTTGTATGTTCCTTACGGTATAGCCATATATGATAGATTGATATTCTTATGGCTATACATATTATTTGTTACTTTTAGATTATTATGTTCTGAAAATAATGTATTCTAGGCTTTTTGTTATGTTATTTTTTATTTGTATAGAAGTAATAAATCTGTTGTTTAAAGACAGATTGTTATTTTTGTTTTATTCGCACAGGAACGAACGAACTGTCACCGATTTTTTGTATGCAGAGAAATTCTTTGTTTGAAAACTGCTGTCTAAGGAATCACTATTTCCACATACCATCAAAGAGGGTAATTTGATGATGGGACGAAAGTAACGGGGTGGCCGTGGCGGTGGTCGATGACAAAATGTTTTGATAGTTTTGCTTCTCGTACACACACTTGATCATAATTTTATTTCTTTAGCCCATTTAATATGGGGTGGGGGTAGCGGCAGTGGCTGATGTCAAAAAAAAATTTGAAAACTTTGGTTCATTTAAATAATAGGGTGGGGATGGCTGATGCCAACAAATTTTTAAGACCTTGGTTTCTCGTACATACACTAAATCCCAATTTTATTAATTCTTACTTGTTTGCTTTGCCTATTTAACCCCATTTGCCCCCAACCCTTCGACAATATAATCTAGTTCCAGATCTCGTTACAGTACACATAAATCAATATCTTAAACAGTTCCAGAGTAATTGTGCGCACAAAAAAAATTACAGACAGACCTACAGACAGATTTTTGTTGTTCATACTTAAAATTTCATCGCAACATTCTAAACTTATTTATATAAGAAAAAAAAATTAAAATTTTTCACTTTGACAGCGTCTGCTAGGAAAATGCCACCGATTTTTTCCTCTGCCGATTCGTTATTTATTGTACCATAGATAGACGAATCGAAAGACGCAAAAATTTTTGATCACTACAGTTCACCGAAACGTGATTTTTGCTACTTTGACACATAGCTACGAAAAAAATCGTCTGCCCGGACGAGAATGTAATCTTGACTTGTTGTATTTATCATTCCTTACATAATTTTGCTTGATAAATGTCGTTCATTAAAACCGGATCTGTCACTTTGACAGCGTCTGCTAGGGCGATGCAACCGATTTTTTCGTCTGCCAATTCGTTATTTATTAAACCATAAGTAGACATATAGGGTGGCCCATCTTTTTCGAAATCGAAATTTTTTATTTCTCACCCCTGCAAATGGTTCCATTTGAAGAAAAAACAGTCCCCTCAAAATATTACTGAGGCAAATTGAAGGCAAGGGGTGCCGCAGAATGCATTATTATGCAATAATAAAAGTAAATGGAATTATTTACATTCTTTGGTTGATGCATTGTTTTTTTTTATCAGCAACATTTATCTTTAGAATGACTAATCAAGTCATACAAATATCAAAGATATTATCTGTTGTGACTATGACATGTGTCATACTACTGTAAATTCGTAGTCTAAGAAAACTAGACTAGAAGTTTTTGAAATAAAACTCTCGTTTTATCTTTGTGTATTTTATTATGAAACGTTTTTTTCATACATAGTACCAAATATTATCCTAAATCTACAAGACATATAGTAATGAAAACAATATTTTTTGCACTAGGCCAAAGCATGCGACAGGGTTTCTTTTTTTACATTTGGAAACTGTGATTTATAATCATTTACAACTTGGAGTAAAAACTGTTTTTGGTCTTCATTTTTTGTTAAAATGTCATTATAGTCAGTAATAAGTTTGATTCCTCTCTCAGCGGCATCATTTACAACTTTAATTTTGTTTACAATATTGAAACATCGGGTATAACTTTCATTTTCCCTCCATGTTGTTGGATCATTTTCCAAAAATTCCATAGACAAACCTAATTTTTGAAAAAACTGTTTAGTGTTCTCGCATATGAAGTCCTGAATTTCCTTGTTTTCAACGTCAGTAATGTTACTAATCATAAGTCGTTTAATACCCTCTTGATTTGGTGCTTTCCTATTCAAAACTTTAACCATTTCTCTTTTAGTGGTAACTGAAATATCGTCATCAAAGAAAGATAAGCCAACATTTACTGAATTAAGGTACCACAAATGGTTCACTATTTTCCTACTTGCGGCTTGAGATATTTCTTTGTCAATATTTTGATAATTAATGAGTTCTTTACAAAAGTCTAAGTCATGAAGCGGTGCTTTACCAGCAAATGACGCTGTAAACCAGGCCTTTACATAAACCTTTACAATAAAGAGACATATATCTTCAATACCTATTTTCCTTTTTTAGTTAGTTGGAACTGATCTTGGAAAAAATATTTTTAGACAGTAAATGGCTTTGGCCATCCAACGTGCATGATGAAATGCCCCTGGTTGATAGAATGTCGTGTGAGTGGGCTCTTCTTCAACAAAAAGTTTAGAAAGCATTAAAAATTCTTTATAATCATCACGAGGCTGTTGCAAAGTTAAAGCTGCATTTAGAAACTTTACAATTTCGGCTTTAACTGGTTGTAAAATGTGTTTAATTTTTGATACCTGAAATCCAGTTTTTAGTTTACTTTGATCTATTTTAGGCCAAAATTCCCTAAAATGTTTAAATAGTAGCACATTTGGACCAGATGAGGAAGGCATTTTTGTGTCAAACACACTTTTCAAAACCACTTCAAAAATATGATGTCTACAAGGAAAATATAGAATATCTCTTTCTAATTTTTGTTGCAATAGTGTGGCTGCTCCATTTATATAACCCATATTTGATGCTGTTGTATCACAACACAAAGCTATTACCTTTTCGTCCAAATTCCATTCACAAAGCACATTATAAACTGCTTCAGTCTGTTCTCTTCCAGTTGAATTGGGCAAAGCTGGTACTCCAAGTAGTTGTTCAATATCTCCACTAGTAACTAAGATAGCAAGTCTATCAATATTTCCCATTCCAGTGAGAGAAGGTAAAAGTTTTCCATCCCAATGGATGACTGGGGCCGGCAATTCAGAATTACCGAAGGCAGTTTTTAATATTTCAGCTCTTTCTTCGCGGATGCGTTGTCTAGAGCGCTGAAGTGTGGTTCTGCTGATGGACAAAGATGTGGTGTCATATCCTAGTGCTTCTGCTACTGCCGTCAAAATATGGACTCCATACCTGTCGCTTATTTTGCAAGCATCGAATGCAGCGGCTATTTTTGGTGTGATGATGTTACGTGTTCCATACAATCTCCTCTTTTTTGGCTGTGACGGGCCAGGCTGGTCTTGTAACAACTCTTCTTGGGCTTCGATTATTTCATCTTCATTTTCGTTGGAGTCGGCTGAATTACTACTTGATGGACAGGTGACTGTTTCCTCTAATCTAGCTTTTTCTTGTTGACTTCGTTGCATTCGTTCGGATAATTTCTGTAATTTCTCCTCAGCTGATTTTCTTGAGAAGCAAGTTGGTAATCAATACCATGCATAAATCCAGGACGTCCCTTTTTTCTTTGGTTAATTAAAAACTGCTTACCTTCATCTATTTTCATCAACTCCAATGCATTTGCATGATAAATGTCAAAGAGATCGTCCAATTTTTCAACGAAATTTTTTTCTTTACCTCCCGCACTGGCCCTTTTAGCCGATTTTTGTAAGTTCCTCCACTCTGCATAAAGTTTATCTAGTTGTTTAACACAATGAAAATCCTGACGTGTCGGAATGCGAGCTTTATCCCAAAAAACTGACACCTCTTTTATTGTTAATTTAGCACTTTCATGTACACTTAGCTTCACTTCACGAATGTTATAAAAGAGCACTTGTAATACTTGTCTATTAGACGGCAATTTATTGCCAATGATTTGTGACGAATAGTGTCCAACTAAGTAAATGAAAGTATCCTTTGGTAAGGATCTAACATCAGCCATCGTTAAATGTTTTTTCAAAAAGGAACGTATGCTAGAACTTATAATGCCACCACTGTAAAACACAATTGCAAACTGACATAAAAACCTACCGTAGGTGCATTATATTTCCAAAACAAATAATTTCTAGGAAATAATTACACCAATAAAACATTATGAGAAAAGAGGTAGATATTTGTATTTTAAGTAAAATTTAAGTGTATTACCGTAATAAAATCTTATCTACAAATTTCTACCTGAATGCGGCACGGGTTACCGTAATAAAATCTTATCTACAAATTTCTACCTGAATGCGGCACGGGTTACCGTTCACCGAATTATCTGAAACTTTGACATAAATTATTCCTAGTATAATAGTATATTTTCGTGGGGTGAGACTTAAAAAATACGCAAAAAAAATTCACCCCCTATAGAGATGGGCCACCCTAGTAGACAAATATAAGGACGCGAAAATTATTTTTGAACAACGTAGTTCACCGAAATGTGATTTTTTGCCTTTTTTAGTTGCGTCTGCTATGATACTGCTACCAGAAAAATCGTCTGCCTGGGTAGAAATGCCATCTAGACTAACTATATTAGTCACCCCTGCAAACATTTTTCTTGAACAATATGGTTCACTAAAACCTAAAATCACTCCTTTTTGAATACACCCCCCCCAAGTTAATGCTGCCACTTTGAAACGGCAGACGATCGATTTTGACATACCCAAAGACCAAAGAATGGACTGCCATCAGTGAAAATTTTGAATCTTATCGTTCACCATAATGTTTGCCAGCTCTCCTACTAAATGTATGATTAGTGTGTTACACGCCTTGATTTATTTTTACAAGCAAAAACTCTAGAGACTCCAGGAATGCTAACATTATTCCCACAGTCTATCCAAGCAAACAAAAACTCCGAGTACACCAAATGCACAAGAGTTAACCGGAAAAACAATAATGTTGAAACCGATGAAAATAATTATTAGTACAAGTCCCTAATATCAGCCAAGTCGCTATTTATTATCAGTGAACTATACTACATAATGAAATGATAAGTATTTCATCATTGAAAAGAGATGGAAACGAAAACGCCCGCAATTTTGACGAGCGGGGGACAGAGATCAGGAAAAATTTTGATGAGCGGTGGAGAGAAATCTAAAAAAGATGAGTAATATTTATCTAGGTGTCTAATATCATTAATACAGAAAACAGTTTTTCTAAAATTAATTATTACCAGTATTGTAGGGAATTAAAATGCTTTTATTTAAATATATTGTTCTACAACTATTGAATATGTCTTTAATTATAGATACATTTTTGACCAAGTAACATCGCCCATTACCCACGGATTTCCTGGATTTCCTAAGATTTCTTCGGATTTCCTTAAGATTTGCTCTAATTTCCTTAAGGTTTCCTCGAATTTTTTTAAAAAAAATTTTTGAAGAGCAGGGGGAGAAATCCGAAAAGCAAAAGATTTCCCTAGACTTCCTGGAATTTACTAAGATTTTTTCGAATTTCCTAAGATTTCCTGGAATTTCCTAAGATTTCCTCGGATTTCCTTAAGATTTCCTCGAATTTCTTTAAGATTTCCTCGAATTTTTTTCAAGATGTCCTCGGTTTGCCTAAGATTTTCTCAGACTTCTAAGCGTACACCAGATTTTCTTCACGGTTTGCCCGTCGTAAGAACTCATATTCATTACTCAACAGTAGGAGCAATCACAAAAGACGACGTAAAGTTCATAACTAAATTCAAACTGTCATGCACCTGTAGATTTCTTTAAATTATAAAATTACTATTAGGTCTTCGGAAAAGTCCCGGAAAGCTGGATTTTGGTATAAAATTTTTAGCGGCACTCGGATGTTGGGGAACTTTGACATTTTGTTTAAAACCACAGTATCAAGGTTTATACCAAAATTCAGCTTTCCGGGAATTTTTACGAAGTGAAATATCTAATTTCTCTGGACTAACGGGCCATATGGCAGCTATCTACAAATAAACTTTTCTGAACCATTTCTTTTTGCCAAAATAAACGAAAGGGGGGCACGTGCCACTGTGCTCCCCTGGTTTCGCCACTGATCGATATTAAGTAATAAGAGACACACGGTGAAATTTTATTTCATAATTTTTAGCGATCTCTTTTGATGAAGGTTCAATTTTTGTTTCAAGTTGCTCGTAGCTTGAAGACACACATATGGAAAAAATATAGAGCATAAAAAGTGCATTGAAAGTTGTATTAGTAAAAAAAAATTAGTATTCATAGGCGTACTAAAAGGGGGCAAAAATGACATCCTTTTAACTAACTGTGTAATTACCCTTTTGTTAAATTTTTAAATTTGGGCACATTTTGAAAGTCCTATAAGAGTTTAAATTTTGATTATAAATTAGAAATATATAATTAACAGCGACCTCAAAAATAGTATTTTGTTAAGTTAATGTAAATCCGATAACATTTGCATACGTGAAATTATTATGGTATGGGAAAAAGAAGAAAGAAAATGTATAGGCCATAGAGAACGCAAAAACGTGTAGCAACGTATCCATACTTTATCCATATATTGACAGCGAACCGATCTTTTCATAATTTTTTTTCCCTTTAATTTCTTGTTAATTTTTTTTATTATTGATCTTATACAAATATATTTCTCGATAACGCAGTAAAGGTTTATTTTTTATGTAACACATAATTTTTTGACTGATTTTATTTGTTTTGGAGTGAACCGATGTGATTCTATTGTACCGTACCATAATTGTTTTACAGGCTGTAATAGACGCCATCTTGAATTTCGCTTATAAGTAACTATATTCAAAAAATGGTGATAAGTTGTTTCTTAACCCTATAGTGCTGAATTATTACATGAAGCAATAATATCTACATTAGCACATCCTCTGAGCGGATTTACATACACTACAGGAGAACGTTTATATGTTTATGTCCTGTTTTTTTTTTCACGAACAGATGCCTGTCACGGGCTTTTACCCAAGGTACATGAAAATGTAGTGTAGCTACTAAGGAATTACATGTGAATACATTGTTTATGATTTTAAATAGAAAAGACTGAAGAAGTTTAATTCGCCTACAAAGAATTTCCTATAATCCTGTATTGCAAACAAAAGTTTGTGTAAAAAAAACTAGTCGTAGAATTTAACCCCAAACAATTCTTATCTCCTAAGCTGTAACTGAATGGTGTTGAGCAATATAATTCCCGGTGTTCTCATAGGCTTTCAGGGCATCAGGTAGATTTTCGGCCGAAGCTAGGTCCTCTAGGGCGTGTTTAATTCACGGTGAGTTGAGAGAGGTCGTTGTTTATCGAACCTCCTGACGGCCAATTACATGCGTATCAAAGTCCTGCTGACTCAGATGAATTCCCCGAAGTAAGCTATTATTGTACTCTAGTCCCTGCTCCACTGGCTGCGCACCGGTGAAAGGATATTTGGGCAAGAGTTTCGAAATTTAGTTTAAAAAGAAATAGTAAGTCTTCAGAAATGTTTACATTAGTATTTTAATAAATGACTTTGCTTCTTGTTTAATCCAAATAAATGATTATTTGGTTATTTTAATTTAAAACAAAGGACATCGCACGTTTTATATTTATATTGGTGGCCTGTCGAATTTCATGAATTTGATGTAGTTCAACTGATTCTGAACAAT
This sequence comes from Rutpela maculata, assembly GCA_936432065.2. NCBI lineage: Eukaryota > Metazoa > Arthropoda > Insecta > Coleoptera > Cerambycidae > Rutpela > Rutpela maculata. Next base: position 248,930,856 of record OW386285.2, read on the forward strand.
GAGTTTCTTTGGCAAAACTTCAATTTATGGACAGTTTCTCCGATAGATGGACGATTTCTCAAAACGTACTGCAGGCATTGAAATGATAACTGCATGAAATGAATAACCAGACTATTTACCATTACTTGGTCTTAGATCGATGTGCCTGAACTTCCGGTTTTGCCGTAAGTGACGTCAAATCACGTTTTTATAAGAATAGCTTTATTAAAATTCACTATCTTAGTAAATACGTAAGTGCATTGATCGATAAAACATTGATGCTAGCTTGATACCAGGTACATCACAATCTTCGCAAAAAAACAAAGTTGATTTTATTTTTCAAGATATAATTATAGTTGTGTTTACTCAATGAAAATTAATTATTTGTGAGACCTTTAAGTGGAAGAGGCAGTTTTTGCTTATTTATAATACATTAAACTTTATTATTTTTAGCAAAAATTGCATAGCTGATTATTTTGATTTTCTTAAATATGTACCAGATGTACCTATTTGAATCATTCATTAACGGAAATCAGACCAAAACACTTTATTTCAAATTAATTAACAAAATTAACAAAAAACAGCTCCTCCCCTAGCAATAATGCCGGTAATGATGGTTTAAATTGAAGTAAACGGGTGTTGTGCATTCGAAAAACGTGATTTGACGCCACTTCCGGCAAAACCGGAAGTCCAGGGACCTCAATCTAAGATCAAATAATGGTAAATAGTCTGGTTATTCATTTCCAGCAGTTATCATTTTAATACCTGCAGTGCGTTTTGAGAAATCGTTAAGACAGTATCGAGGGGAAGGTCCAGTCTTTGGAGCCATCTATCGGAGAAACTGTCCATTATTTGAAATTTTGCAAAGGAACTTATTGTTCAGAATCAGTTGAACTACAACATATTAAAAATTCATTAAATTTGACAGGCCATCAATTTACCTATAAAACTTGAGGTGTCGTTTAGGGAGTGTTTAAACTAGAACAATATTTGTAATGAATTTTAAAATCACAGTGCATTTATTTTCAAAAAGTTTCTGTCTAAGGAATCACTACTTTCGAGATTTCCTCTCCAAGTCTCTTCTTATCCAAGTGCCCCACTACCTCCTCCACCCCATCATGAAAGGGGGTCGTGGTCGTAGTGGACGTGGCTGATGCCAAAAAATATTGAGGTCTTTGGTTTTTGTACACACGCCAAGTGAACATTTTATTTGGTAATGGAGGTGATGGTGAGTTGAAAGAATTTTGAGACCTTGGCTTCTTGTACATAAACTAAATCCCACTCTTAGAGTAGTATTACCATGAGAAGAGGCCAGCAAAAATATGAGCAGAAACGAGTTTGTACACTCCATCATTCTAAGCCAATGAGAACGAATTATGTGACATTGACATTCAATGTAGACACCAATGGCGGCGGTGCGGTGGTCTGCAGTAGAGATGGGCGATATCGCCATGTTAGTTGTTGTCGTGACTCTTATACCGCTCCACTCCGCAGAAATATAAACTGAAAAATATTGTAAATAACATATTTTGTATTGATATATTTTATATGATAGAAAATAAACGAATGCATACTTATACTGGGTGTCTTCTGCATACGAGCAAATATTTTGCATGATAACATTGACCCAAAAGAAGCAAAAAAAAAAAATATAAAATGTTTGCTTTACTCCAACGGTTTTGCTTAAATTTACTATTTTCTAAAAAATACGATATTTTCAGGCCAGACAGTATACAGAACGAACCATTTAAAAGCGGGGCACCTTTCTAAAAGTTTTATTTGTAGACCGATTTAAATGATTTTTTTTTAAATTATAGAGCTTCAATAACTCTACTGTGATGCAAAATTTCAAATCGAAATTAAAAATTTCAAGGTCTATTTCGATTTTTTTTCAAGGCCAAAAATCCAAAAAAAGTGTTAGCAATTTTTTTTATCTCAAATCTGACTATGCCACTGGATTTAGAATACCTTCAAATGGGTATGACCGAAATTTAACAAAAAAATAGGTATTGGTTTTTAACAGAAATATGGCGTAATTAAAATTTATATTATGTTCTCGAAATACTTCGAAGATTCGTCATGTAATTCACAATTGTTTAAATAATATCGTTTGCAATGTTCCATTAGATCGTTATCAGTTAAATTTAAAAATTTATAACCATCAGTTATTCAATATTGGCAATATTTGTTTTCTTTGAACATGCTCCGTATTAAGAATAATTATTTTTTCTGAAATCGATCGGGAATGTGTACATTTTCGGCGCGATTTTAGAGCGAAAAATGCACAATTTCAGTATTTTAGTCCGTTGCTAGGAAACTATCAGAAAAGAGACCGGAAAAATCCGTTGCCAAGCAACGATCAACATTCCCGTACGGTTTTTTATATATATTTTAATATGTTAATATTTTTGATTTTTATACGTTCAAAATAGTATTGATTGTGATTTCAGAAATTTTTTTTAAATGTTTATATTTTTGATTTTTATACGTTTAAAATAGTATTTATTGTGATTTCAGAAAAAATAGTATGTGTACTTTGGTGTGAAAGCACATTCCCAGACTTCGATGCTTGTTGCATCGTCGTCCGGGAATGTATCGCTTTCACACCTCGATACACAATATACTATTTATTAACAAGCTTTGCAAATTCTTAAGTTGCCATGGCAAGTCAGCAAAGCAAACGACGAAATCTGTCAAATTTATTCGCGTCAATAGTGAAGTTTATTGTTTCGCAAGTACACTATCGATATAAAGTATGGCTGATAATTTAACTTTACTTGAAAAAATTGAAATTATAAGACTTCGTGGTGACAATGAGAGGTCCGAAAGGAAATACGTAGAATTTTTATAATAGGCACCCGGAGCGTCGGATTAGCACAGCTACCGTTGGTCGAATAAACAAAATTTTTAGTGTAGAGCTGTATCGAAACACATTTTAAACAATCGTAATTTACAACGACAAAGATCAAATAATAAACGAATTAGAAAATGCTTTACTGATAATCCGAAAAGCAGTTCAAGAATTGCAAGTTTAGACTTAGATTTACCACGTGAAACAATAAGAAGAAATCTTAAAAAGTATAATAATATGAAGCCCTTTAAACCAAAGTTTCTTCACACCTTAGAGGAAGGCGATACTGAGAAAAGAGTGGAATATTGTTTATGGGCTCAAGGAGAATATGAGAATGACAGGAATTTTATTAATAAAATTTTGTTTAGTGATGAGGCAACATTCACAACAAATGGAACGGTTAATTCCCAAAATTCAAGGTGTTGGATAGAAGAAAATCCACACTGGGTGACAAATTGTAGAAGGCAATACTCACAAAAAATAAACGTCTGGTGCGGCATATTAAATACCAGAATAATTGGCCACTTCTTTGTTGAAGGCAATTTGAACAGCCAACATTTTTTACATTTTTTGAGGAATGAGTTTACCAACACTATGGATGAACTTTCACTAGCAGAAAATGCTTATGTAATTTTTCAATTAGATGGCTGTTCTATCCACAATGCCGTGATTGTGAGGACTTGGTTGAATGAAAATTTCCCTAATAGGTGGATAGGGCGAAATAGTGGGTTAGTAGAGTTTCCTCCCAGGTCGCCCGACTTAACCCCACTAGATTTGTTTCTATGGGGGTTTCTTAAAGAAAAAGTCTACAAGACCCGCCCAACCAACACAGAAGAACTGCGTGAAAAGATAAGACAGGCTTGTGCAGAAATTACACCATACCAATTATGTAATGTTATGGCAAACATTAAAAGACTATACAATAGATGTATTGAATTGAATAGAGATTTAGTTGAATCATCCAAAATTTGAAGTGTATGGCACTGTCGTGTCAATTCATTCTATTTTTTTTTAATTTTATTTATGATTTCTTATGTTATTTTATTAAAAAATAGTAATCGCCTTCTATGGACTAACAGTTTTTGGTTTAAAGGGCTTTATTATTATTTACATAATTCTCCAATGCCAGCTTTGATAATAAAAATAATTGCAAGGCTTCCTAACAAAAATAATTATTCTTAAACAAATGAATATTGCCAATATTGAAAAACTGATGGTTATAAATTTTTATATTTAACTGATAACGATCTAATGGAGCATTGCAAACGATATTATTTAAACAATTGTGAATTACATGACGAATATTCGAAATATTTCGAGAACATAATATAAATTTTAATTATGCTATATTTCTGTTAGAAACCAATATCTTTTTGTTAAATTTCGGTCATACCCATTCGAAGGTATTCTAAATCCAGTGGCGTAGTCAGATTTGAGACTTTTGGATTTTTGACCTTGAAAAAAATTGAAATAGGCCTTAAAATTTTTAATTTCGATCTGAAATTGCACCACAGTAGAGTTATTGAAGCTCTATAATTAAAAAAAAAAATCATTTAAATCGGTCTACAAATAAAAATTTTAGAAAGATGCCCCGCTTTTAAATGGGTCACTCTGTATACAGCGTGATTCTTTTAAGGCGGCCGTTAGAATATTTCCCACTTGCAGATGAGATAGCCATTTGAGATTTGGTACCGTACCATAGTCGACCATAGTCCAAAAATAATAATTTCAAAATGGCGGAAATACCGGAAGTCGATACCAACTTGCTTATTTTAAACGGAACACCCTATATATTTTCGACTTTTCGAAATGATCATAAAATTCTGAGTCAAAACATGCAGCACAATCTATACCTAAACCGAGCAGTTTCGGAGATATTTGACATTCTATATAAAATTTGACAGGTGCAATGATTTGCAAGAACCGCCATAACTTTCTTCGTGTAGGAGATCCTTATTTGCTCTTTGGTACGTAGAAAGAACATAAGATGAGCTATTCTCTACAAAAAAAAATAGATTCCATAATAGTATACCAAGTGTTTTATTTTTCACGTTACATTTTGTCAAATTCAAACCTCAAAAAAATTTTTATTTCAAACGGACATCAAATTATGTTAAATTAAATTCCCTTTTTTCTAGTATCAGCATTGGAAATATTGGCGATTTTCTTAAATGTCCAAAAATGTTTAATAAAAATTGCCATCAACTTACCCATGATTAGAAACAATCATTAATGTCAGTCTTCATTTATGTTAAAAAACGCCAGCACGTTTAAATTACACACACGAAGACTTTTAGATTTGTTTATTATTTATGGAGAATGTGATAAAGTAATACCAAGAACATGTAACACATTTGCTACTCGATATCCATAAGAACAGAAAGCATCCACCACACACTGTAAAACGCATATTGGATAAATTTTAGAATATTTGGCTCTGTCAAATGGCACGTGCCAAATTTTATTATGGCAATCGATGTAGAATTAAATTTGAGGTGGACTTATATCAGCATGTCCTATACCTAACACATGTACTTTTTGAATTATTGAAGTCTTTTCGAAATATTGGCGATGTTTTTAAATGTCCAAGAATTTTTAGTAAAAATTGCCATCAACTTACCCATGATTAGAAACAATCATTGACGTCAGTCATTCTCTTGTTAAAAAATGCCAGCACGTTTAAATTGCACACACGAAGACATTAGATTTGTTTATTATTAATGGAGAATGATAAGTAATAATACCAAGAACATATAACACATTTGCTACTCGATACCCAATTTATTGTTTCAATTGTTTCATAGGCTTCTTCGTTTTTTTGGATAAATTTTAATTTTCAACAAATACTTGCGAAGAATTCAAAAAATACATGCGTTAGATATAGGACATGCTGATATAAGTCCACCTCAAATTTAATTCCACATCGATTGCCATAATAAAATTTGGCACGTGCATTTGACAGAGCCAAATATTCTAAAATTATCCAATATGCGTTTTACAGTGTATGGTGGATAGTCTCTCTTCTTGTGGGTATCGAGTAGCAAATGTGTTACATGTTCTTGGTATTTATTACATTATCACATTCTCCATAAATAACAAACAAACCTAAAAGTCTTCGTGGGTGTAATTTAAACGTGCTAGCGTGTTTTAACATAAAAAAATGACTGACATTAATGATTGTTTCTAATCATGGGTAAGTTGATGGCAATTTTTATTAAACATTTTGTAACTTTAACCCCTACAATGCTGATACTAGAAAAAAGGCAATTTAATTTAACATAATTTGATGTCAAAAAATACAGGGTGTTCCATTTGAAATAAAAAAGTTTCTGAGGTTTGAATTTGACAAAATGTAACGTAAAAAATAAAACACTTGGTATACTATTATGGAATCTATCTTTTTTTTTGTAGAGAGTGGCTCATCTTGTGTTATTTCTACGTACCAAAGAGCAAATAAGGATCTCCTACACGAAGAAAGTTATGACGGTTCTTGTAAACCGCTGCAACTGTCAAATTTTTTATAAAATGTCAAATATCTGCGAAACTGCTGAGTTTAGGTATAGGTTGTGATACATGTTTGACTCAGAATTTTATGATAATTTTGAAAATTCGAAAATATATAGGGTGTTCCATTTAAAATAAGCAAGTTGGTATCGACTTCCGGTATTTCCGGAAGTTCTGCCATTTTGAAATTATTATTTTTGGACTCGCAATGGTCGACTATGGTGGGGTACCAAATCTCAAATGCCTATCTCATCTGCAAGTGGGATATATTCTAATGGCCGCCTTAAAAGAATCACCCTGTATACAAGGTGTCTCACCAGGAACTGTATCTATCGATATAGGGAAAAGTAAGCACCAAAAAATTTTGAAAATTTATGGAACTACTAACGGCAATGTGACCAATCAAACTAAAATAATTACAAGCATCTGGCACTTCCGGTTATACCGGAAGTCGATACCAACTTGCTTATTTTAAATGGAATACCCTATATATTTCAGGGTTTTCGAAAAGAACATAAAATTCTGAGTCAAGAACATATAGGATACACTATGCCTAAACTCAGCCTTTTCAGAAATAATTTGACATTTTAAAACATTTTTTGCAATAATCTTTATAACTTTGAATACCCTATATTTTCTTACATCAAGTTATGTATAATTAAACTCCTTTTTTTTCTGATATCGGTATTGTGGGGGTTTAAGTTAAAACTTTGTGAAATATTTGCGATTTTCTTAGGAATTCAAGAATTGTTAGTTAAAATTTTATCAAATTAGTCATGATTAGAAACAATCAGTAATGTCAGTAATTCTTTTATGTCAAAAAATGCCATCGCGTTTAAATTACACTTACGAAGACTCTTTGAATTTGTTTATTATTTATGAAGAATGTGACAAAGTAATATCAAGAACTTGTAGTACTGTCGTGCGCAAAAAAAATGGGACAAGTCTTATAACGTATTTTTGCTAAAATTTTCTTCTATGTGTTCATCTAACTTTAATTTTTGTGACATTGTCAGTTATTTGCCAAAATTCATTGCAAGTGTGCAAAAACTAATATGTCCCATATAAGCGATTTAGTTAATGCTGTAGTTATTGCTATAGCAAATGACTGATGGTCAATGAGAAAAATTGCACTGCGTTATAATATTAACAAAAATTCAGTGTGTAACATTTTAAAAAAGTGGAGAATAAACGGTACGATTAGTAGAAATCCTGGATCAAGGCGGCGAAGGATATCAACTCAACAACAAGATTTGCAATTGGTAAATACATTAGTAAAAAATCCATTTTACTCAGTTATTCAGGCTGCTGAAGAAACAAATTTTCCTGGATCGAGTAGATTCTCTTACTCGCCGATGACCAGGCGAGTAAGAGAATCGTAGCTACGCTGTCATCCAGCAGCACAGAAATACTTACTTAAAGCTGAGCATAAAGAAGTTCGACTAGGATTTGCAGTTGAATTTTTAGTGAATGATGTAAATTTTTGGAACAATGTAGTTTTTACAGACGAAAAAATTTTCAGTCAACACACAGCAGTCGTATTCGTGTTTACCGACCTCCAAATACTCGATTCGATGAGAAATATATATCTAACAATGACAAAAGTGGTAGATTTTACGTTAATATGTGGGTTTGGATACCTGCACGTGGTCCTGGTGTTTTGTGGCATATCGAGGAACGATTTAATAGTGAAACGTATATTAGGATTTTAGACAATATTTTGCTCCCTTCTGTGTCACAATTATTTCCTAATAATGAATTCATATTTCAACAAGATAATTGTTACGTTCATACTGCTCATACCGTAACTAACTGGTTTCAAGGTAACAACATTAATTTTCTTAACTGGCCTAGTCATAGTCCAAATCTTAACCTCATGGAAGACGTATGGGGGCAACTCGTAAGAAGTATCAAAAAACTAAATGTGAGACCACGGAATGCCCAAGAATTACTAGAAATAATAAATAATGTATGGGAAAATATTATTACTGATGATTATTGTATAAGGTTATTTAATTCTATGCCAAACAGACTTATAGAAGTTATAAATAGAAACGGTGCAATAACGAAATATTAATAATTAGTTTCTTGTTAAGTCGGATATCCTTTGTCCCCTGATCCAGGATTTCTACCTATTGTGCTGTTTATTCTCCACTTTTTTAAAATGTTAAACACCAAATTTTTGTTAATATTATAAAGCAGTGCAACTTGTCTCATTGACCATCCGTCATTTGCTATACCAATAACTACAGCATTACAATAAAAAATAAAAGTGCTAACTGTTTTATTTCGGCTACTCATTAGGTACATATTCAAATAGAGACAGATTTACATTAGAAGAGAATAGTATTTTTTTTTTGCTCACGACAGTACATGTGCTACTCGATATCCGCAAAAACGGGAACCGTCACCAAACACTGTAGAACGCATACTGGATAATTTTAAAAACTATGGCTCCATCAAGGCAAGAATTCAAAAGCGGAAGCCTATTGTTGATGACAAAAACGTAGAAATAGCAATTCCGGGATATTTTCATGCATTTCCAATGATGTCATTAGACAAGCTGCTCTGAAATCGGGACTATGCAAGGATTCAATTCACAGAATCTTAAATAAACATAAATTTCACCCGTTTTCGTTCCAAATGGTTCAACGATTAAAAGAAACAGATTTCCTAAGAAGAGAACATTTTTGTGAATTTATTTTAATATGGTCTGTAGGCCACGATTCTTATTTGGGAAATATTATATGGACTTTAATCGACACAATTCGCATTATTGGAGTGACTCGAATCTTCATGTGTTCAGGGAGGGAAATTTTCAAGAAAGTTGGCAGTTTAATGTTTACTGTGCCTTAAGAAACGATAGAGTGATGGCATTAGAATTTTTTCAGGAAAATTTAAACAGTAAGTTAAAGAGATTTCTTCTTCTCCTAATATGTATAGTTAATTTTTTTGTTTTTTTTTTAGGTGAAAGATATCTAAATATTTTACAAAATTACTATTTAGAAAATTTACCTCCCGTCGAACATAGGAACATTTTTTATCAGCATGACGGTGCTCCCCACATAACGCCTATTTTTGATAAATAATTTTCTGCAAGAAACTTTTTACGATCAATGGATCGCCAATAATGGACCTTTCCTATGGTCTCCTCGCTCGCCCGATTTATCAATTCTAGATTATTTTATTTGGGGAACTATTAAAAATAAACTTTATTTAAAAACTATTGAAGATTGTATGAGAGTAAGAAATGCATTTCAAAACTTATCACAGGATTCAATTAGAAGGGCTACCCGTGATGGTGCGAAAAATATGTGGAGGATCGAAGGCGGAATTTTGAACAATTATTAAATTAAAATGGAATCATATTTTTAGTTGATTTTATCTTAGCTATTTTAGTTTATGCAGTGTCTTCAATCCAATTAATAAGCAGCATGCCTAATAACAGTGTTTAGTGTTATTTTCCGTTTTTGTGGATATCTAGTAACAAATGTACTACAAGTTCTTACAATATTTTATCACATTCTCCATAAATAATAAACATATTGAAAAAGTCTTCGTTGGTGTAATTTAAATGCGGTGGCATTTTTTGGAATAAAGAGAATGACTGGCATTACTGATTGTTTCTAATTATGAATACCTTGATAAAATTTTTACTAACAATTCTGGAATTTCTGAGAAAACCGCAAACTTAAACCCCCACAATGCTGATATCATAAAAAAGAGAATTTAATTTTACATAACTTGATGTAAAAAATATGTGTGTTCCATTTGACCTAAACAAGTTTTCGCGGCTTGAAGTTTACAAAATGTAACGTCAAAAATGGAACACTTGGTATACTCTTATTGAACGTAATTCAGTTATATAGTGTGTTCTTTCTAAGTGCCAAAAGCAAATGAGTATCTTTTACACGAAGAAAGTATTAAAGGTTATTGTAGACCATTACAAGTGTCAATTTTTTTTAAACGTAAAATATCTCTGAAACGGCTGGGTTTGGGCATGGGGTATCCTATATGTTTTTGACTCAGAATTTTATGCTCTTTTCAAAAACCCTGAAATATATAGGGTATTCCATTTATAAGCAAGTTGGTATCGACTTCCGGTATAACCGGAAGTACCAGATGCTTGTAATTATTTTAGTAGGATTGGCCACGCTGCCGTTAGTAGCTCCCTAAATTTTCAAAATTTTCTGGTGCGTACTTTTCCCTATATACCAATTTTTTTGTAGTAAAATTTTTACATTATCTAAAATATCATTTATTTTTGACGTAATATTATCTAATAACTTTTGCAGAGTACTTTTTATCGTAATTATGGTCATTATCTTTTCTTTAACGTAATATCCTGCTATCTTAAGATTTTGTTTTCTTGCAACTTACAATCTCTATCTAGCTTAGAGTAGTAAAAAAATTGTAGTTATTTGATTAGTTTTAACGTAGTTTTGTATCTGAGTACTTATTATCGAATTTGTTATGGTAATTTCACTTTTTTATCTTCCCCTTACTGGTTTTCGAACATATTTTTTTTTCCTTATATATCTTTAAATCATTGGACCAAGAGTAGAGGAGTCACCACAGTACAAGTCAAGGTCTATCATTTGATCTTTTGTGATGAATTTGGTGGTCTGGACAGCATCCACGTTGAGAGAGGACAAAGCTTTATACTCCACGCAATAGGGAGATTTGTCTATGGATCCCTGCTTAGCCATAAGTCCCTCAATACCTACAGAGCTTTCGTCAGCTTACAACCCCATTGGCAAAACAAAAGCTATGTAAGATGTTGTACTGCTACTGTCAAAAATTTTGGTCAGAAGATGTTTGTAAAAATAAACCAGTAATTTTGTCAAATTTTTAGTCATTAGTTTCTATTCATTTATTTTAACTTTCTTAACTGAACAAATTAAATTGTGATATTAATAGCTTTGCATATCTTTAATTATCATTTTTTTATGTTAAGTATTTAAGATTGTTGTAAATAAATTGTAAATTTTATTGGATTTTTAACATATTGTTAAAATGTTCTTCCTTTGTTTAATTATTCTTAGCTCACAACAATATTCAAGAATATTATTTTTTCCCATTGTTTAAAAATACGCTGGCGCCCTTATGGCCTAATATAATTCACGAATAAAGTCCATAATATAAAACATAAAAGACCCACTGACCTGCGTTGAGCTAGCAGGAGCTAAGTTACTGCATCTCTTGTTTGAGAAAATGCCACAACCCAACAAAGTGTCGTAGTATCTTATTGTTCAATATATCTAAAATGATTACAAATAACCATGGAGATGTATGTGCATACAGAAACTATTCGTTTTTCAAATCTGTATCACATCGTCGAAAAATATACAAAGTCAAGTCCATTTTAATGGTCTCATTAAGGATTTTACCGTCATTCAAAGCAGTTATTATGCCTATCTCTTCCGCTGCCGGTATAACTGAAATTTTTGAAACTAGGTAGTCTCAGTTATCACAATTGATATGACCCTACATTTTATCTTCTAGTATAATATTAGTTAATTGTATTATTTTGTGGATTCCTTGAACATTATTTTTATTAGAAAAAAAACATATGTGATACAATATTACAGAAAGAAAAGACAATTTAAGAGAATGCCACAACTAACACTAGAAAAATATAAATTATCTGTAGTGAATACTGCACAGTACCTCCCCTCACCAGTTGTTTACTCATAGTACTGAACGACAAAAAGTGCAGAGGCAATTACTATTTTAAGCAATAGGACTGATTAAAGTCGAAACCTATTTCGGAACTTGGGTGAGCTATAAGAAAATTTTTACTATTGAATCATTACGCCACTAGACTGGAAGAGGCTAAATGAAACTTTTGGTAATAAAAGGAGTGATAAATCTACATCACCACAATGGAGCAATCGAAATATATTTTTGTATTATAAGCCATAAACAAGGATTAATTTCCCACAGAGCCATCGATCTTTATATATTGTGTATATACATATCAATTTTAAATGAAAATATGATGCTGTAGTAGTTTACAGGAAATGAAAATAAAGCTTTGTTCAATAAGGCATTATCGTTCTTAGATGCTTTGAATGCAGATTTGCCGATCAATCCTTTGAGGAAGATGACCCAAAGTGAAAGCGTTATTTTTACTATGTATGCTTTGGATCCTTAGTAAATAGGATAGGCTGTATAGGTATCAAGGGAAATGAAAAAGACTGCTCTCATGTTTCAAATGGCCAACTTATAATAAAACCAGGAAATGGACTATATTATTCTATCCCAGCTTGATGCGCCCCTGTGGTGATTTGGATACTCTCACTTCCAGCTGAATTTAAATTACCAATCACCTACTTTTTATGACATTTAATTTGTTGTTGTTATCGTCAGAACTAAATATTGCAATTGATTTTTCAGACAGTTCCCGTATACTCAATTTCACGAAGATAGCTCACGTCTTCATACAGGTAAATATAGTTTTATGCATCCTGAGATAAACGAGTGCAAGAGAGAAAACAGAGAAACTAGGAAAAGAGATACGGATATACTGCTCCCAGCACACTCCATACTTCGTGAAATCCTATTTTTATCACCTGGTCGTGTTTCAACGCAGCGCATCGGTACCATGGAAGTAGAATATAAATAAGGAGTAGCCATAAAGCTTATATCCTACGATGAGAAACGGCCTCAGAAGGCGTGGCTTGTGATCATACTGCCATGAACGGCTCGCCAGGTCCTGATTTAAAAAAAAGTTTATACAGCATTTGAGAAGATACATGTTAGTTGACTTTACACATTGACACTACCATATATTAATCCAGTAGAGTAATGAATGAGATGACGGTTTCACATTTCAAGCAAATATAATATAATATAATCTAAAATAGAATCTAAAATAAATATAAAATAGTTTCAACATATCTTTTCAGTACAGACCTGTTTTAACCTATGAAAAGTGATTCCAAAACATTTCTTCTTATCGATACTACTTTGATTTGTACAGCTACTTGGCGGACACGAAATCATATGTTATGGAGAAAAACACTATTTTCTATCAAAAACATTTATTTTATAATATTAATCAAGATACATGTTGCGTTTTGTTGACGTTTCGATCATACTAAAATGAGGAATGTGCTGCCACATTGTGCTTCTTATGGCGACTCCTTATTTATTCAACCTCCTTTCAACCTTCTTGATCGGTACCTATCGCTTCTAACCGCGAGCGCATTGTAGTGGAATAATATAAGTCTTTCTTTTTCTAATTTCTCTGTTTTCTTTCTTGTACTCATTGAACTCAGGATGCATATATAAAATTACATTTGCTGAAACTGTATATTCATTTTTAATGGCTCATATCAGATTTGCGACATATAAAAAATAAAAATCAGGGGCGTACATTTTATGGGACGTACATTTTATGGGACGTACATTTTATTTATCTCGGTGCCTCGCCCCACTATTGTTTTGAAAATGAAAATAATATAGGTAGGGTAAACAAAAATTCTCGTCTAATATGCTACTAACGTATCTAGATTTTATGGTATGTTTATTATGTAAACATTAACAGCACTGAGAATAAATGTAACACAAATATAAAAACGATAAAAAGATCTTTGGAATTCTTATAGGAAGATTTATAAAATAAAATATAAAAGAGACAAAACCACAGCTCATTAAAAAAAATCCTTAAAAATTCTCCTTTCATGCCTTAATATCTGCAAATTTCCTTATTGCCTCCTCATAGCATAATGATCTAGCTAAATTATGTGTTGTGTTAGTACTCCAGTTACAAAGCACTTAAGTCTTAGTGGTTCAGTTATTATTTCCATGTCTACGTAATGGAATGAAAGTATAGTAACGATAGAAAAAAATCGAAATATTTTTCTTCGAATAGGCTTAGAATGTCAGGAAACAAGATTTTAAGTTTGAGCGAAAATAAATTCTGATTATCGTTCTATCAGTAACTTTTTTTTGCTCACGATTACTCTAGAACCAGTTACGATATTGACTTGAAATTAGATACACCTATGCATTATAATGAGATATGAAACTAGATTATATTATGGTATTAGTCCATGTAAGGTTTGGGGGCTAAATGGGAGTAAATAAGTAAAGCAAGAAAGGAAGACTCCATGAAATTGGTATTTAGTGAATGTTCACGAAGCCAAGGTATCAATTTTTTTTTACATCAGCCATCCACACTACCTATTCCATTGAAGAGTTGGGGCATATAATAATAGTAATAATAATAATAATAATAACGTTTATTGTGAACATTTAAATTTTCACAAATGGGGGTTAATACGTAAATTAATCAAGTAAAAGTTTATACAATTGGGAATTCATGTATATACAATAAATCAAGATCTCAAAAATTTGTTGGCATTAGTCACCCCCACTATTACCTCTATTACCACTCCCGCCCTTGTTATAGAAGGGAATGAAAAATGAAATTGTTACATTTTTTTCTGGCATAAACCACCTCTACTACCACCCACCCCCACTACCAATGTGGCGTATCGTTTTATGGGTTTTTGGGCTGGACGATTTCAAATGTTATCAAATTATTATCAAAATTCTATGAACAATTATTTCCACATAGTGAAGAGCAAATACAGTACAAAAATTTTTGTCGCAAGAGTCCCGGATAGGAAATTTCGATGAGGAAGTAGTAATTCTTTAGGAAGCACTTTTTAATTTAATAAATTATCCCCAAAAGGTGGTTTAGATTTCAATTTCGGTGGTGAATATATAGTGAGTTTTTAAACGTAACCACATTTGACTTTAGTCGGAGTCGTCCGATTCTAGGATGGAAAAGGGAGGTCTATTTAAAAAAAAGTATTACCTAGCGATTTTTTTAGAAAAAAACTAGTAAGATATTCTTAATCATACCTTTAGAAACTCCTCTGTACACGATTACATCGTAGTGGGTTCAAAGACGTTTGAGATAGGGCCCGTCAAAGAAACAATTTTTTTCAATTAAAAATAATGTTTATCTGTAAAACGAGTTCTCACATGAAAAAAATGTATTCCTCATTTTTTGTTCAGAATAATGTATTGTACTAGTTTGAATTGATTTTACAACAAAATAATTATTTATTTACTAAGGCAAAAATTCTAATTCGTACGTACCTACCATTTTTCTAACAAATAATCTTCAACAAAGACCTGAGTAAGCCTCGAAGACAAAGTTTGATGTCAGGCAAAAGTGAAGTAAATTTTTGTGTAATAAATATGGTTCGACATTTAACAATGCGAGAAAATGTGAAATTGATTCGTTTAATCGGAGATAATGCCAGACCATTTATACAAGCTGCTGTTAAATTTAATTTACGGCATCCTGACCGTTAGCCTTCCATTCGTCATAAATTGGTAGCAAGCATCAATAACAGTTTTAACAATACAGAAAATGTATGTAAGTTAAAACCAAAGAATCGGTAAATTGAAAACGAAGAACATAATATTTTTAGAGAAAATCCAAGATATAACATAAGACAAGTAGCATTTAATCTAAATATTCAAAATAATAATAAATAATCAAAAATATAAAAAAAACAGTGGATCAAGTTATTTGTTATAAAATGCTCTATAAAAAAGCCCTGATGCATTTTTTTTATAATATTAATATAAAAAAGTTATTAACAATAATAAATTTTCATTCCCTAAATTTTCATTAATTTTTGCTTATAACTTCTTAATTATTATCGAAGCTGTGTGGGAGTTATAATTTTCAAGATATATTAAAAAACCGTTTACACCTTTATTTTCAAGATGGCAGCCAAATAGGTGCATCCCCTACCCCGAAACCTTAAATTTAAACTTTGGACCCCCCCACATAATAAGAAAATAAAATCGCACCCTACTCAAAATGCAAGGTCGACTTTTTTTTAACGCCGGATTTAGTGGACTAGTATAACATAAATGCGCAAATAATTTTAATTTATTTTATTAATTTTTATTTACAAATATGTCCTATGTTCTAGACATCATTTCGTTGTTCAAATGATATTTAGCTTTTACTAGATGTGCATGTGCATGTCACAAATTGGCGAATTAGTAACTAATTTTAACTATAAATATCAAATATTATCATAGTTTATTCGAATTTTTAAAATATCTCATTCATACATAAACCTATCATTATGGGATGAACTTTAAAATTTTATAAATAAATTATACTATTAGCGTAAATTATTGGAGTATTTAATTAAGATACAAAATATTTCAAGTTTTCAAACAAAATATAGATAATGTAGTATCAGTTCAATTTTAAGTATTTATTAAAAATACTTCGGACTGTCGATATTATCTATAAAAATATTTAGCTAGTGAATAATAAGTAGTTTGAGTGCCTCCAATAAAATAAAATATTGTTTTTACCAGTGTTAAATAATTCATTTATTATAGATACGTTTTTGACCAAGTAAATGGTGCTCATTACTCACAGGCTAAGGCGAATCATAACAATTCGTATCCGTTATTTACTATTTTCTGTTGAGAAATCACAATAGTACACGCAATATTTTTATACCGAGGGCATAATGTGTTAATTTCTGAATCATTCACATTTATAAAGCGGAGTAGAAATAAATAATTTAAAACGTTATATTACGTTTTGGTGGAATCAAGATTGTCATACGGTATTATTGGATGAGGTAGTGTAAAGAATGTAAATAAATTAGAAATATTACAAAAGAAGTTCCTGAAACTAATATATCCCAAAGTTAATACATACCCATGTGATGATTTATATAAAGATGCGCAAGTACTTGATATAAGGCAATTACATTTTTTTAATGTAATTACTTACCAATTTAAACATAAATACACTTTGAGTACTATAGACCACAATTACCACACTAGGAACAAAGAAGACAAGTAAAATTGAAAATTTTTAAAAACCCGATCAATGTATCTAATCGTACCAGTTTCATATGACCGAATCAAAATGACGCCTAAATCATGTTCGGCTACCATAATTGTCTGCACATTTTCAATTTTACTTCAATCGGACAATTTCTAGAGAAATTCAACATGGCGAATTCAAGATGGCGACCAAACATCAAAATCTAATATGGCCTACAACCTTATCGACAAAATACTCTTTCAAATAAAAAAAACAGACGAACAAACATACAATACATACAAACGCGTCAAACTAATAACACCTGGGGTTCGGGGGTTAATAAATATAAAACACCAACTTCACAGAAATCAATTGGACGAAGATGCCACCTGTATCTTGCCCCAAGGTTTTATAGTATACTACCTACTGAAATAAAACATACTTATACACCATCTGCATTTAAAATAAAAGCCAGAAAATATTTACTGTCTCTAAACAGAAGTGACATACACAGATACATATATTGAAATAAGAAACTGATAGATCTATATAAACTTTGAAAAGAAATCTTATATTTTACAAGTGATTCAATTTACCTATCTTTTTTACATGCCGCGTAACAAATAATTCAGATGCCCATTAATTAATAATTAATTTTTTCTTACAATTACTTTTTTCTTTGCTTTTTTTGAACCATTTTTTTACTTTGTGTTGCTTTGTATTATATCATATATCATACCGTTCGCTGTATTTACATTATAATCAAATGTGAAGTATTAAACTTGTTATAAACAAAATCACCCACGTGCAGGCTAAGCCTTGTGGGTTACTTTGTTTATTTGCAAAGTATTAATTTGATATAGACGCATATATAAATTTATAATTAATTTTGAGATATATTCTTTGTATTAATGAATTGTGTATTGTATCAAGTATGCAAATAAACTTATATTATATTATTATTATATATAGTAGAGTTATTATTGCAATACTAATCGCTACTTCCACATCCAGATTTTATGTCTAAGTCTCCTACAATGAAAAAAAAAATTGATACCACGTTTGCGCTTCACCATGCGAAAATAATTGTTCATAGAACAAATATTTGAAATAGTTTACCCCATAAAACAATATGCTACATCGGTAGTGGAGGTGGCCGATGCCAAGAGAGTTTTGAGGCCTTAAATCATAATTTTATTCTTTACTTCCTTTGATAATGAGGTGCGGATGACAGTGGGGGTGACTGATGCCAAAAATTGTTGAGACCTTTTAGCTTCTCATACGTACACTAAATCCGAATTTTATAAACTCTTACTTACTTGTTTTCCCATTTAGCCCCGACCCTTCAACGGAATAAGAGCAAAATATACTCTAATTCCAGATCTTGTTATAATGCATAGGTGTACCAAACTTCATGTCATTATCATAAACCGCTCCAGAGTAATCGTGTGCATAAAAAAAAAGACAGACAGACCGACAGACACACCGATTTTTTTAATTCAAACTTAAAACCTTGACGTTTCAAGACATTCTAAGTCTATTTGAAGCAAAATAAATTTCATTTTTTTCTTGCTATTAGTATAGTTTCACTCCTACGTGAATGTCACCAAATCAAATCAAATTCATTGGTCATTCACATAAATTACGATCCACTCGGATACTCGCACCCTGATCCAGCTGAATACCGAAGCACTGTGGAAATTGAAGAGCTGCTATGTCAAGATGAAGTTTACAACAATTAAAACAGGGCCCTACTTCTACCTGCGCACAATTTTTATTAGGGCGTGATCTAATAAAATGTCCAGAGTACTTAACAAAATTGAAAATTAGAAAATATGATGAAACAAATTAATAATAAAACAGTGGCACTCTTTGTTGACTGCTGAAATGGGAAAAGCTCACTGAAAAAAACCTCTACAGGCAATAGTTTAATAGTTTTATTTTCGTCAAAATTGTTCTCAAAGTATTGCTCGTCAGATAATTTGTATACATAAGGAATTTACGTTACTTAGGAGTTCGTCTAGTGGTCTCAAAGACATCGGACGCTTTTAAGATAGGTGCCAGTAATCTGCCTTAAATCCCGATTAAAAGCCGGCACAATAGGACGAAATTACGCTGATGTGATAAGTGAAAAATTATACGCAAAGTGATATAAAATAACATTACAACAGTTAAGTTATATAGCTAATATTTAATTAATGTAGGTGATTAGAATATCTCAGTACATAACAAGTGAAAAGTGGAGAATAACCCTCTAGGAAACCATAAATCAATCAACACAGTTAGTAGGCTAAGGATAAGATAAGTTTACACTCGACTATACCACTTTACTTAAATTTATACCTATATGCTTTAAATACTTGATAGTTCCTAGACAATAAATTAAAATCAGGGCACTGAATATTTTTCTTTCAGCAAAAATATACAAACCAAACTATTGAGTAAACCAAAGGCATATTATTAGGCCAATAATACAAATAATAATTAATAGCCAAAACCGAATTTCTTTCAGCCAATCAAGAGAATTACGCACGATATAATAATGGTGATAATAATAACCCGAAATAATCAGTAATGCATCGCTATTAAAGTGTGATTATATAGATTTCCTGTGTGAACCTTCAAGTGTGTTTTTTCATAATTACTAAAAATATTCAAATAAGTTTAATCAAAATTGAACACGTAATGATGAGTGGCGCACTACTCTTAAAGTATACCTATCTTTCAGGTGAGGTTCTCATAATTGCTAAAAATATTCAAACGAGTTTAATTTGGATTAGATTAGAAATAATCAATGGGGCACTGTCGGTGTGTAGCGTCCAGACTGAATTCTTATGGCACCCTTATGGCGTGATACAGGTTACTCTCAGGAAAATGGTTTCCAAGAAAATACACACAAAAAAGAGCAATTTTGATACCTAGAGCAGCGGAAACTCAACTCAATAAATAGATCATATCCTGGTAGGCAGGGAGATGACTTATAGTGTTCTGTCACCATGGATACTCATAGAAGCTTGTAAAAGTTAAATACAAAATGACAACGTATAGAAGTTATATTTAAGTTTGTGTAAGTGAAAGTATTTGTAAAATAATTTATACCTCGGAATATTTTCAGCTTGATAAGGAATATTAGTTAGTGTTTAATTAGGTACACAAACCAAAACTTTCCACAGTGCTTCCCTCTAACGCAGTAAATGGTAGTTTATATATATCGTGTGCCTGGAGACTTCAATGCACATATACTCCACGTATGGCCTAACGAAAATGGAACCACGCTGAAAAACCTAGCACATATGTTTGACTTAACACTAAGATATACATGGAGCAAAAGTCAAACATGCATTGACACCTGGAGTAATGGAAGCTCAATCACACAAATAGACCATATCGCGGTAAGCAAAGAGATAAGGGAAAGGATCAAGAAGGTTAAAGCAAAAGGACAGCAGAAAACCTACTGAAGAAAACGCTAACACTGAACAGCAGCAAACTAAAAAAACCGCTGCCCAAGGAATCACTACTTCCACATCCAGATTTTCTATCCAAGTCACTCACAACGTAAAAATTTTGTATGCGGAAATAATTGTTTATGGAACTTCAATAATATAATATTTGAAATCCTCAACCCCAAAAACCCATAAAACGATACCCCATATCGGTAGTGGGATTGGGGTGGTGATAGGGGATGGTGATGGTGGTGGATGAAGTAAAAAAATATTTTGAGGTTTCTGGTTCTTGTACACACACTAAATCACAATTTTTCTTCATGGGGTGGTAATGGGGGTGGTTAATGTCAATTTGTTTTTGAGACCTTAGCTTCTCTTGTGTATACTAAATATCAGTTTTATGGACTCTTACCTGCTTGATTTACCTATTTACCCCAAATTTACCCCAATTTTCCCCCCAACCCTTCGACGGAACAAGATGAAAATATAATCTAGTTCTAGATCTCGTTAATGTACATGTGTGTACCAAATTTCAAGTCAATATCTCAAACGGTTCCAGAGTAAACGTGCGAACAAAAAAAAAGTTACAGACACTTAAAATCTCGACGTATCATGACATTTTAAGCCTATTTGAACAATAAAAATTTTTAAAAATTTTTTTGTCGTTACTATACTTCCACTGGACGTGGAAGTAAAATGATAATCGTAATATTTTATATAATTGTTTCAAGTGTAACACAAAGCATGCTGCTGAAAATTGTCCCGCATTTGGTAATATTTGTCGATTTTGTAATAAACATCATTTTGAATCGAGTTGTTTATTTAAAAATTCTAATAAAAATAATAATTTTGGCAAAACTACGAGCAATGTCAATTATATTGATAAAGAAACTTCCGATGATAAATTTTTTATAGACTGCTTAACCATCAATAACAAAAAACTAAAAAATTACGAAACGAACTACAGGTGTGCAACTTAAGCACCGAAACATTAGAAATGGTAGAGAAAGTTTATATTACTAACAAATTTGTATGTTTTAAGGTCGATACTGGTGCAGAGTGCAACATTCTTCCTGCCAAGATTTTTAAAGAAGTGGCTCCTAACGCAGAAAAAATGGAAATAGATGTTAATCTGACAACTTATGGAGGAAATAGGATTGAGATTGAAGAATCTACAGTATTAAATTGTAAAATACGTGGTGAGACCTGTTTAATAGAATTTATAATTGTTAAAGCTGATGGTAAACCCATATTTGGGCTGGAAACATGATTCTTTAAAGGATGATGTAAAATCGTATGTATATCTTGCTAGGAGAATTCCAAAAACTTTACTACTTCACTTTGAAAGGCCGATTTTCGGCCTAATTTATTTCTTGAGGAAAAAATTTGAAAAACATTTCTTTAGTATCTACAAACAATATTTAATCGATTCCACCCCAAACGAAACTTTCCCCCATCCTCCCTTTTTACCCCCTGTCACCCCCTCCTCCCCCCTCCCACCACTTCCGAAACAACGAAAATACACGTACAAAATCAAAAATATCCTTATTCAGCAACAATCATGTTAAAATGTTTCAATGGCCTCCAAAAAAATCAACTGAATGCTGATTATTTAATAGTTTAGGGGGTATAAATAGGGGAGGTGAGTGCGGGAAAGTTTCGTTTGTGGTGGAATCGATTAAATATTGTTAGTAGATACTAAAAAAATGTTCAAATTTTTTTCTCAAGAAATAAATTAGGCCGAAAACCGGCCTTAGAGACCCTCCCTCCTTTACTTACAAAAAATGGAAAAAGAAGTTTAATTTGTAAACAGAGTCAACAGACTGGGTTAATAGATAGTAATTACTGAAAAGCCTAATAACAAATAAAGAATATGCCTTGATCCTTCTGTTTTAAATCAGTATATTAAAATAATTGTATTGATGACCTAATTATCTCAGGTAATACTGAATTGGAACATAATAGAATTTTAAAACGGGTATTAGATACATAGCCCATGCGAAAGTTGCAAAAACCCCAAAAGTGCAAGGGTAGCGACAAAATATGTCTACTCCCCCGTTTTCCAGGACGACCAACACGATGGTGATACTCGCGCGGTCCCTACCACTCTCGAACTACCCCTAAACGCAAAAAACTACCCCCTTTCTTCCATTTTTCGTTGTTAGGCATGAGCGAGGACTTGTTGGATCGGCTTTTTGTTGAGGAAACTCAATATGTTCTGTAAATTTCGCAACCACACATCCTAACAACCCCCAGGGGTTGAATCCACCCCCTCCCTCAATACTGGAATATGCAAAAAACATCCAAGCGTACCGAAAATATTTTTTTACACGTTTTCAAGGGCGGGGAACACGATGCTGATATTATTTAGCTTCCCACCCCCAAATGCATAAAGCCACCCCTTTTCTTCAATTTTTCGTTGTCAGGCATGCGAGGACTTGTTGGATCGGTTTTTTTTTTTGAGGAAACTCAATATGTCCTGTAAAATTTCGCAACCAGACATCCTAACGACCCCCCGGGGGTTGAAACCACCTCAATACCGGAACATGCAAAGAACATCTAAACGTGCCGAAAATTATTTTTTACACCAACTACCCAATTTAGGGGTCCTATTTAGGGGTAGTTGGTTAGGGATGGGAAACTAAATAATATCAGCATCGTGTCCCCCTCCCCGCCCTTGAAAACGTGTAGAAAAAAATTTCCACACGTTTGGATGTTTGTTTTGCATGTTCCAGGGAGGGGGTGGTTTCAACCCCCGGAGGTTGTTAGGATGTCTGATTGCGAAATTTTACAGGACATATCGAGTTTCCTCAAAAAAAAAACCGATCAAGTCCTCGCATGTCTAGCAACAAAAATGGAAGAAAAGGGGTGGTTTTTGCGTTTAGGGGTAGCTCGAGAGGGGGAGGGACCGCGCGAGTCTCACCATCGTGTTGGCCGTTCTCGAAACGGGGAAGTAGCCATCTTACCCTTGCATTTTTGGGGTTTTAGACTTTTTTTGCAAGTTTCGTATGGACTAATAGAGTTAAACAACATGGATTGACTTTTAATAAGGACAAGTTTCAATATAAAAAGGGGAAATTAAAATGCTTGGTTTTAAAGTACCTGAAAAGAGTTTCGAAGTTGATAATGGCAGAGTTGAAGCTATTTTGAAAGTAGAAAATCTTAAAAATAAAAAAGAACTTTTAAGATTCTTAGGTTTAGTAAAATATTTTTATTATATATATTATATATTTATTTCAAATTTGTCAAAAATTTCAGCTCCACTATGAGAATTATAATAATGTGATATTATATGGAATTGGGACAAAATTCACACTGACAGTGTAAATATATTAAAAAGTATTTTGATGTTAATTAATATTAATAAACCCTTAGTTATACAGTGGGATTCCTCTTCTGTAGGAATGGGTGCTTGTTTATTGTAAAATAATAAACCCATACCATTTGCATCTTCACTGATTGTGAAAAAAGACATGCAACAATAATAAAGCGTGAAATGGGTGCGTTTCCATTACTTTATTTATGGAAAAATGTTTAAGTTCACACCAATCATAAACCTCTAGTAAATATTTTTAAAATAGTATATTGTGTATTTAGGTGTGAAAGCAATACATTCCCGGACGACGCGCGACGATGCAAATTGTTGGCCGAGGCGCTAGCCGAGGCCAACAAGCATTGAAGACCAGGAATGTGCTTTCACACCAAAGTGCACATACTATTTTTTCTGAAATCACAATCAATATTGTTATAAATTAAGGAATTTGTATTACAATCTAACTGATTACTAATAAATACAATTTTAATGTGAGTTGGTTTGTCTGCGTGTATTTATTTACTGTCTAAAATATACATAAAAAACCGTACGGGAATGTTACTTTCCCGACCTAGGCCGGGAAAGTAACATTCCCGTACGGTTTTGTTGATTATTGGTTGGCAACGGATCTTTTCCGGTCTGTTTTCTGATAGTTTCTTAGCAACGGACTAAAATACTGGAATTGTGCATTTTTGCATTTTTCGATCTGAAATCGCGCCGAAAATGTAGACATTGTCGATCGATTTCAGAAAAAAGAAATTAACAAAATTCCTAGAAGATTACAAAGAATGCTTTTCAGGTTAATCAAATATGAACTTACAGTTTCTTGTTTACCTGGTAAAAAAATGTATATTGCAGATTTTCTATCAAGAGCAAGTTTATAAATTTTGAAAACAACTTAATAATTCATGTTATAAAGAAAAGAATAATAACTGAAACACAAAAAGATCTCATATTGTCCTTATTAAAAAAATATATTAACGGGACTTAAGAAGAAGAAAATAAAAAAAAATACAAGCTGAATTATTAAAATACTTTAATATTAGAGATGAGTTCTATATATGATGTATTATTTTTTTTTCTCAGACAGCGTAATAATTCCAAATAATAATCTTGGCATAAACAAATGTAGAACTAGAGCAAAAAAAGCATTTATTGGCCGAATATTAACAATGATATACAAAATTTTATTTCAAATTGTGATATTTGCAATAGATTTAGTAACAACAACGCCAAACTAATTCAGCCTGATGTTCCTAGTAGATCGTGGGAAAAAATAGGTATGGAAACTAAACTAAAAATGTTTTTTCTTTTTCCGGTTAGCGCGCGCACCGTTCGGAAGTTTCGTCTGCCAGCGTAATTGGGGTATGTGAAGTACATGTACTAACTACCTATGCGGACAGATATCGATAATCATTCGACTTAAAAATAAATTCCCCCCCTCTCTATCCCCCCACCATACCAAAAAGTTCCAGAGAGAAACAAACATTGTATTTATATGGTCTCTTCGATTACCGACTGGCGACAGTTCAACCAGCAGTCGGAGAGTACGGACCACCAGTGCAGTGCAGTAGTGCAGTAGTGTTGTGTCAACGATCCAAGCGAAGTGAACTACGAAGTGGCAGCCCCACACTGAAGTCGAAGAGGAGAAATATTAGACGTCTTTTTTAAGACGCTAATATAGTAAAAGATAAATAAAGTCTCCCTCACTGGAGACACCATTTATTTTACCCTTCCCCATTTACTAATCAAACATTTCTTTTCAGGTTAATAATTCTTTTTTCCCGATTAACAAACAGGTTTCTTTTACAGGTGTGAGACGAACGGCAAATACCGTGGAGGACGGTATGGGCCAACACGAGAACTCCAGAGGGCCAACCCCTACGAACATGGAGTTCGAAGAGAGGGACGACCAAGTAGCCCGCCTCATGGCTGAAAACGCAGCACTGAGGGCGCAGCTTGCTGAAGTAAACAGCAAGATGTCCCAGATGAGGGCCGACATGGCCAAACAACTAGAAGCTCAACGTGCCCAGTACTTGGAGCAAAAAGCCAGAAACGAGGTGCAAGGGGCCCAGCTAACAGAGCTGGTGGCAGCCATGAGAACCCTCCAGGCCGTCCAAGCGCAGCCCCAGGCCCAAGCGCAGCCCCAGGCCCAAGCGCAGCTCCAGGCCCAGGCCCTGGCCCAGCCCCAGGCGACCCCAGTGGTGCAACCAGCACCTAAAGAGGCCCCCAAACGGAAAGCCGACGCCGACACGGACAGTGAAGGCGAATTCACCCTTGTCACCAAGACAAGGGCGAAGAAGGCGGCAAACCAGGAGTCCCAGGTGCAACCCAGCACCCAAGAGGCCCCAAGCACCAGCCAGGCCAACCAAAGGGCCCCCAGGCCAGAAACTACCGGGGCAGACAAAACGCTCAAGATCCCACCAGTGATCCTCCGCAAGGCGGAGACATAGTCGGCTGTCCGGCAGAGGCTGGACGAGACAGGCGTCAAATTCACCAAGGCCAGGACCGTGCGAGAGGGGATCGCCATCGAGCCCCAAACGCCCGAAGATTACCGCAGGATGACGAGGATGTTCGCGCAGGAAAAGCGCGAATATCACACCTACGCCCTGCCTGAGGACAGATTACTCAGGGTGGTAATCAGAGGAATCCCCAGTGGAGTGACCGCAGACGAAGTCAAAGAGGACCTCCAGTCCCAAGGCTTCAACCCCGTGGCAGTCCACAGGATGACGTCAAGGAGGACCAAAAAAGAGATCCCCCTGATGCTTGTCCAGGTCCCCCTCAACGAGGAGAAAATACTAACGGTGAACCGCTGCTGTTCACTGGTAGTTAAGACCGAGAGGCAGAAAGCCGCCCTGGCAATTGCGCAGTGTCACCGCTGCCAAAGGTTCGGCCATGCCCAAGGACACTGCACCGCACAGGCCAAGTGCGTGAAGTGCGCGGAGCCACACCACTCCGGGGACTGCGAGAAGCCCCGAAATGTACCGGCGAAGTGTGCCAACTGCCAGGGGGCACACCCAGCCAGTTACAGAGGGTGCCCCAAGTACCCCAAGAAGACGGCGGCGGCGAAACCAGCCCCCGCAGCCAAGCCAACCCAGACCGGTGCTGCCCCTAAAAAGGCAACACCCGCAACTGGAGGCCTGAGCTACGCCAGGGTAGCTCAGGGCAAGGCAGGGAAGGGACAGGCAGGCCACAGCCATAGTAGTGTCCACGGCACGAAATGGCGACATCAGAGTGGTCTCCTGCTACCAGCCGCCCAACAACATGCTGCTAGACGCAGATCTGGACTCGGTTCTTCCCCCAGGGACCCAGACGGTTGCCATCGGCGACTTCAACGCCAAGTCCCCGGAATGGCACAGTAGGATTACAAACACTCGAGGACGAGAGCTACTGCGATTCCTGGGACGACACGATGGCAACCTGCTGGTCCTTGGCCCGGAGGGGCCGACCCATGACAATGGTGTTGGTAGGCCGGATGTCCTGGACATTGCGGTGCTGAAGGAGATGCCCCTCGAAGCCGAAATCACTGTCATGATGGATGGTTCCACCGATCACAGCCCCATTCTCCTAGAACTAGGAGAAAAGGACGGTGAGAATGTTGTAGAACTCTCCAAAATCGTCCTAAGTTGAAGACATAATCAAAATTCGACTTAGGCAAAAATTTCATTTAAAGACATTTTTGGGAGTCTGCAGAGGCGCAGATCAGTCCATAAGGACTGTTTTGGGTTCTATAAGGCGTTGGAAATGACCAGGTGAAAATTCGAAGAAACACCGAATTTTCACTTAAGAAAAATGTTTTTGGTTCAGAATATGAGAGTAGAAGTATATAATGACAAAGATTTATGAATAATATACTTTTTCAAAGGTACCATAAATTGGACTTTGAAAAATAATATTTTTGGAAGGGCGTTAAAATTTGGCCCATGAATCGATTTATCGAAAGTACGCCAAAGTTTCACTTGCAGACTAATTTTTCAAAACTGCGTTGAAATTTGGCTTGAAGATCGATTTCTCAAAAGTACGCCAAAATTTCACCCGCAGATTAACTTTTCAAAAGTACCTTGAAATTTGGCTTGAAAATCGATTTTTCAAAAGTACGCCAAAATTTCACCCGCGGATTAACTTTTCAAAAGTACCTTGAAATTTGGCTTGAAAATCGATTTTTCAAAAGTACGCCAAAATTTCACCTGCAGATTAGTTTTTCAAAAGTACCTTGAAATTTAGCTCGAAAATCGATTTTTCAAAAGTACGCTAAAATTGGTCTTAAAATGGATTTTTCAAAAGTACCACAAAGTCAGTTTAAAAAGTACCACGAAAATATAATTTAAATTATTTTTTATTTTTTATTCCTCAACCAAAGACATTGACCTTTGAGGTACGGTCATTGAAAGCCCAATTCTAAAGTATGAGCATAAAATTTTAACGATGCACTGCATCCAAAAGGCAAAATAGAAGATTTTGTCAAAGCCGGCGTAGTGCCGATAAGCAAAAATTGATAAAAATCAATGCACATGTACAAGGCCGGTTTCTCGCATAGAAAGAGTTTGGATTGACCCAGCGGCTCGCAATTTGGTCGAGCGCGTTGAGTGGTCCAGACAAAGCGATGGTAGAAAAGCCAATAACAGGGCTTTTCAAATGACAAAGTTATAGAGGAAAACGCCTTGTGCATAATAATCCAAAAATTCAATTTTGCCTAAAAGTCGCTCGAAGGTGGGACGCTGCCAAATCGATAATATTAATCGACTGTGATAAGGGTTAGTAAGTCGTGGACTGATCGAACGCCACTCAACTTATGCAGTAATAAGTCCTCTGAATGTGTTTGAGTACGTGAATCTCCACGATACAAGAACTTTAAAGCTAGGTAGTCTCTAGCGAAACTAAATTCATTGAGTAAAACTTTTTTAAGTTAATTTCAGTCAGCCTTAATTATTCATTTACCCAGAGTCTGAAATGATTCTAAAAGCTCACATTTTGATTTTGAGAAGGTACGTATGAATCTTTTCTACCTAATCGATCGTTAGCGTGAGCGCTCTCGCTTGTATGGTCTGAAAGTCACTACCTTGATTGGGGAAGGCACGATTCTTTCTTGAGAATTTTGTATAACCAATTCTGTTAAATAAACGGATTCTTTGAACTAATATTTCTTAATTGATCTTGAGGCCTGTTGACGGTCTATAATCCCTGGAACTTTCGTAGAGAAAGCCGGATGTGTCGAGTTAATTCGCATTAACGTTCGACCTTCTGGTTGCTTTACGAAGGTTTGATAGGGATTTTTTTATGCGTTTTTTGAGAAATATATTCCGTTATTAATGGACCAAAACGTGATTTTCGCGTACCAAAACTAATCCCTCCGCAGAGAAATTCTTCGGTTGGGATTTTTTTATGCAAAAATTCAGGAAATTAAGAGGTGCCTAAACCCCTAACGAGGGAATTTGGGTCCAGAGAGAGCGTAGTTTCCGATCTGTGGTAGTGCCGCCTTGGTCCCATTACTCGGCTACCGAAGTGCATCTTATCTCGAACCCGCCTGGGAGGTAGAAGAACGGGGTAATACGCGACTGGCGCCCCCTGAGAAATAAATTGGTGTCGCGTCATTTTGACGCCCGGTAGTGCGTTCTTCTACATGGCGCCCAACGTGGGGCGTTGTTAGTCAGCAGGGCTTTCTGGAAAGGATATGGATGAATCAACGCCTTTCCAGTTTTACGACGAGCCGACATCTGTGATGGACAACGTCTCTAGAGGGTTAGAGAGGCCGTGCGCGGAGGATGTACTGGGTAGTTCGGGGGTAGGCCCGAGTACCACTGAAGGAGTCATACAGCCCTCCTCAGAACAAGTGTTCGCCCAAATGGCAGCAGGTCTTGCCAAAGCTCTAAGCGAAGCCACGCACGAGCATAAGTATCGGTCGAAGCATCCAAATGCGGAATTTCATGGCTTCGAACACGAAGACCCTGAAACCTTCATTCATCATATGGAGGAATTTTTCGTCCGAGTACGAATTACGCAGGATAACGACCGTCTATATAAAATATCAGAACAGCTCAAAGACGATGCCAAGAAATGGTTCGAACAATACCGAACCCTAATTACCACGTATCCTCTATTCCTCGAGCGGTTCAGAAGCCGTTACGATTCAGGTGAAGTACTCACCGAAGCAGTAGCTAATTTATATGGCAAGAAACAAGATGCCGAGGAAAATACGTCAGTATTTATTTCCAGGAAGGTATGCCTCTTCAAGAGGATCGATCCGTTTAAGCCGGAGGCGATGAAGGCGGCTACCATCTTCAATCAGTTGAGACCTGATATGAAAATGCTCCTAAAGAGTGCCGTCATACTAGATACAAATACACTAGTGACGATGACCGAACAAATGGCCAAAATCATGGATGAGAATAAAGAATTCGAGATTCTGCAAAATGCAAAAAAAAGCAAAGACCGAGAAGCGTCCACCTCTACCGCTTCAGCTCAAGGGAATCAGCAATCGAGCAGTAACTGGAGAACGGAACCCTCCGCATTAGCGAAGCCGTCCTCCAGTTCCTTTGGTGCATCTAGGACACCATTCAATGGATCTCAAAGAAGAGATAATCCGCCAGCACCAAGGGTGCATTTTGCAAATAATATTTCCTCGCTGCCTAGAGGGGATATACCGAGAAGGGGTACTGGAGACGTAAGGAACTCCCGAGTCCCGTATCGCCCTTGCAGATATTGCCCAACGGAGCAGTGGCATTTTCATGCGGAATGCCCAAACAATCCCTATCGTAATATGAATACGGGAAACCAAGCGGGGGTCAGAGGCGATGGCCCAGGCCGAACTGTACCAGCCCCGCCTACCAGGCCCCAGCAGGCTCGAAGCGACCCTCGAGGAAGCTCCGAAGCAAGAAGTTTAAATTAAAAAACTTCGATGACCTTCCTGACCTTAATTACCTGTTTAAGGATCAAGAAGTCAACCTATCTCCCCACCGATTCACTCCATTAGAATCTATCAATCAAACCAACGACGCTTTCCCTCTGCCTCGCATTAAGATTATAATTAATAATCGAGCGGTTAACGCTTTATTGGATACAGGTTCGACAAGGAATATTATCCAACCGAAATTTTTGAACGACATTGATCAACTTACAGCTCCCCAAACTTTTGTTATGGCTTGTGGCGATGGTTTAGTAGAATCCCTCGGGACTACGACCATAAACGTTAATGTACTAGATGTACCCTTTCAGACCACGTTTCAGGTCATTCAAAATTTAAACGAAGAGCTCATTCTGGGAGCCCCCTTTTTATATGCTCACAATGTCGTATTCGATTATCAACGTAAATGTGTCTACGTCGGCACCGAAGAGCGAATAACCGTCTTCTGGAATCAAGCGGCACATCAAGCAAGGAAGCAATGCCGGCTTCCCGAAGAACTGATCATCGGAAACGATAATTTAAAACCTCTATTCGAGGAATTCGCTGAATTGTTCACCGCGGTGCCTACCCAAGCTACCACGGTGACAACGAAACATAAAATAAAAGTTAAAGACGACCGCCCGTTCAATATCAAACCCTACCCTATGTCTCCTACTAAGAAAAAAGTTATGTACGATCAAATTGAAGAGATGCTGAAAGCCGGGGTCATAGAACCGAGTACCGCTCAGTACAGTTCGCCTCCCATTATAATTGAAAGGCCCGGCAAGAAGCCTCGCTTCTGCATTGATTATCGTCACTTAAATGAAGTAACGGAAGACGAAGCATCCGTCTTACCAAAGATATACGAGAGTATAAAGGATCTAGGAAACGCCAACATATTTACGGTGTTGGACCTCAAGAGCGGATATTGGCAAATCCCTCTTGGGGAGTCGTCAAAAAACTATTCTACGTTTACAACATTAGATGGAGCATCTTACCGATTTAACGTGATGCCTTTCGGATTGAAGACCGCTCCATGTACATTCCAAAAATTTATGGCAAGAGACGTATTGACCGGCTACTTGCATCATTTCTGCAAAGTATATCTCGATGATATTATCATCTACAGTGAAAATATAGAACAGCATGTAAACCATCTGAGAGCCGTCTTTGAACGCCTACGTTTACATAATTTAAAAGTGTCACCAGAAAAATGTGTGGTAGCCACATCTAGTATAACCTATCTCGGGCATAAGATAAATGCCAATACTACTCAACCTTTAGAAAAACATATTCTGCAGATACAGAGCTATCCTGTGCCTACGACAAGGCGCCAGCTTCAGAGTTTCCTTGGCCTATGTAATTGGGTACGTGAATATATCCCTAATGTTGCAATAATTACTAAGCCCTTGACCCGACTACTCTCGAAGGACTGGCGCTATAAGTGGAATACAGAAGCCCAAGAATCCTTTATCCTACTGAAAGAGGTATTAAATAAACCTCTAGGACTGCACCGGCCAGATTTCAATAAAATGTTCATACTGCAGACGGACGCATCCTTAATAGGATTATCTGCAGTATTATATCAATTGGGGGATAATGACCAGAAGCACATCGTCTCTTATGCTAGTAATACGTTATCTCCGACGGAGAGAAAATACCATATCAATGAATTGGAATGTTTGAGCGTCGTTAATTATATAAGGAAATACAAAATATATTTGGCAGACCGCCCATTTATAGTCAAAACCGACAATCGAGCTTTACTATGGTTAAATAAGCATAAGGACGAGAAAACGAAATTTACACGTTGGTCATTATTACTTCAGGAATACAGCTTCACCATAGAACATTGTCCCGGCAAGGAAAATATATTGGCAGACTATCTTAGCAGGAATCCTCAAGGCCCAAACGTCGAAGCAAACGACGAAGAGGAA
Organism: Rutpela maculata; assembly: GCA_936432065.2. Lineage (NCBI taxonomy): Eukaryota > Metazoa > Arthropoda > Insecta > Coleoptera > Cerambycidae > Rutpela > Rutpela maculata. The sequence continues at coordinate 248,963,594 of OW386285.2, forward strand.
AGGATGTATCCACCAAAATTCTCGTACAAGGAACGAATATCAGTGATTACCACATTGGAATTAAACGATCAGGTCAGAGAAGCGCAAACGCACTCCAGAGATATCCAAGACCAAATCGAACGATGGAATACTCTAGTGCGACAAGCAGATAAAACCGAGGCAGAGGTGAAATTCGTCAATACAAGACAAGTGATAGGCAGCACACTTTGGACAAGAGGCGAAAATGTTATAGAAAAATTATACGTACCAAAACGTATGGTCATGAGAGTAATATCTCATTTTCACGACCGACCGGAAGTAGGTCACCCCGGCCGCGATGAAACTGTTAGAATCATCTCGGGCCGCTATTATTTTAATAATTTGTCGAGACTAGTTAACAAATATTTAAATGAGTGCATTATTTGTAATTCCGTAAAAAGCAGACAGTCACAACCGAAGGCTCCTCTCAGAAGCCATGCTCCATCGCATCCGTTCGAAGTTCTAAGCGTCGATGTAATCGGACCGCTTCAGCGAACCAAAGATGCAGATAACCGTTATATATTAATGGTAGAGGATGTATTTAGTAAGTGGGTCGAAGCCAAGGCGTTCACCCAAGTCAGTGGAAAAACAATAGCACAATTTATCGAAGAGGAACTAGTGGCGAGATATGGCGTTCCGAGGGTCATCATTTCCGACCAGGGAGGCCACTTCAATTCCGGCTTTTACGATACGTTCTGTACACGTAACAATATTGAAAGATTCTTCACAGCAGCTTACCACCAACAGGCCAATCCAATAGAAAGGAGGGTGCAAGAAGCTAAGAAGATCTTAAAAACCTTATTATATGGTTCACCCAACGACGAGTGGGATCGACATGTTAGTCAGATGGCATATATCTTGAGAACAAGAAAAAACGCCGCTACGGGGCATACGCCCAGTTTCGTAGTGCTCGGCTATGAATTACCGCAGATTGGTGATTGGAATATGTTCGCTTATAGACAAGAGCGTCGTAATCAAGCGGACGTTCCCCGCCTTGAAAGAGTCAAGGAGATTCGTAAAAATCAAACAAATTACCAATGGCGTTACGCGCCCAAAGTGGCGGTAACGCCGGTCGTATATAAAGTGGGAGATATGGTAATGACTAAAAGGATCAGGAAGGATCATACCTTCACACCGTCGTGGAGTGGGCCACACAAGGTTTTAAAGAGATTGTCCAATGAAGTTTACCTCATTCACAAGGGGGTAACTTCGACGAGATTACATGTCGATGCCATCAGGCCGGCACCTAAAGGAGACCCCGATGTTGAATTGGAATTGTCTGAAGAATCAGAAGATAGTCCGGATGAAATTCATCTTAGTGACGACGCTTCCTCATCAGACAATGAGATCGCGCCCAGGTCAGAGCGACGTAGCGATACCACACTAGTTCAAATCAATGTTCCCGCAAGTGCTCAAGATGAGCCGGATGTAATAAGTCGAGATCCCGAAGATGCTCGAGATGAGCCAGATATAGAAGAGTCACCTCTAGATATTTCTGAGGTCGACCACGGCTAATAGCCGTTTTCGCTTTTTTTTTTATTTTATATTTTTTCTCAAAATTCTAAGTGGCGATTTTGACCTATATGCGGTCGAATCGAAGATTTAAAGTCTACTCCATGAGCAGACATGGAAAGACGGCGAACCCGACGCAAGAGCGCGATCCGGTAAGCCTAGCTTCTCAAGAGCGAGAGCCGCCAAGTTCGAGTAATGGACGTAGGCATAAGTACGAATCAGTACGAGTTTCGGAAGCTGTTTTTCTTATGCAAGAAGACAACTTCTATTTTAATCATTTTAAGTCAACAAAATTAACGTATACCCCAAATGGAAACTACGAGTTTCAGAAGCCGTTCTTCGCTCAAGAAGACGCTTCAATTTTTTTTTATACTTTTTTCACAAGTCGTGATGACCGCACGAGTATCGTAAGCCGATTTAATCTACCTTACGAAGTAGAAACTACGAGACGAGTTTCAGAAGCCGTTCTTCGCTCAAGAAGACGCTTCGATTTTTTTTTATACCTTTTTTCACAAAGTAGTGAGGACCGCACGAGTATCGTAAGCCGATTCAATCTACCTTACGAAGAACCAATTTCTAACCATTATAAGTTAACAAAATTCATGTTAGAAAAATAGTTCATTAAAAAACAACACATTGTGTTTGTTAGTCGACGCGTCCCAGTCGACGACTTGCTAAAAAGTCAATCTAGTTGCAGAACTGCATTTTCCATGTGCAGAACTGGAAAGATGACCCAGCCTGTCGCAAGGGCGCGGCATGGTGAAGTCTGGAACTCAAAGGCGAGGACCGTCCAAGCTGCGGCATGGAGATATAGACAGCCTCTTCTAGAAAGGGCCGAAGTTAAGCAAGAGCGAGACCAGGGCAAAAAAAAAAAGCGAGTGCAACGAATTAGTGAAAGTGGACGCTAATCAAAATTGTGCTACGCTTCGCTTCGCTTCGCACCTCGACGCGGGTGTAATTAAGTTGATAAAAATGTTGTATCAACTTGGCGTATTATTTAAAAAATGTATTTATTTTTAAGTTAGATAGGCGAATCAGCCGTCTGCCCCAATTAAGGCCGTTATTTTTAAACATCTGTACCATAGGTCAGACCGTCAAATGAAGGCATACAGACATACAAGTGAATATGGAAATTAAAGGCAATCGATGAGTAGAAAAGATTCAACCAAAGGAGGGGAGTGTTGTAGAACTCTCCAAAATCGTCCTAAGTTGAAGACATAATCAAAATTCGACTTAGGCAAAAATTTCATTTAAAGACATTTTTGGGAGTCTGCAGAGGTGCAGATCAGTCCATAAGGACTGTTTTGGGTTCTATAAGGCGTTGGAAATGACCAGGTGAAAATTCGAAGAAACACCGAATTTTCACTTAAGAAAAATGTTTTTGGTTCAGAATATGAGAGTAGAAGTATATAATGACAAAGATTTATGAATAATATACTTTTTCAAAGGTACCATAAATTGGACTTTGAAAAATAATATTTTTGGAAGGGCGTTAAAATTTGGCCCATGAATCGATTTATCGAAAGTACGCCAAAGTTTCACTTGCAGACTAATTTTTCAAAACTGCGTTGAAATTTGGCTTGAAGATCGATTTCTCAAAAGTACGCCAAAATTTCACCCGCAGATTAACTTTTCAAAAGTACCTTGAAATTTGGCTTGAAAATCGATTTTTCAAAAGTACGCCAAAATTTCACCCGCGGATTAACTTTTCAAAAGTACCTTGAAATTTGGCTTGAAAATCGATTTTTCAAAAGTACGCCAAAATTTCACCCGCAGATTAGTTTTTCAAAAGTACCTTGAAATTTGGCTCGAAAATCGATTTTTCAAAAGTACGCTAAAATTGGTCTTAAAATGGATTTTTCAAAAGTACCACAAAGTCAGTTTAAAAAGTACCACGAAAATATAATTTAAATTATTTTTTATTTTTTATTCCTCAACCAAAGACATTGACCTTTGAGGTACGGTCATTGAAAGCCCAATTCTAAAGTATGAGCATAAAATTTTAACGATGCACTGCATCCAAAAGGCAAAATAGAAGATTTTGTCAAAGCCGGCGTAGTGCCGATAAGCAAAAATTGATAAAAATCAATGCACATGTACAAGGCCGGTTTCTCGCATAGAAAGAGTTTGGATTGACCCAGCGGCTCGCAATTTGGTCGAGCGCGTTGAGTGGTCCAGACAAAGCGATGGTAGAAAAGCCAATAACAGGGCTTTTCAAATGACAAAGTTATAGAGGAAAACGCCTTGTGCATAATAATCCAAAAATTCAATTTTGCCTAAAAGTCGCTCGAAGGTGGGACGCTGCCAAATCGATAATATTAATCGACTGTGATAAGGGTTAGTAAGTCGTGGACTGATCGAACGCCACTCAACTTATGCAGTAATAAGTCCTCTGAATGTGTTTGAGTACGTGAATCTCCACGATACAAGAACTTTAAAGCTAGGTAGTCTCTAGCGAAACTAAATTCATTTAGTAAAACTTTTTTAAGTTAATTTCAGTCAGCCTTAATTATTCATTTACCCAGAGTCTGAAATGATTCTAAAAGCTCACATTTTGATTTTGAGAAGGTACGTATGAATCTTTTCTACCTAATCGATCGTTAGCGTGAGCGCTCTCGCTTGTATGGTCTGAAAGTCACTACCTTGATTGGGGAAGGCACGATTCTTTCTTGAGAATTTTGTATAACCAATTCTGTTAAATAAACGGATTCTTTGAACTAATATTTCTTAATTGATCTTGAGGCCTGTTGACGGTCTATAATCCCTGGAACTTTCGTAGAGAAAGCCGGATGTGTCGAGTTAATTCGCATTAACGTTCGACCTTCTGGTTGCTTTACGAAAGTTTGATAGGGATTTTTTTATGCGTTTTTTGAGAAATATATTCCGTTATTAATGGACCAAAACGTGATTTTCGCGTACCAAAACTAATCCCTCCGCAGAGAAATTCTTCGGTTGGGATTTTTTTATGCAAAAATTCAGGAAATTAAGAGGTGCCTAAACCCCTAACGAGGGAATTTGGGTCCAGAGAGAGCGTAGTTTCCGATCTGTGGTAGTGCCGCCTTGGTCCCATTACTCGGCTACCGAAGTGCATCTTATCTCGAACCCGCCTGGGAGGTAGAAGAACGGGGTAATACGCGACTGGCGCCCCCTGAGAAATAAATTGGTGTCGCGTCATTTTGACGCCCGGTAGTGCGTTCTTCTACAAGAACACGACAACATTCATCAAAAGGAGGACGGACTGGGAAGTGTTCCGTGCAGAACTGCAGAGGAACATCTCACACATTCCCAGACTCGAAACCGAGGCAGACGTGGAGAGGGCCATCACCTCCCTGGAGGACCAGATCCAGGCGGCACTAAGGGTAAGTACCACCGAGACGGAAACAAGGACCACCCAACGGGCCCTGCGAAACCGGCGGACTCCCATGCCCCCGATCCACGGAGAGAATGGTGTTGTCTACACTCGCCAGGAAAAAGCCGAGGCTTTTGCCGACAGCTTGGAACTGCAGTGTAGGGAAAACCAACTCGATGATGAGGACGAGGACTGGGAGGACGACGTGAGGCGCAGGGTACGTAGGATGAACCGTCCGCCAGATGAAGACCACATCCCCCCGACCAGCCCCGAGGAGGTCAAGGAGATCCTAAGGAGCCTAAAACCCAGGAAAGCTCCAGGATGTGATGGCATTGGGAACATCGCCCTCAAGAAGCTGCCCCGGAAAGGAGTAGCGGCGATGGTCAACATCATCAACGCAATGTTGAGGTTGAGACACTTCCCTTCCAGGTGGAAAAAGGCCGACGTCATAGTCATCCCAAAGCCAGGTAAGAACCTAATGTTTCCTTCCTCTTACAGGCCAATCAGTCTACTCCCAGCGATGAGTAAGGTAGCCGAACGAGTCATACTCAAGAGGATAGCCGAGAAGACAGAAGAGCTGGAAGTCCTCCCAGACGAGCAGTTCGCCTTCAGGACAGGGCACTCCACCGAACTCCAAGTGCTCCGCCTCACCGAGGAGGTCACGAAGGGGTTCAACCAACGACAGGTCACGGCAGCGCTGTTCCTGGACGTTGCCAAAGCCTTCGACAGGGTCTGGCACGACGGTCTCCTAGCCAAAATGATGAGTATGGGTTACCCCATTGCACTCATCAAGCTAGTGAGATCATACCTCCACAGGAGACAGATGAGGGTAAAGATCGTGGACAAGATGTCCACGTACAGAACAATGGAGGCAGGAGTCCCCCAAGGCTAAGTGCTGTCCCCCCACTTGTTCTCCATCTTCACATCCGATCTACCCCGGACGGAGAGGACCTCCATGGCCCTCTACGCCGATGACACAGCCCTGACTGCCAGATCCTGGAGTTCCAGGCTAGCCACCAGAAACCTCCAGGAGGCGGCCACCCTCCTAGAGGACTGGTGCAACAGATGGAAGGTAGCCGTCAACGCCGAGAAGAGCAAGGCGGTACTCTTCAAGAAGGTAAGAAAACAAACCCCCACAGGTCACGTTTCCATGTTTGGGGAGGACATCCAATGGCAAGACTCCGCCAACTACCTTGGCGTGGTCATGGACAAAGGCCTAACATGGAGACTGAACACGGAGGCCATCGTCAAGAAGGCCAGGAGGACGAGAGCCCTAATCTACCCGATGACGGGTAGACAGAGCAGACTCAACCTGAGGAACAAGCTCACGCTCATCAGGTCCCTCATCCGGCCTCAGCTGACGTATGCTTCGGTAGCTTGGGGCTACCAAGCAAAGAGCTACCTCCAGCAGATCCAGAGAGTGGAGAACGTTGCCCTCAGAACGGCAGTCGACGCACCCTGGTTCATCCGCAACGAGGACATCTACAGGGACCTGGAATACACCCCGGTCACTGAGATCATCAAGCAGAGAGCCAGAAAGATGTACGCCCTTGCCGAGGAGCATGGGAACCCACTAGTCAGGGAGGCCACTGACTATGACCCAGCAGATGCTCCGAGGCACAAGCGGCCGAAGGTGCAGCTCCTGGATAACGGGTGAGTATGAGAAGCATACCACCAACCGACGATCCACCCCCACGGAAGAGACATGACGATACCCAACCACCCACCCAAGACCCTGCGGGTACCGGACAAACAATCGTCCAGTACCTGTAGTCCCCCTAGCTCCGGGCAGACCAAAAATGCTACCAAAGCAGTTAGGCCTGCCCTTCCTCGAGCTACACAGCTCATCCTTACCCTACCGATGATCCGGATGACAGGATGCCTCTTGGCATCTTGTGTACCGGCAGTCACTCCAGCCACAAACCCAAAACACCCAACAGACCGATGACTACCCCCCGGGGGGCAAACAAGCTGAAGAAGAACAGAAGACGAAGAAAGAAGAACGCCAGAAGAGGCCTTAGCCAGCAAGGTCCAACGAGCCAGGACCCAGGGAGGTGGACCGAAATCGTCTGCACCGCTCACATTTGTGAGTGGGGCCGACGTAAAGTAAGTTCGCCCGCCCTGCACGAGGCCGGTCCCCGGTCTACAGCGATGTACTGGGGTAAAGGGCAATAGTCCTGCCCGGCCCCAGACATCCGAGACCGACATCTCTAGCCAAGAATATTGGCGCCGACTGGCAGACGGTAACCACTCGTCGTCGAATTTGCACGCTCTTTCCTAGACTATAGAGAGGGTACAATCATTGAAATAAAAATTAGAGAGGTTTATTCTATGCATTATAATCATAGAAAAAACCATTTTTCGGGAAAATCTTGCGCGAGTCATAAATTATAGTTGTACGACATTACATCCTCCTACTTCAGCAGCTTCTGACTCAAAATCTATTAGAGCTATAAAAATCCATTTTTATAGCAACATTTCCCCTCTCTAGACTCTTCGAATAGAATAACGTTTTGCTAGAAAATTCGAGAAACCGCAAAGATGCACCTTTTTAGGAGATTAGGTAGTGAAGCTCACCATTTAGGGTTGGAAACTTTTTTACTTAGAATTTTCACCAACAATCTGAACATTTTACCAACATTTTAAGAGATTATTAATTTTTTTTCTAAAATGTTTAGTTTCCACAGGCTTCTGGTCAAAATGTGATATTAACTGCAGCTTCGAGCAAATAGATTTACTTTCAGTAGGTCAAAAGACATTAAATAAACCTATGATCTAAGAACATCACGTTGTGTCTTTTTGTAGGCAAGCAAAGGATCATGTAACTCATATGTAAAACACGTAAAGTCAAATCATCAACAATAATCTAATCCAGAATCTCAAGATGTCTCATAAAAAAACCATTAAAGTTAATCCAATTTAATAATTTGATATCTTATAACTAATTATGTTTTACTGATATACATATTCTTGATTTGAACATGACATTATCTTGATACTCTGTACTGTAAATTTTTGTACAAAGGTAAGTAGATACCAACCATATCTACATCAGAATAATTGTAAAGTTCACGAAGTTAGTGAATGTTTTATTTGCAAAACGGACTTATAAGAACAAATATATATTGGCAATCTAAAATATCTCATTCAATTTGCAAATTGAATTTCATTAAGTGTGTAGTGTACATATTATTTATATTTCTTTTCAAATTTCTTATCAAATGTGAATTGGGCACTGCTTGAAAGGTAACAGATAGATATTTGTCTCACAATGGAATCTCAATGAAATATGATTTATGTGTTTCTCATTAGCTGGATCAAAAAGTGGTATACTCGTATTAGTACATAATGCCGACTAATTTCAACAATAACGTTTTAAACTTTATTGATGGGGTGAGCGTAGAGGCATCTTGATTGATACAAGTATGTCGATACAGTGAAGTAACGTTCATCGAGGTTAATACTTGGATGGGTGAGTCTAGGGAAACACGGCGATCTCGTCCCACCTTCTAGCGGCTTGTATATGAGTGTATACCTAGAAGCTATGTAATTTAAGATGAGGATTACTAGTGGACATACCACCTTTCGAAGGGAATGTAAAGAAGTCGGCCCCTTGTGGGATAGCTCGTGTGCCTAAAACTACTTGATAAAACTTAAAACTAGCACTGGCACTACACTCACAAAATTTATAATTGTTAATATGGGAAAACAGAATTAAACGAAAAACCCATTTGAATGAATGACGACCTTGCGGTCTGATCGCCGGCAAAGAAGGTAGAGTGGTAGGAAGCTGTGGTTTAAAAAATTTGGATTTATCAGCAATTTTCGACCTAGAGGGGATTTAGAAAAAACAAAAAGAATATAAAAAGAACAAAAAGATAAAAGAACAAAATTGTACAAACATAAAGAGGGGGAAGGAGGGATTGGAAAGTTGGAAAGTTGAGGAAAGATAAAGAGTAAGGGTAGAGGTGAGTTGTCGTAGGAGGAAGTGTGGCTAAGGAAGTTGCTTGGTATGGTAATGGGTGTTTTATATTGAAAAGTATGGCATTATACTCTCTGATTATATTGCGGATTAGCGAACTACCGCCCAGTTTGAATTGGCAGAATTTTTGTGAAGTTTCTTGGACGTAGTCCGCTAGTGGGGTTATGTCGTGGCAATATGCATAGAGATCTCTGAGAGGTGTACCTATGGAGTCTGAAATGAGGCGCATAAATTTGTGTTCTAATACTCGCAATTTCTGCATTGTCGTTGCAGGGATGCTGCACCACACCGGCGCCGCATATGTGACGACCGGCCTGATTACCATCGGGTACAACAACTTTTTATTAGTCCTGTTGATTCCACGCCAGGAGCGGATACAGACGCCTGGACATTGCGTACAGTCTCGTTAACGTGGGTATTGAACGTCAGTCGCTTGTCCAAGTTATCCCCCAGATACACGCACTGTTTGATTGGAATTTAGCGACCACTGATCGAAAGTGGCGTTAAAATCCGGTTTTCGGTGAAACGGCGCGTGAATAGAATCAACTCCGACTTCTCGGCGTTGATCCGAATCTTTCACTTGTAATACGCCTCAGCGCGAACCATGCGCGCTTCTAGCGGCATGTTAGTGCCTGCGCGTTATGCGAGTGCACGTACATGGCCGTTGGATTAAAAGTTTTCGTGCTGGACAGTTGCATTAACTACATGAGAAATATTATTGTCCTTCACGGTTTTTTCCTTAATTATTGGTGGGCGGGCGGATGGATGGACGGACGAACGGACGGGCAGATAGACAAACTAATGAAAAAAAAAAAACTTTAATTTTCATAAATTCGAAGAAATAACGACGATTTTATTAAAAAAGTGTGATGACGACCATTGCTACTCTCACAAGTTCTTCGTTTTTTATAAGATTGTACGATTAATTAATAATCTTTTTCCCTGACTGTCCCGAAAAGTGCTCTAAAACACCCTGCTAACTACTCCTGAAAATTATTGATTTCACACAGCGTGTAACAAATTTGTAACAAGAATAAATAAAAACTTTGACTTAGGAGAAATGTATTTAAAGACAATTTAGATCATAACAGACCATATTTGAGGCATCAGCGCCGCAGACTGGCACAGAAGGATTCATACACGTTCGTAGAGACGCAAGACACAACCAGGTGAAAAGTCGAGAAGCACCGAATTTTCACTTGGGAAAATATGTTTATGTCCAGGCCGTAAGCGTAAAAGTGGTCATGGAAAAGTGTACTGAAAATAAAAGTATATTTTTGGTACAGAAGAAAGTTATATTATACTTTTCAAAAGTGGACAAAGAAAAGAAGATATTTAACTTTTAACAAAGTACGTTAAAAGTGTAAACATTTTTAATATTTTTAACTTTTTTATCGCTTTGCGAAACATGATGAGTGTTGAGTGGAGACACAGTCATTGTGGATATCATTCAAAAGAATGACTATAAAACTTTAACGAGGTGACGTACTAAAAGGGCTAAACTGAAAAATGTGACAAAGGCGCATAGCGTCTTTAGGCAATTATTAGACAAAAATTAGCAAAAATGGACAATACCGGTTTCTCGAATAAAATTTTGGATTCATCCAGCGACTCATCAGTTGGACGAGTGCGTTGGAGAATCGGCAGAAAGCTGTGGTAGCAGAACTAAATGCAAGTCTTTAAAGATGTCAATGTTATAGAGAATACCGCCTTGTGCATAAGTAAGATAAAAATGCCATTTGTATAAAGTCGGTCAAAAGCGAAGTCGTGTCACATTCCTTTACTTATATTAAACCTATAAGAGGGCCGGTACGTCGCGATGCAGGAAAGTTGAACTTCAATTGAGCTCCGTTCTTGTGAATGATATAGTCACTAAAAGGAACCTTAAAACTAACCACTAGTGTTCCAAAATGTTGCAAAAGTAAAATATGTTTATATTATTTTCGATCAGTTCCAAAACCAAAGTTCATACATAAACTTCCGAGGAAGTTGTGTGAATCTTTTTACCTAATCGATTGCTACTACACGCTCTCAGTTAAATGGTAGTTGCGAAACCAAAGTCCTCACTCGTCCTTGTTCTACTTAGAGAGGCATTTCATTGAAATATATAGATTATCTTAGATAGGATATTGCATAATATTATTGGTATTTATTTATTTTGGATCTAACCAATAAACGGTATTATGGTATTATTCGAACTGTTGCATTTTATTGATTGAATGGCTGATTTTCAGCCTCAAGAGCTTTTGTGTATTAGGCCGGAATTGAGTATCGGGCGTCTCCAGACATCCATAAGTTTGTAACTCAATAACCGGTCGCATCACGAAGACTCGAGAAAGATTTTTTTATGAAGTTAAATCAGAGATCTCTAAATCACAAGATCGATTAAATTGTTAGGTAAATAAGATAAAGTGAGTGCATCAATAGAGAAACCAATTTTTTGGAAGAGCACCGTTAGCAATCTACGGTAAGTACAGCTTTTACCTTTCTCGTCTGTCAAATATCTCATAAATATATATAGAACCAGCCTGGGAGTGGAAAGCCACATACGAACAAGGAAGAACGCGACTGGTGCCCTTTAATAAATAAATTGGTGTCACGTCCTTCAGACGCAGTAACACCGTGTTAAGTGCTCCTTATTCTATCATAATAGTGCATTCAAAACAGTTGAAGTTGTTTCGCAGTCTTGGTTTAGAAACGTTAAATTATAGATAATATTATGACATTCAAGTTAATTTTGAAATTTATTTAAATATGGAAACTGAGGGCTGTCGTAGAAAAAGTATAGTGTGTAACACGTATGAAAATCGCTTTTCACACTTGTAGTACAATATGTTATTTATTTTTTGTGTAACTGCCATAGTTTTCTAAATATTTGATATTTAAACTACATACTTCGTCTTATAAATGTTCAGACGCCATCTTTAAATTTCTATAACGCCGAAACTATTAACTTTAAAGAAATTATATAAAAAAAACTAATTCATTCTCAGTTCATAAGATTTCTTAACAGCCTTAAGAACTTTTCGCTGAATGTGATACCTTTTGAGTTTTTCGACAAAAACCATTTTGAGAAACCTGCTTTCTGGAGAAAAAAATCGCAATTTTCAAATCATTATAACATAAAGACAAACCAATTTATTTGAAAAATTGCATAGAACCATTTTTCTCAAAATTGTATTTTCTTTCAGCTATCTTTTTTGAGTGCCCCCTAAAGGGAGGCATCCACCCTCTATAAAATAGTAAGCCTCCGCATAATGTAGATGCCTTCCTATGATGCATTTACTATTAAATTACATGTAAAAAACGATATTTAATTCATATGACAATATTTATAAATTAAAAATTAAGTATGTAGAATGTTTTTTAAACTTTAAATTCTTCAAAACATTCCCTAAGATAGAATTCACTTCTGTAGTCTATATACTTAGTAACATGAGGTGTCAAAATATTTCATTTCCGGCTACCAGCGCCAAATACACAGACCTTAGGTAGACAGACTCGACGCGAGAGACATTCTCTCTCGCATCCTGTGCACCTTTGATCACGTCATCAAAATAGCCGCCATGTTACGACGTCTTGACTTCTGTAAGTTGTAATATCTCAGTAACTAATGGTCGGATCTTGATTTTCCTTTGAAGCTAATAAGATGTACTTTGAAAAAATTCCATTCATTCTATTTGCTTACCAATTCAATTTTTATGTCGATAGGTCAACACAGTCGTATTCACGATGTTTTCAATCATCCTGAACTCTGCCTGCGCCTTCTATATAAGGTATACAGAATAATTCAGTAATGCCAACACAATAACAAGCGCAAGCAATACCTTGTCCGTAGCTGTGGCCAACTTGCTACATTGTTGGTCACTATTGTGAATGTTATAATCTGTGTTTGGGCCATACGATTTAGTGCTTTTTAGTTGAACGTTATAAAAGTGGTGTCATGTAATTTTCAGAACATAATATGCTTAATTCATTTGTGTTTTAAGCATTAGCTGACACAAAGACTATTTTCTCAAAATTTGAAGACGAAGAATTGGCTACTGTGAATAAGAGTAGAGTAGTTTTATAATGCCGCAAGTCTGTTTCTTCAGCCTACGAAAAGGGAAAGGACCAATTTTGAACATACATGAATAAGCTCGTTATACTGAGAAGAACATCTAATCATGACTTCAAAAAATGTAATAACCTCCTCCTGTAAAAAAATAATTCTGTGGAATAAAAACACAAGAAAAAATCGTCGCTCTAAGAAGAGACAGCAGTGTTTTTGAAAAACTTCATCCCTTAAAAATAAATATTATTGTTATAAAATATTATTTTGAATATTCAGCAAATATCTTTCAAAGAAATCATTCGTTCTTTTCATATATCATTGATCTAAATCTTACCAAGCTAGAATATCAACAAGGAGTCCCCTTACGAATTGATTTGTCAACTTCTTTCATACACCTACTATATCTAACATTCAATATGAAAAACATATTGAAGATCTAATTCTGATCATGCCAATATGTTATAAGAAATCCTCCCTTACGAGGAAATCTTTCAAGCATCTCTAGCCCTACCTAGAGGATACTCCGTCAAAAACAAACATTTGTTACACTTCAAAGCCAAGAACTACTAAAAGTACCCAAAATACCATCACTTAAATTAGGCAAATGGATATCAAACCGTTATTTGTTTACGAAAACAGCTCATAATACTACAGAAAAGCCTTTTCGTCAGGTGTCCGACCTAATAATTGAGAAAGCCGGTCTTATCCACGTGTTACCGTCTCAGCAAAGAGAACATTCCAATAATACAGTAATTGCAATGTTCAACCATATATTCTGATGAAGATTCCAGTCTGTGTATAGTGTGAATATCGTGTTGGATCAACACGTAAATAGAAGTTTAAAGACTTACAACAGACAATCGAAAAATTCAGGACCAAGAGTAGATGTGAAGTTCAATGTAATAATGCTAATGTCTTCGGCAAGTTTTTAGTACACAGCAAAAATAAGTAGGAACTTTTTGGATTTTTATCCAAAAACTCTGCTAAAATTACATTATCCTGTGGTTAGCTCTGACAGTATCATATCTGTAATGTATATTTTGTCAGTAGTTAGCGCAGGTTAAATTGTATACTATGCACCTACGCACGAGATGTCGAAAACGACAGTTAAGTTTCAATTTTGGTTGTGGACACTTGTATGATTCTTATTTGTAATTTATTTTGTGTAGTAAGTTATTGTGTGTTTACTTATAATAACAATCCTTACTCCAAACGTTACACTGGCGACGAGAATAAAGAAATTACCAAAAAGTTGTTAGAGTTTAGTTCTGTTAAAAAGTGATTGAAAAGACAACACGTACAAGTGTTAGACAAGTCGAAATGGCGGGCGAAGGTACCTTATATGGCATGCAGAGAGTTTAATCCTGATATACACGATTTTAACATACACGTAAAACGTTTAGAACAGTTATTTGTTACCAATAAAATCAGTGATAATAAATTAATACGTACAATGTTATTAAATGGTTTCAACCAGGACGCATACATTTTATTAGACAATTTGTGTTTACCTGGAAGTGCCGAAACGACAGAGTACGAAGAACTCGCGCAAAAACTAAAAGATTATTATTCGCCAGTACGTGTAGTGTTTGCTGAGCGATATAATTTTTATGCAACAAGTAAACTCTCAACTGAATCGTTACAGGAATACGCAGCGCGTCTACGAAAATTAGCTACATATTGTAAGTTTGGGCAATTATTTAGACAGTGCTTTGCGTGATAAATTCATAGTAGGACTAGAGCCTGGTAAAGTAATGGACAAATTGTTTACTCAAAACGAATCACTAACGTTTAAAGCGGCGCTAGAACTTGTGCTAATGACAGAGTCAGCGCAAAGTGGTTATGGTATTAGCAGTATTCCAGTAAATGTAAAGAAAGAACCGTTGGAGGTACATAAACTCAGGCGGTGGTGGCCGAAGCGGCAGCAGGAACAAGGATTTGGAACCAGGACTCCTCACCACCCCGCATCATCGAGAGCAGGTAGTAATAAGAGGTTGCCCAACTCTCAGCAGACTAAAGGTAATACGAGTTCTTGCTGTAGTGTATGTGGTGGTACAAATCATAGTTCTGCAAATTGTTTTTATCGCAATCACACTTGTAACTTCTGCGGAAACCGGGGACACCTACAAAAAGTTTGCCGTAAAAAGAAACAAAACATACATTTTTTACAAAATAATACTGAATGTAGTGGTACTAGTATTTTAAATGAATCAGCTGTTCCTAATGAAAACTTTTTAGATTTGTTTTGTTTACGTTCTCAAGATGGAAAACCCATAATGGTTAATGTTTACTTAAATAATAAATTGTTCGATGCAGAATTGGATTCAGGCGCTGCAGCGTCCGTTATTTCTGAAAGTATGTGGTTAAAATATTTTTAAAATATTCCATTGTCAGAAACAGGTTCAGAATTTGTTACTTACGTCGGCGGCAGAATTACGCCACTAGGAAAAGTTTGTTTAAATGTTTCATACGGAAATAAAAGTCATTTACTTTATTTCTACGTAATTAAAAACGGTGGTCAGCCATTACTAAGCAGAGATTTCATTTATAAATTCAATTTGATATTTAAGGAAATTAATTATACTGAAACTATAAATAAAAATGAAACTGATCGAATTATAAATAAATATGCTGATGTATTTTGCGATAAACTAGGGACTTTCAACAAACTTTAAAATTAAAATAAATGTAAAAAAGGACGCAGTTCCGAAATTTTTTAGAGCCCGGCAATTATCGTATTCTATAAAGGATAAAGTGGTTTAAGAATTAAATAAATTGATCCAAACAGGGATCTTGCAAGAGGTTGAAAATACCGGTTGGGGAACGCCTATAGTACCCGTACTTAAAAATGATAATGTGCGTATTTGTTGCGATTATGAATTGACTATAAATCCCCAGATCGACATAGATAGGTACCCGTTACCGCTTGTAGATGATGTTTTTGTAAAAATCAAAAATGGTGTCCATTTCTCTAAAATTGACTTAGCTCAAGCGTATCAACAATTTTTATTAGTTGATGATTCACGTAAATATACAACAATATCCACACACCGAGGTTTATTTATGTATACCCGATTGCCGTTCGGAATATTCGTCTGCTCCAGGACAATTTTAACGTATCATGGAACAATTATTTGGTAATATTCCAGGCGTTACTTGTTTCCTAGATGACATTTCGATTACAGGTCAAAATAAAAATGAACACATTGAAAGGTTATGTTAAGTTCTAGGTATTCTAAAAGAATCCGGATTAACTGTAAAAATTGAAAAGTAAAATTTTTTTCAAAGATCTGTTGAATATTTAGGCATGATTATTGATAAAAATGGTTTATCGAAATCAGAAAAAAATGTTAAAGTTATTTTGGAAGTCCCCCCTCCGAGTAATTTTACACAAGTAAAATCATTTTTAGGTATGATTAATCATTATCATAGATTTGTACCAAATGTCCCTAATATTTTATATGCTTTGTATAATTTGATTAAAAATGACACCGAATAGTGCTGGTCTGATGAATGTCAAAATGCATATGACAAAATTCGCGAAATATCGTGTCTCCGCAAGTTCTTGCTCATTACAATCCTGAACGAGAATTAAATTTAGCTGGGGATTCTTCAGATTACGCTTTAGGATTTGTAATTTCGCATACTTATAAAAATGGTACTGAACGACCGATATATTTTTGCATCACGGACGTTAACGAATTCTGAAAAACGTTATTCTCAAATAAATAAAGAAGCATTGGCCATAGTGGCAGGCGTAAAAAAATTTCATCATTACGTATACGGTCGAACTTTTAATCTTTACACGGATCACCAAGCTTTAGTTGCTATTTTCGGATCAAAACATGGAATACCAGTTATGGCAGCTAATAGGTTACAAGCTTTATTTTTATCTGGTTATAATTTTAATATTAAATATATAAATTCGAACAAAAATATTGCAGATTTTCTATCAAGGCTCCCACTACAAGAAAATGATTATGAAACGATCGACACAGATGAAAATCTAAATTTAAATTTTATTGAAAAAAATGAGCATTTACTGATTAACACTGAAATTATTCTAAATGAAACAAAAACTGACCCAATTTTAAAAAGAATTTATGATTTTGTTAAAGCAGGGTTCATTTCAACTGAGTTTCAAAACTTTTTGAAAATGAATGGTATTGAGCACATGACGTCACCACCTTATTACCCCGAATCAAATGGTGCTGCAGAGAATACTGTTAAAACAGTTAAACAATGCATTTTAAAAGAGTTAAAAACAAGATACGATTTAGTAGGCAAAATTACAACTGAAAAAAATATTTCCGAAAAAGCTCTAAATTCGTTTCTGCTAATATGCAAATCTGAACTCTGGAAATAAAATCGTGACATTATGACGGCCATTTTAAGAAGGTCATCGGCGGCATACGGGACGTCCAAGAGAGTGTCTCCCGGTGAATTTTCGCAGCTCAATACATATACAAGGTCTGTGTAACATTTGGTGTTTGTAGCCGGAAGTGAAATATTTTGCAGTAAGTTTCTTAGTTTTCTATACAACTTCCAGTCTGTTTCTGGCATATTTGTTCGCAGAGTACGCCATCGAAAACTGAAGTTTCCGATAAAAGTATTACTCTATGTATCAAACAATTAATATTTCTTGAAAGGCACTTGCATGTGTTTATTTATTAATACTTCGCAACCACTTGATCAGTGGAAATATTAAGTGTTTGTTAATTACTAAATATGAGTGATATTATTTTAATACTTATAATGAAGCACGTAAGCACATACCTACCTACTACATTGAGCAGCTGTAATATCTGATATAACTGTAAAAATATATTTTATTTTTCACCTGCATACTATTTGTTTATTATACCTTGAATACGGTTACCATAAAGATGCTCATAATGACCACGGGCATAATGAGCGGGCGTTATGGCCATAATGCCGTTATATGAGAAGCAAAGAAACGAATGAGAAAAAAAGAAGTAAATGTTATACCACTAAATATTTGTTAAAAATTTTGAAGAAAATTAAAAGTACGTTTTTTTAAACTTTTCTGAAAAATTATGTGATCACTAGTACTTTGGCATGCTTTTAAAGACGATTCACCTGAAAAATCTAGCAACATTGTACTAGGTTACTAAATTTGAAAGAACAGGACATACTGACAATTAATAAACGTCAAAGTATCAACAAATATCATAGACTACTAAAAAAAAATGTATGAAAAATCAATTTTTCGTTAAAAAAATATATTTTTCGTGAAAAATAAAATGTTTTATGCACCACGAGCATTATTAGATTATAACGCCCATCGGGTAACATGCATCCCCCGGGCCAAGGGCCCCCAGGCTGCATCATGTTACCCTTCGGGCGTTATAATCTATATAACGCACTTGGTGCATAAATAACTAGTATGCACGCATGCCTTTTGCAAACATTTTAATTTAATTTTTTTTTACAAAAAATGTACTATCTTAGGATATTTCTGAGAACAATAAAAATAAAAATAAAAATAATAAAAATTTAATCTATTGTGACAAGCTTTATACCCCCAGAGACATCTATGAGCGTTCACTCCAAGTTCAAAAGATAGACAGTAAACAAAGAATAATTCAGGTGGTTGGTTCAACAATCATCTCAGAGATGGCGCGCGCGGTGTTATAATCTGGACTTCTGGAAATCTCTAGAGTGATGACATCATGACAGAATATTCTAGATCCCTCATCTTTGGGTAGTATATAAAGACATGAAGAAACTGAGAGTGACAGTTTTAGTTTTGATAGCAGTACAGTTCAAGTGAGCAGAGCAGTAAACCAACTGGTAAAAGGGACAGAAGTAGTGAATTATAGTACACAATGTAAAATTAGTCAAGTAATTAATTGTTGTAATTAGTACGTAAGTTAATAAATTGGGGTTTAGTGTTACCCTGGTGTTATAATTTCCAGATCCATGATACAGGGTGTTTACAAAAGGAGTGTAAACACGTAACACTATTGTATAAATAGCAGCAGGCTCGTTACGACAATAAACTCAACAAACCTTTTTAAATTTAAAGTCCTTAGCTAGTAGCCCTATGTCATACTAAAATGGAAAAATGTTGGTTATTTTCGTAATTTCACAAACTTCTTTTAAAAACTTAGGAGGTGACAGTGGTGTTAAACTAGAAGCTTGCGCTAGGCTAGCGCCACAATTCTTAGAGCTAGCACCTCTCCCTACTAATAACTACAAAAAAATTGCACTGATGGTGGGTAACTATACAGCAACTTTCTTAAGTAGTCAAAATTCAACCAAATCGAACTTTACTATTATTTTCGCTAGCGCTTCTTAAACTGAAATTTGCAGATCTTTCAAATTTTAAATTATGGTCTTTGTGGGTTTTGTGATATTTATAACAAGTCATATTTTGCTCTACTGGCAAGTTGCTAATCTTATTATCTGCATTCTTCGTCGAGTCTTGGAATCGCAGTTACCGGTATTGTCAACAGAATATATAAGGTCGTATCATCTGCAAGTCTTAAGTTATATATCTTGTTTCCACCTGTATGTATACTACCCTGCCAGTTCCCAGCACACGTTACATCACGGATTTACTGTTAAGACTCAATTACACGGCGGCGCAACGGCTCAACGAACCACGAACCATGAGCCGTCTGACATAGGTGGCTCGCTATTGGCTCGCGGTTCGCGGTGCGTCCATCGGCTGTCGGTAAATTTCCACGGATCAAAGGACCCGAGCTCGTCGGTTCGTACAGGTTCATATTATCACAAACCGCTTGCTGTGCAGGTCACAGTTTATTTATTAATATAGCCGTGCTTTGTATTTTTTCGGTGTTATTTTGGTATTAAGGGTATTATGGCGTGGTCTACAGACAAAACTTTAGAATTTATGGAATCCAAAACATGAGAGTTTTTTTTACCTACCTTTCTCTACTTTTCAAATGCAACACCATCCTTCACCTCTTTTTGCCCTACATCCATGATCTTCGATGCAGTAGTGACTAGACACTGGACAAATAATAAACAAGGTGCCACATTTTTGTACGAACCAAATGCTTCGCAAATCTGAACGAATTACGTGCCGTATTGACATCCTTGGTTTCAAACAGGTTTCAAGCAGGCGAATCATCAAACACGCACCAGGCTCCTGGTCCGTCAAACCACGTGCCGTGTAACTGCGCCTTTATTATAGATATAAATAGGATTGCTGACAAAACACGGCCAGGGTTCTAAAGCCAAGACATCGGAAGTGGGACATACATCTGAAAAAGCGCAGACAATATCTATTATCTAACGATATTACTAGTGTCGGAGATAGAGATCGAACTCAGTACACAGTAGACTATGTGACCAAGCGTGCTCATCAGTACCACGCTTTAGTCCGTTGTGCTACCGTGTCGGCTGCCGGTAAGTTATAATAATGGCAATCGGTACTATCAATAACCTTTTTTAGAAAGTGGCAAAATATTAGAATAAAACGGGGTTTTTAGGTTAACTTTAAGGTACATAGACCTTGAAGGGGTTATGTTAATTGCTCAAAGGATATAAAATGGGTTTTAAAATATAGGCCGAAGTTTAGATAATATTATCTATTTTTACTTACCTAAGAATAAAATAGCATACAAGTTTTCAGAATGTTATTAAAACCAATTAGACTTAAATATATTTCTACAAGAATATATATCGGCGTACTTATAGAGCAAGTGGTAATCTCATAGTCATTTTAAGACAAGACATGTTTGAAGTAGAATTAATCACAACTAATAAGGTTTGTGCACCTTATTATGCCATTATTTCTAGCGGTCAAGCGATATATAACGGTTAGTGATATTAGGTATTCAGATTTAACAAAAAAATATATTTTGTATCTAAGAGAGATGTTTTCTAAATACAATTTGCTAACACACAACCATATCATAAGCGAATGCTACCGATTTATCTTTGAAAGTTTTAGCCTCCTGGGGAGCCTCAATACTTAATTTATAAATCTATGAGATAAATCGTTCTCAGTGCAGTACTCACCATATTTTATTTTATGAATATGTATGGCGGTCCATATAACGTGTGAATTAAGTGAGTGAAGCAATAGACTTATTATACTTCTCGCAAATATGAAAACAAAGAGTATATTGCATTTGATCGGCACATTTCTAAAACTGTAAATATCGCTCGCAGACAAAAAATGTTCATATCATTGTGTTAGTGAACGAATTCTGAACAACTTCCAAAATGTCCGTCTGTCCGTCCGTCCGTCACGTTTCTTGTAAGCACGATAACTCGAGAAAGAAAAATCCGATCATACTGAAATTTGGACAGTAAGTTAGTGTTAGCTAAAGGAAGAACCCTATTGTTTTTGAACAAAATCGATCAGTAAATAAAAATGTTATTAATGATTTAAATTTGAGAATTTTTTTAGATTTTTATGTTTTTGAAAAAATTTACATTTCTTTACGTGTAAGTAAGGGGTGGTGTAGTTCTTACGCTTTTGACTCGGAATCCAAGGGTCCCAGGTTCGAAACCCACGTGGAGTGTGGTATAGTTTTTTTTATTTTTATTTTATTTTCACGAACTAACTTCGTACTATAAAATTAATAATGTCCTAAACTAACATTATTTACAAAAAAACTGCGAAGAGTATCCCATAGAATATGTAACTATATAAAAAGTTTAGTAAACCGGCGAAGAGTACGTTTTTAGCTTGTTTGCATTTACATTTACTTCATTAACCCCTCTGATGAGTCGTGGGACCTTGTCGTGGTGAAGGTTCTTGAATAACTGCAATGATTCTGAGAGGGATGCCGGCGGATATCTTGTAGTCTTGGTAGGGTCACCCACGCCGATTAGGTCAAAGAGGAGCGGCGGAAAACCAAGGATGACTCAACCCAAACCAAGGTGAAGACAACGTGATGAGGGTTGAGTGACCGCGAACGTTAAACTAGAAGCACCAAGTGGCACCCTCTTATTTTCCGCGCCTTACTCGGTCATGCGAGACTTTGTCCGAGCGGACTTGCATTTTGCTAGCTGCTCGCGGGAATCACACGGAGAGCAAGAAAGAGATCAAGATCCTGCAGGTGAGTCTTCATCATGCTAAGACTGCTTCGGTCATTTTATGTAAGAGAATTGAAAAAGAAGGCATAGATATTGCCATTCTGCAGGAACCCTGGCTTGTAGAGGAAGGCCCGCAGATATAAAGCTTTTAAAAGGTAAGTTACTGTACAATACAGTCTCAAGTAAACCAAGAGCGTGTATAGTACACAGTAACAGGATAAGTTGTAGAGCTTTGCATCGATCATTTTGTTACAGCTACCCTAACAGCGCCAACGGAGAGAGGACGCCTAGTTCCCAGGCGCAACTTTCCAAAGATAACAGGATGTAATGCCAACGTACTCCACATGGTGTGGGAAAGCATTAACATCAACGCAAAGGGTGAATCTCTATTACATTTAATTCTAAGTGAAGGGTTACTAACAGCCAACATAGGCAAGAACCCTACTTTTGTTACTTTGGTGCATAAAGAAGTCTTGGATGTAAAATTATGCACGATGAGTAACTTAAACGATAATATTATAAATTGGCATGTGTCAGAAGTACCGTCAGGCTCCGATCACAGGCACATAATATTTGATATCACGATTCCATCTCTAACGGAGACAAAGTTCAGAAATCTCCGAGAGACCAACTGGGAAGACTATTTGGAGTCCTTCAGAAGGCACCTGCAGGAAGGGACACCATTCGGGAGAGATGTAGAAAGCCTTAAGGTGGCAGTAATAATAACCGCGTGACAGGAAAACTGCCTAGAGAAAACAAGGAAAAACAGATTCAAAATAATCTGGTGGAGCAAACATCTAGAAGGCCTCAGAACAGACATAAGAAAACTGTTTAATAAGTCCAAATCTAACCAATAGTAGGATACCTACAAAACTAAACTCACGCAGTATAACAACGAAATCCGCAAGGCCAAAAGAGGTTTTGTGAAGAAGTCAATGATGACCTTGCATTCTCCAGAATCCAAAGGGTCTTGACCAAGGAAGTAGGCTTCCTCAAAAAAAAAATAAAGGATGAAACCTACACAGAAACACTAACGGAAAGTATCAAAGTGCTCATGGAGGTACACTTTCCGGGCTCACTGATTTTGCAGGGTTAGGAGGCCGTGCAACTGCCAGATCAAAGGCCGAAACGGCCCAGACCTTCCAATTGGAAGCTAGCCAATGAGGTAGTAAAACCCGACAAAATCAGATGGGCAATTGGCAAGTTCCAACCATTCAAGTCTCCTGGAATGGATGAAATTTACCCAATTCTTCTCAAGAAATGGTAGATAATAATAATACCATATATGTGTAAAGTATTCAAAGCCTGTCTGGCCTGGAGGTACATACCACACATATGGCGGAAGGCGAAGGTCACCTACCTACCAAAAGTAGGTAGAATATTAGACCAAATGCCCAAGTCATATAGACCTATAAGCCTGTTGTGACGATCAGTTCACTTGCTGAATAAAGATAAGTTTCACCAAGACTCAAGTAATCAGAGAAAGAAAGAAAAAACAAAATAATAACAATTTTATATATCAACATAATAACATGTATTTTCATAAAATGTTAATTTAAACCATTTCCTCCTCGAATATATATTTATATATAACAAAATGAATTTTAAATAATTATAGATATTTTATTATTAACATCATATCTTTACCTGTCCTCGTTCCTACTTAAAATATTGGAAATACTACTGAACAGGGATTAGAGATGAAATACTACGGGAAAATCTCCTGAGCGTCAATATGCGTATCAGCCGGGAAAGTAAACAGACCTCGCGCAGGATTATTTAAATCTGCTACTGACAAAGTCATTAGATGACAAATAAATGGCAGTTGCAACATTAGTAGAACCGTTCAATAACGCGACAACGCAATCTCTAATGAATGCTTTGTTAAATGAAGGTGTCCCAACCATACTCTGCCAGTGGATTAAAGCCAGCCTAGAAAAGAGGATAATAGTATCCAATCTAAGCGAGGCTACCATTGAGGTAAAGGTGAGTACAGGCTGCCCTCAATGAGGAGTATTATCTACACTTGCTGACGAACTCCTCCGAAAAATATTTTCAAAAATCTTTTTCTGCCTAGGATATGCTGACGATTCTAGCGATAGTAGTCAAGGGGCGATTTGCAAACACGATATCAGAGCGTTCCCAAAGAGCTCTAAATATTGTCGATAGGTGATGTAGCGAGGAAGGACTTTACATAAATTCTCACAAAACTATACGAAAAAAAGTCTTGGAAAGCCTAAATGGAGTGGAGCGAGGTTAAATACCTAGGAGTTATTTTCGACCAAAAGCTGACATGGAATTTCCACGTCCAAAAAGCCACACAGAAAGCAACTATTGCCTTGGGAAAGTGCAAGCAGATGTGTGGGAAAAACTGGAGGTTAAACCCCATGGTTATACACTAGGGTTGTAAGATCCATGTTCACCTATGGATCGGTGGTATGGTGAACCAAGACACTGCGTGTAGGCTAATGCAAGGCACAACGTTCATAACGCACCAACACGAAACAGAGCAACAACAGTTATACTCAGAACTGAAGACAGATCTCATTCTGAAAATTAAAATATTAGGTAGAGAGGACTGGAAAAACGGTCGTCCAATATCGGCACAATCGGTCTGGCATACGGACAGAACAGGGCGTCGGAGCTACGGTTTATGGGATAAGGTTCAAAACGAAAATCTCGATAAGTCTAGGAATATACGCCACAATATTTCAGGTTGAAATGACCGTCTTACAGTAGTATGCAAAAGAAATAATGAGGCAAAGAACTGTTAACCAGCCAATTGCCATTTTTTCCGACAGCCAAGCAGCGCTAAAGGTAATCGATTCCATGCAGGTCGATTCGAGACTAATATGGGATTGTATGAATGCTCTTATGGACCTAGGAAGTCAAAAAAAAGTGATCTTGATATGGGAACTAGGAATAAGCGACACAGGGGAAATGAGAAGGCTGATGAGCTGGCACGGGAAGGCGCGTCTAAGGCCCTAGTGGGACCTGAACCCTTTTGCGGTGTAGCTAAGCCATGAATACGAACATCCATTAATGAATGGGTACAAAATAAATCTCTAGAGTGGTGGAAGAGTTTTCCATGACAGAGACAAGCCAAAATGTTCATTAAAGAACGATTGATCAAATTCACGGAAGACTTACTACGCCAAAATAGAAAGGCCGTTAGGATAATGGTGGGTCTTCTAACTGGACACTGTTGGTTTAATAGACATATGATTCTAATGGATCTGGCAGAGGATGCAAGATGCAGATTCTGTCAAGAGGAAGAAGAAACTTCAGTATGTGCTGTGCTATCGCGAAGGCCTAGCCGGACTAAGATTCCAACTACTTGGCAAAGGAAAACCAAGGGCAGATAGCTGAACCAAGGAGCCCTTATAAGGGCTCCTTGGGCTCCCCTTATAAGGGCTGTGGAGTCTGATACAAGAGACAAAGATAGATAAAGAGCGAGTAGGAGTGCAACAATAGATCCACAACAATAGATCGCGGTGGTTAAGGCCAATCAGCCAGCTGATTTTTACATATCCAATCTAATCTAAATCTACTTCATTAAATATAAATCGTTAGCTCAAAGCATTTGCGTATGCCATTAAATCTTAATATATTGCTTTCATTAAAACTTGAAAGCTTTTAATAGTGATTTTAAAAAGGCATGCATGTATGGGCCCCTGTGCTCTTATAAGGGTCTTAAATCAGTTTTATAACGTTCTTCCAGAGCATTTATTTTTATAAGTAGTCTCAGAATCAAGCTTTTAGAATACCTCATAAAGTGTTTTAAAAACTAAAATCACTTATTGGGGGAGGAGATAAATTAGTAAAACAATATTCATCTTTCAGTGGGCTTTATTTATCACTTGCCGTAGAATGGTATTTAAAATTTCAATGTTACAATTGCCATTTTTGTGAAAATACAAAACATGCACAATGGCTTGAAATAGGCCGACGTTAAATAGATAAATTAAAAAAAAAGAAAAACTAATGGGGATGGTTATGAAACAGAATCTGGACAGTTTTATCTTATCATAATAAATGTAAAATTGTCAGGTTAAAGGTCAAAGATAGAGAGAGCAAAAATAGAATATTAAGAGTACCTATCAAATATTTTTTAAATTATTTTAAAAACTAAATGCAGACTGATCATATTGTGATTAAAAATTAAATATCAGATATATAGAGATAAAATTGTATCTCGGATAGAAGTCACCGATTAAAAAGAAATCTATGATAGCACAAGTTTAAACGTGATTTCATTTCTTCAGTTTAACTTCACGTGATAACTAATTGATGACATAATTAAAGATGTGCATGCGAATGTATTTGTTGAAATTGCGAAGTTGGATTTTAGAAAACTTCTTCTGTGTTTCTGAGTTAGTTGACAGCACAACACAAAATAGTAAACTAAATTAAACATATGTCACAATAAGTAACTTAAAATAAAACTTCATCAGGAGGCACTATGGAGTATAAACATATATAAATGTAATTAAAAAATTAGCGTTCACATAATGATAAGTAGCAATGTGATGTGTAAAACGAAAATATGTTTTACATACGAATTTGTAAACTGGCTGTACACATTTAAATATAATTTCAGGAACATTTTGGTGGCAATTTTGGTGGCATTCATGTTTATACCGTGATCAGTGTGACAGTTATTACATTTAAATACCATATTTTGCTTCATCTGATTAATATACTTACTTGTGTTTTATAGATTTATGAAATAAATGCACAATGGCGACAAGTTTTATGATTTACTTTAAGTTGTAGTTTGTAGTCTTCACCACGTGATAAAACCAATGCTATTGGTTAGGTACACTTCTACCGTATTCTTGTAATTTTACAGTAGTAATGTGAATTCACATATTTGTTGTAACATTACAAAAAGGTCTATAAATTTACTCGAGGGCTAGTAAATTTGCACTCAGTGTGGATAATTACATTGTAATTTAACAGACAGTTGACATAAAATCACATTAGGACAGGAATAAATTCGAAAATTATGTTTATTTCCATGTGGCATGTATTTAATTACTTCCACATCCAGTGGAAGTATAGTAACGACAAAAAAAGTTTAAAAAATTTTTATTGTTCAAATAGGCTTAGAATGTCATGAAACGTCGAGATTTCAAGTTTGAGCGAAAACAAAATTTCTGTCTGTCTGTCGGTCTGTAACTTTTTTGTGCGCACGTTTACTCTGGAACCGTTTGAGATATTGACTTGAAATTTGGTACACATATGTACTTTAACGAGATCTAGAACTAGATTATATTTTCATCTTGTTCCGTCGAAGGGTTGGGGGGTAAATTGGGGTAAATTTGGAGTAAATAGGTAAATCAAGTAGGTAAGAGTTCATAAAATTGATATTTAGTATAGACAAGAGAAGCTAAGGTCTCAAAAAAAATTTTGGCATTAGCCACCCCCATTACCACCCCCACCATATTATTAAAGGGGATGAAAAAAAATGTGATTTATTGTGTGTACAAGAACCAGAAACCTCAAAATATTTTTTTACTTTATCCACCTCCCACTCCCACCCCCTGTCACCACCCCCACCCGACTACCGATGTGGGGTATAGTTTTATGGGTTTTTTGGGGTAGAGGATTTCAAATATTATATTACTAAAGTTCCATAAACAATTATTTCCAGATACAAAATTTTTTCGTTGTGTGGCTTGGATAGAAAATCCGGATGTGGAAGTAGTGATTCCTTGGGCAGCGGTTTTTTTACGGGTATTTGTCTGTAGCAATTTCTTATTACATTATTCTAACAGTAAAATTCCATGAATGGGCCTTTCCCACGTAATTGAACTTGATGTTTATTATGTCATAAATCATTTATTAGCACCTAATGAATATTTTATATACACATCATGTCGTATAGTATTTTAATTTTAAATAGATATTTAAAAATAAAAATATTGTCTATTTCACCCCATATTTCAAACAACTAAACGCCTTCAAATATACTTCGGCGGACCCTTCAATCAAAATTAAACAATTTCCGGCTTCATACGAACATTAACCGAACCTGTTGACGTTTCTGAATTTTACATCTCGTCTGCAAGCCTGCCTATAAGACTATTTCTATGTTGCCTAATGTATATGAATATTTAGCGTTAGAGGAAATGCTTTAATTATTTCACTAAAGAATGTCTACTTTTTATCTCCGCTTTCGAAAATATTAAATTTCCATTGAATACTACTACCTACTATAATAAAAATGATAATAATTAGCAGAAGAAACACACTTTACATGTCGGCTCTCAACAAATAACTGACACTTGGCAACACTGATAGAAATAAAATGGGTATTAAATAAATATATAGGTTACGTTCTCTTATTTACGTTATGATCGTACGTATCTCATATTTTGACCTTATAACTTTGTTTCTTAATAACTATTTAAGTGTGTGTGTGTACTGTGTAGACATTAAAATGGAGAAAGGTTTTGAGAAGGCAGCAAATGATAATCTTCCTCTTATTGACAGTGAAATGGTGAATGACTTTTATATCTCAAACATAAACTTTTTGTTAGCAGAAGTAAAAAATGTAAAAACTAAGCGGTAAGTAATTAATTAGCACCTAAACTTTCATTTAATTTAAAGGGAACACTGATATAAAGAGTCATACGGAGATAAAATGCAGTGGGATTTTGTCATGTCTGTCAATTTGGTAAAGCTAGAAAGAGACAAACAATTGCATGTACAATCTGCTCATATGTAGCCTCTACCAAGGGTGCTAGAGTATACAGATTGGTCCGTCCGCCGAATGCGCATTAATGGAGAAATAATGCCACCAATTTTAAGTTCATTTAATATAATAATTTTTTCTGTAGAAAAGAAGCAAATTTCGCAAAAAAGAAGAAATACGGATGAGTTGTTTTAAAGAGAACTTCTCAAATATTCAATAAATAAAAAAAACGTGTAAAGGCCCATTCTAATGTAATGAGGCTGTAATTGTACGTGCACTTTCTTCAGTGTAGGTATAGTAGGTAGTGTTCAAAATAGGCTTAGAATGTCATGAGACGTCAAAATTTTAAATTTGAGCAAAACAAATTTCTGTTTGTCGGTTTGTAATTTTTTTGTGCGCGCGATTACTCTGGAACGGTTTGCGATATTGACTTAAAAGGTGAATCTATGTATTATAACGAGATTTGGAACTAGATTATATTTTGATCTTACTCCTTTGAATAGTTGAGGGATAAATGGGGGTAAATAGATAATGCAGGCAAGTAATAGTGTATATAATAATTACAAATAGACGCCGAGAATGTAATAAAAGCGAGGAAGAGAAAAAAATAAAGTCAATCCATTAAGAATTATTTTCGTAGACTATTTCTTTCATTTTTGGGATTTACTAGTAATTATTTGTACGTTTAACGCGCCGATTTTTATGATTCAATGATTTGTAGACATGGTTTTCATAAAATTTTTAATTTTGTCACTATCAGTTAAAAATTTTTATGACGTGTTTTATATCGGTGGAAAGAGAAGAAAAGTAACGGATTTAATGATGTTATCGCCTACCTTGGGATTTGTTCTTCTTATTACTTCCACATCCAGTGGATCTATAGTAACGACAAAAAAAATTTTGGAAAATTTTTATTGTTGAAATAGGCTTAGAATGTCATGAAACGTCGAGATTTTAAGTTTGAGCGAAAAAAGAATGTCTGTCTGTCTGTCGGTTGGTCCGTCGGTCTGTCTGTCTGTAACTTTGTTGTGCGCACGATTACTCTGGAACCGTTTAAGATATTGACTTGAAATTTGGTACACGTATGTACTTCAATGGGATCGTAGATTATATTTTCATCTTATTCCGTCGAAGGGGGGTAAATTGGGGGTAAATAGGTAAATCAAGCAAATAAGAGTCCGTAAAATTGTTATTTAGTATATACAAGAAAAACTAAGGTCTCAAAATATTTTTTGTCATTAGCCACCCCCCCTCCCATTACCACCCAGTTCGTGAGTTTTTCATTAAAGGGGATGAAAAAAAATTGTGATTTAGTTTGTGTACAAGAGCCAAAAAGCTCAAAATATTTTTTTCATACACCCCCACTACCACCGCTTTATGACCACCACCGATGTGGGATATCGTTTTATGAGTTTTTAGAGTAGACGATTTCAAATATTATATTACTAAGTTCCATAAACAATTATTTCCACATACAAATTTTTTCCGTTGTGAGAAACTTGGATAAAAATCTGGATGTGGAAGTAGTGATTCCTTGGGCAGTGGTTTTTTTGCACAAGAGCGTATGTCAAAAGCGACTGCGTTTTTCGATTTTCTGTATATACGTCTTTATTCTTATAGTCTTTGCCGTCAACTTTCATCTCTTTAATTTTTTATTGTATTTCCACAAATAAGGAAAATATAAGCGTTTGTGGTTTTCCTATTTTTCATAATTTTGTACTATATCTCACAAAGTAGGTTATGAATTTCGAATTTCTTTTTACTGAAATAAGGATTACGAAATTCGAATAATTTTTACTAAAAGTTATTTCTTCTTCAATAGATATTAAGCGATATTAGCGTAGCCCTGGTAAAATGGAGAGACTGTACAGGGTGTTTCGAAAAGATTGGGACAACGCTTAGCCATAGATACTTGACATCAAAACAAGTCGATTTAACTCAAAAAGTAGTGGTCTAACTCTTTTCGTTTTCAAGATACAGGGTGGCAAAGTAAAAAAATTGTATTCGTAATTTGTCTCTATCTTGGAGACTATTATACGTATCTATTTCAGTTAGTAACGAAATGTTTTTCAGGTTGCTAATTACAATGGTGATATTGCCGATGTCATATTTTATAGATGGCGCTAGTTACAGAACTTTTATGTGACACTTTAAGCCATAACTTTTTTGAGATTAGGTTTTGGACATCGTCTTCTACTATAATCGAAACGCAATTTAGTTTCCTAAGGAAAAGGTGTACTTGTTTAAACGCAATAAAATGCACCCTTTCAGAGAAATACGCGATTTACAACTTTGTCACAAACCAGTTCGAAGAAATTCAACACCCCGGATGTTTGGAAAAGATTGGGACAAAGCTTAGCGTAGACTCTTGACATTAAAACGAGTTGATTTAACTCAAAAAGTCTAACTCTTTTCGTTTTCAAGATACAGAGTGGTATTATTAAAAAAAATGTTTTCATATTTTGTCTCTATCTTGAAGAATATTATACGTATCTACAACAAGTACTATTGACGACTTCAAGACATCATACTTGACGTACACCTACTAGATAAGAAAACCGCTTTTTGGTATAATTGAATTTCCTCGAACTGGTGTGTGATAAAGTTCTAAATCGCGTATTTCTCTAAAAAGGTGCATTTTATCGCGTTTAAACAAGTACACCTTTTCATTAGGAAACTAAATTGCGTTTCGAATATAGTAGAAGTCGATGTCCAAAACCTAACCTCAAAAAAGTTATGGCTTAAAGTGTCACGTAAAAGGCCTGTAACTAGCGCCATCTATAAAATATGGCATCGGTAATAGCACCATTGTAATTAGAGACCTGAAAAACATGTCGTTACCAACTTTGAAGTAGATACGTACAATAGTCTCTAAGATAGAGACAAATTACGAATACAATTTTTTTACTTTGTCACCCTATATCTTGAAGACGAAAAGAGTCAGACCACTACTTTTTGAGTTAAATCGACTTGTTTTGATGTCAATAATCTACGGCTAAGCGTTGTCCCATTTTTTTCGAAACACACTGTATATCATGTGCATATGTGATAATTAGGAAGTTTCCATTTTTCTCATTTTCTCGTAATAAATAGTCCTAAAAATCTAAAAAATATCTGTAATTTTTTTTTTAAATTATCTCTATAAATAAAAAAGTTATGGTCCTTCCAAGTTTAAAAGGCTGCGATCATCTCGGCTGAGGCATGATTACGTCACAATACATGATTACGTCAACAGCGAGTGGGCGCGGGCACCTTTATACTCGCTGGCAGGCACCGGCAGTTTATAGCCAGCTTGCATTTGAGATCCGAAAAAATTGCTAAAACATGCAATTTTGGCACGTTCATATTTTTCGAAAAACACCATTGGGACGTCCGTATGATGTCGCGACGTAAAGAGGAAGTCTTCCAGATAAACCTGATCGTAAATTGCACGGCGAAATTCAAAAATTCGGCTCGGCACGAACGAATCAAAAGTGACAGTTTGTGACATTTCAGAAAATCGAGCACATACACTAAATAAAGGGAACATACGGTGCGCCGCCGGCATGGCAAGTTAGCGCGTTGTGTATTGTGACGTCACTGTGGACTTCAGGCCGAGGAGAAGTATTCAAATAGGAAATTGAAATTGAATAAGTTCGTGAGTTTTTCAGATATCGAGATATTTTTTTTTTGTTCGACTAGTTATCTGAAAGACTACTAAATGAGGTTGAATGTACATGATATTTCTAAAATAGGAAACTTCCTAATTGTGTCACTGCTCTAGGTAAAAAATAAACAATTCAGATATATTATTATAAATAATTTTATAAATCCAAAATTTTAGAGCAAAAATGGAGGGAAGATATACAACTAATAATCTGCATATACAGTGTGTCCCAGGATAGATGTAACAAAAGGTGTAATGGACCAAAAATTTTGGAATTTTGGAATGGTATTTAGGGATTGAGTCCTGCTTGTTGTAAAACTAAAGTATACCAAAAATGACTTGATTTGGTGTTCTACAGGGTGTTTTATAAGCAAAGTTGTAAAAATCACCACTAATAAAGTACCTTTATTTTTCAAAATATGAAAAAATTCCACTAAGAAAAGTTATTTAGAATGCAATTTTATACCTTCATACCAAAGTTCAGGAATATAAAATTATTTTTTTGAAACTTGCCATTTTTTCAATAAATTAGTATTTTATTTTGAACCATTCAATTAAAACTGCATAGAAATTATTTTTTTGTGAATTAATATTTAAAGTTATATAGAAGCTAAAAGTAGGCTATGAGAAAAGCAGTGGATACACATTAATCATTTATTATTGACATATCTGTCAAACGTAGTCAATATTATCCTTAATTTCTGTTTCAAATTAACGAACCAAGCATAAAAAATTAAGTGAAAATGGTACTCACAGTGCGTGAAAAAATTTATATTGTGCAATGCTACGGAATTGGCGGTGAAAACTCGCTAAGAGAAGTGGTAAGCCAATTGAATTTGAAATTTCCAAACACTGCTTTGTCACGTACTCAGGCTATGAGTATAATTAAAAAGTTTATGGCTACTGGTAGTGTTCTTAACATGAAAAGAAAAATAAAAGCATATGATGAAGACAATGTTAGGGCTATTATAGCTCGTGCGTCTGTTATAGAAAATCCTAGGATGCCACTAAGAGAGAGATCAGCTCTTATTAATATTAGCAAGTCTGAACTCCAAAGAATTTACAAGGCAAAGAAAATTAGGGCATATAAAGCAAATTATAAACATACGCTTGAACAGGAAGATGACGGCCGTAGGCTGGATTTTTGTTTGACCATTGGAGAAAAAATCATGGAAGAGAGATTTTTTTCATCATTTCATAATTTTTCCAGATGAATCCACATTCACAACCAATGGTGTTGTTTCATCTCAGAATTGTCGGTTTTGGGCTTCTGAAAGTCCAAGTTTTAGAATTCATTGTAGAAGACAATATTATAAAAAAGTGAATGTGTGGTGTGCCGTTTCTTATCACGGTGGAGTTATTGGACCTTATTTCATTGAGGGAAGGTTAAACTAGCACACTTATTTACAGCTTCTTGAAAGATTTTCTGAAGAACATTTAAACATTTTAAGAGATATGCGTTTAGTTCATTTTCAACATGATAGTTGCCCTGGCCACACCACAGAAATGGTTAATCGGTGGTGAATTTAAATTTTGGAGAAAATTGGATTGCCAGGAATAGACCGATCAAGTGGCCGGCGAGATCCCCAGACCTATCAATATTGGATTTCTTTTTATGAGGTCGCCTCAAGCAGTTGGTTTACGCTGAACCACTTCCTAACGATGTAGCAGTATTGAAGCAGAGAATTACAAATGCCGTAAACTCCATACCGTTAGATCATATTCGAAACAGTTTTAAGGACTTCAGGCGAAGGATCGAAATGTGTGTGGATGTGGGTGGTAGCTACGTCGAATAATAAAAAAATTGTAAACATTATTTTGTATTGGTCAATAATTAATTTATGTTATGTTTTTGACATTTATTACCTGTTATAATTTTTAAACCTCATTAATCTTCTGTTAGTAATTGTTTCTTGTTTTACAATTAGTTCGATTAACATTATACCTTCTTACATCTCGTATATTCAATTTTTTATTTACCAATAGCCTACTTTTTGAGAAGATTAACATTTGCTCCTACACAACTTTAAATATGAATTCAACTCTTAATTCGCAAAAAATGGGAAGTTTCAAAAAAATAATTTTATATTCCTGAAATTTGGTATAGAGATATACAATTGCATTCTAAATAACTTTTCTTAGTGGAATTTTTTCATATTTTGAAAAATAAAGGTACTTTATTAGTGGTGATTTTTACAACTTTGCTTATAAAACACCTGTAGAACACCAAATCAAGTCATTTTTGATACACTATAGTTTTACATCAAGCAGGACTCAATCCCCAAATACCGTTCCAAAATTCCAAAATTTTTGGTCCATTACACGTCTTGCTACATCCATCCTGGGACACACTGTATAGTGTATAGTCCACGTAAATTAGATATTTTAGAAGAAATAATTTATAAAGTAATAATATTTGGAATGCGTACTCTAGATAGGATAAGAAATAGATACCCGAAAACTTCCCCCCAATTTAGGGGTAAAACGTCCTTTTTATTGCAAAAAAACACCCCCAACGGGGACTTAACGCTGGTTTTTTACTTTTATCTTGTAAACCGTTCGTCGGAAGAGAAAAAAATATAGGAAATAAAAAATTTGTCGTTAAATTCTGCAAAAAAATGTCCTTTTAACCTTGTAGCTTATCCTCACCTATTACGCGCTAATAGCGTCCGAACAGAGAGGTAGTTTAGGGCGCAGAGGTGAAAATCGATCCTATTCCAATTTTGACGGCGAATATCTTAAAACTGGTTACTTTAACGAGAAGAATGCTCAGGAATGAATTTATAGAGCGGAATTATCTCTATAAGATGCATATAACGGGTTTTGACGCAAGTGATTTTTATGTATTTTCCCCCTTTTTCAACAAAGCTGTGTTTTTCACTTTGGGCTCATTTCCACACCGAGGTAGAGCTCCCGGTGCATTTTTTTACAGGTGGTTTCCCCTGTAGACCTAATCCACTAAAATTCGTTCCAATTTTACTTATCGACGAACTCTTCCTCGAATTCAGAATTTAAACATCCTTGCCCATGGCAATTAGGGCACATTGTTGAGCATCGCAATCCAACCTTAACACAGCTGCATCGTTTTCCGCAACACTTTTTGCAGCTGCAGGATATTAGCTTTACACTGGAATTTGGTGCTGGTAACTCGGTGGTATAAATGGGTGCTGAAATGTTGCCTACTTTCTTTCAATTCCGTTCCATTGGTTCCAAGTTTTCTTCTCGCCAAGCATGAATTTGGAGAAATTCTGTGTAAGAATGTTGACGTAATGCCTCAGATGGCAGTCTTGGTAGAATCCCTGCAGTACTAGATTTACCGACTAACTTATTAAAGATAATTAATCTTTGATGATTCAAAGATGTCTCTTTTTTGGGGGCTTTGTATACTGCTAGCGCTAATTGCTCTCCAGCACTTGTAATTTCTTTTTTCGTTGAGCTACGGTTGTTGAATATACGGACAACTTCTTCGAAATCTTTTCTTTTATTGACGCATTCCACCGTTTGCACTTTTCCTTTACCAAAGAAAGCTGAAGTATTATCGCATCCACTGAACGTGTGAGCAAACAAAACTGTCTGTACACAGCTTTTTAAAACTTCCGAGGACTGCAAGTCACGAGAACTGTAAATTTTATTTCTTATTTTTCTCTGAGCCTTTCTTAAGAAACGGATATCTTTGTCTTCAGGTGCGAGAGCGATAAATAATCAATGCGAGAAGATCAATATCTTGTCCGAGGATGACCACTGTATCGTTTTCATAAGATTCGTTTAAGGCGGTTTGAACTATGAGTACGTCAGCGTCGTCTACAGCAGTAATTGTTTTGATTCCCTCGTTTTTAAATCTCTCCACCAATTGCGAAATAAACCATTCCTTCTTTGTGAGATTGTTTATCATTTTATTGTGCGTTTCAGTCAGTGGCATGTTCTCATTGAAAATAATTTCCGGTGAAATGCGTTTCAAAAGTCGCTGCTGTATTTCGATATTCTTCGTACTGCAGGCATTGTCAGCATATCCGTCACACACTACGGTCACTTTTTGGCCGTAATAATTACGAATAAAGCGAACGTAGAGACGATTTCTTAGTTTTTCTCATTAACCCTTTCTCTTCGAAGAGAGAAAGGGGAATTGAAGGAAGCTCAAAGTTGAAACATGACTCCAAATCTTCTTTTGAGTGAACAGTACAGATTATCCTCTGATATAATTGCGTGGAGTCGAAAAACACAGCTTTGTGGAAAAAAATGGGGAAAATACATAAAAATCACTTGCGTCAAAGCCTGCTATATACGCATCTTACGGAGAAAATTCCGCTCTGTATAAATTCATTCCTGAGCATTTTTCTCGTTAAAGTAACCGGGTTTAAGATATTCACTGTGAAACTTGGAATAGGATAGACTTTTACCTCTGCGCACCAAACTACCTCTCTGTTCGGACACTGTTAGCGCGAAATAGGTTAGGATAAGCTACAAGGTTAATAGGGCATTTTTTATGCAGAATTTAACGACAAATTTTTTATTTCTTATACTTTTTTCTCTTCCGACGAACGGTTTACAAGATAAAAGTGAAAAACCAGCGTTAAGTCCCCGTTGGGGGTGTTTTTGCAAAAAAAAGGGGCGTTCCACCCCCAAATTGGGGGGGGGGACTTTTCTGGTATCTATTTCTAACCCTATCTAAAGTACGCATCCCAAATATTATTACTTTATAAATTATTTCTCCTATTCAGTGTTTTTAATCTAATTTGCGTGTACTTATAGTAACCGAAATCCAGATGCTCTCGTGATGGGGTATCCCCCTTGAACTTTGTAAATGTTGTATTATCAAATGAGAATTGGATGTTATAATAATGCCTACTTTTAAATAATAAATAATAAATAATAAATTCTTTTACCGGCGCGGTAGCTCAATCGGTTAAGGCGTATTGAGTGGCGAATATGCTGATCGACTGCCTATCGCGCTCTGGGTTCGACCCCCAGCTCCGGTATTGACAACATCGGTGGGTGTGGATGTATGTCTGCGTTTTTCCAAATGTGTAACCCCCTTCCGCACAGCCTTGGCTATGGATTTGGGGGTTGTCTACTATCTGTGGTGTGTTTATGATTTTATGTTTTTAATAATTTTGTTATGTCAAAATTTAAGATACTAAACATGGGCACTTATATTGATAAAAAATATGATAGAATATAATTGTAGTTATTAAAAGATTATAAAATTTATAAATATATAAATATTTAACGCAACACTGGAAATAAATTTCCGTATTATATTTTCGATAATCTCCTACATAATCAAAAACAATAACCCAACAAAATTACCAAGACCAGTCATTTTATTTTAGTAAAATATATATCATATCAAGACCAGATATCTGAATGAATATTGTAAAGAGAACACTCATGTCACCCTTATAATGATAACGATACTTATATTTTTAAATATTATATATTAAACAGAATAGTAGAACCGTAAAGAACAAAGCATTATAGTTATTTTCTCAAGATTCCAAGATTGTTATAATACGCTTGTGTTCTTTTTTTTTTGTTCACAAGGTTTTGCCACATGTTTTGTGATCTATAAATAGTCTTTTTTCTACTCTCTTGTGTAAATCTGCTGTTTTCTGTACAGTCTATAGAATGGATAAGTAGGCAATTCCAGTTAACTGAACGGATATATTTCATATCAGTTCTAGGATGGATATGAAATGAAACCGACCAATCACAGTTCGTGTATTAAGTACATAGACAACTATTCGTTTTAAAATCAAATTAGTGCGTAAGCTGTCAAAGTAACTGTCAGTGTGTACTGTCAGTGTGTATCTGTGTAATATATTAATGTTTAATAAATTTTGCAGTTTTTTCGAGCTGGTCGTAGAAAAGGTATACTGTACAACTCGAGTGGATTATCCATATCGCACTCAAAAGATTTGAAGCACTCCGCCTACGGCGTCGTGCTCAAACTTCTTTATCGTGCAATATGGATATCATATTCACTCTTGTTGCACAAACTACTATTGTGCAACAAGAGTGGATATGATATTCATATCGCACGATAAAGAAATTTGAGCACGACGCCGTAGGCGGAGTGCTTCAAATCTTTTGAGTACGATATGGATAATCCACTCGAGTAGTACAGTATACCTTTTCTACGACCAGCTCGAAAAAACTGCAAAATTTATTAAACATTAATATATTACACAAATACACACTGACAGTACACACTGACAGTTACTTTGACAGCTTACGCACTAATTTGATTTTGAAACAAATAATTGTCTATGTACTTAATACACGAACTGTGATTGGTCGGTTTCATATCCATCCTAGAACTGATATGAAATATATCCGTTCAGTTAACTGGAATTGCCTACTTATCCATTCTACAGACTGTACAGAAAACAGCAAATTTACATAAGGGAGTAGAAAAAATTATTTGAGTTGGCCTTCGCTCGTTGTATAGCGTGTCTGGTGGTATTGTTGTAGAACCTCCCAAAATTGACCTAGGTCGAAGCCAAAATAAAAATTCGACTTATGGAAAAAAGTCATTTAACGACATTTTAAAAAGACTGAAAGACTTTATAGCCATAGACTAATACAAAAGAGCCAATATGAGTTCGTTAAGACATGACGCTAAGTAAAAAAATTGAAGAAACACCAAATTTTTACGAAATTACTATAAAATTTTAATTATGTAACATATCAAAAAGGGTAAAATCGACAAATATGGCGAAGGCGCGTAGCGTGTGTAGGTAAATATTGGCAAAAAATCAGTGAAAATGCACAAGGCCGGTTTCTCGCATAAAGCAAGTTTGGATTCACCCACCGATTCATAATTTGGACGAGTACGTTGGATGGTGAATACAAAGCGACGCACAGTGGGGCAGGAGACCCGAAAATCTGGCAAAAATCAAAATATGTAATAGAGTTAACGCGATCGCTCTTTTGAGCTATGTGTAGCCAACATCTTTACACGTAATAAAATGCATCGCAATTGGCTGTTAGATGATTTATTTCAGCGCCCACATCAATCAAAACTGAGTAGTGCAGATAGTGCGTTGTGAATTTTAAAGTTTTATTAGATCTTTGTGCTCGTTTATTTGTTTATTATTGTATTAAAATTCGAGTTTTTTGCTATGGAGGCTTCAAGTTCAGGTGCGTACTACATTTTGTAGTACTTATATAATTTTGTGATAAGCTGTAATATTTTTGTAGATGCCAATTTAAAGTCGTCAATGTAAAATGTTAATTGTTGTTAGTAATAATGAAACATTTAGTTTGGTTCCAAGTGCGATAAAGCTTTTTTTTAATAGGTGTATTCTTATTTATTAAATAAATATATTACGTTTGAAATTTGTGCCTTTATTTTGCGCTCACTTTTAAAATTGAGATTATTTCTAGCCCGAAACGCTTTTTAGCAAGTATATAATAATTATTATATTCGAATGTTTTTTTCGATACTTATAAAATCTTTATAAGTTAGATTTTGTAAAATATTTTTCCCATATCAGCATTACACAATACATAAAAACACAAAATTTCGTAATTTTCTGTTTATATAATTTTTCCATCCCCTATGACCCACCCCTTTTTGAGAAATGATTTTATTAAATAATTTTTCTATAAACCTGAACCTATTTTTGGATCATTAGCCAAGTTTCAGATTTTTGGCCAGATTTTCGGATCTCCTGCCCCACTGTGCGACGTTAGGAAAGCCAAGTGCAGGGCTTTCCAAATAATAAAGTTACGGAGAAAACTGCCTTGTGCACAAATGACTCAAAAATCCATTTTGCCAAAAAGTCGCTCGGAGGCGAATCGGTGTAATTTTTCCTATTGAACCTGCATGGGGACTAGTACACCTTAAGACTGGCCGAACGTTAACAAACTCATGTATTAGTCGAACTCCGTTCTGTGAATGATAAAATCACGTTAAATAGAACCTTTAAGCTAATCATAAGCGAACCAAAATTGTTTAGTAAAATATTTTTATATTTTTTTCAGTCACCTATAATTATTAAAATTACAACATTTTTAAATTATTTTTAAAAGGCTTGCATTAAATTCTGAGGAAGCTGAATGAATATTTTCTACCAAATCGATTGTTACCGCACGCTCTAATTTGTATGGTTAAAACTAATTTACCTTAGTTCGGGAGGCGTGATTCTTTGACATTATATCATTTTGCAGAAAATAACTGTATCGTTTTAAACTTATTAAATAAATGGTATTCTTTGAACTAATTGCATTTTATTGATGTAAAGGCTTGTTGATAGTTTTAATCCCTGGAGTTTTGGTTTGGAAGACCGAAACAACTGAGTTAATCGGAATCTCATGATTCCGCAAGTCTGATACTCAGTGTTCTGGTCGCCTTACGGGAGCTTGATAGGGATTTTTTTATGCAATTTTCTCAGAAATCATTAAGTGTAGAGTCCATTATTAGTACTTATCCCTACCTGTCAGCAATTATACATTTCGATTACATAATTCACAATGTCTTCTTCTATAAATTTTTAAGAGTAACCGCGATGATTTTTGTTAAAAAGTCAACTTTCACCGCTCTCAAATCAGGGTCCTTCCTTAGTGTACGACGTGTTGTTACGGAAACTTTCCATGACCCTAGTCATATCGAAATTTCGTGCCCAGCTCTCCGTCTATAACTTTAGCACGATTTTGCATACTTTCCGACTCCTTACTTCCACTATAAGTTCTCAGTTAGCAGTGTCATGTCTGTCTGTCGGTCTGTTGGTCTGTAACTTTTTTTTGTGAGCACGATTACTCTGGAACCGTTTAAAATACTGACTTGAAATTTGGTACACGTATGCACTTTAACGAGATTTGGAACTAGATTATATTTTCATCTTATTCTATCGGAGGGTTGGGGGGTAAAATTAAGTAAATGAATGGTATATTGGTAAATCAAGCAGGTAAGAGTTCTTAATTGGTATTTAGTGTATGCAGGAGAAGCTGAGGGCTCAAAAAACTTTTTGGCATTAGCCACCTCCATTACCACCCCTACCCTATTATTAAAGGGGATGAAAAAATGTGATTTAGTCTGTATACAAGAAGCAAAGGCCTCAAAATATTTTTGATATAATCCACCCCCACTCCCCTATCACCACCCCCACCCCACTAACATATGGGATATCGTTTTATGAGTTTTTGGGGTAGACGATTTCAGATATTATATTATACTGAAGTTCTATTAACAATTATTTCCACATACAAAATTTTTCTCGTTATGAGAGACTTGGATAGAAAAACTGAATGTGGAAGTACTGATTACTTGGGCAGCGGTTTTTACATTTACTGTGCATTAATATTTACATAGGTCATTATTACTGGCGAAGCAATAAGTAAATGATAAATGAACACTTTTGATCCTCGGAGATGGAATTAGGGT
Source organism: Rutpela maculata (assembly GCA_936432065.2). Lineage (NCBI taxonomy): Eukaryota > Metazoa > Arthropoda > Insecta > Coleoptera > Cerambycidae > Rutpela > Rutpela maculata. The sequence goes on from OW386285.2 coordinate 249,005,279, forward strand.
AGATTGCGCCTTTGGTATTTTTAGTTTTTGCGCACCTTATTAGATGCTGGCCAGAGATTGAAGTATAGAGCGCCTTAGTGAACCAAATTTTGCGCCTATCGAAGGTTTATGCCCTTGGCGGTCGGCAATTTTTCAGTCCCTAGTTCCAGCTCTGCTGATCCCTCATCGGTAAAATCAATTTTTTTTTCTAAAAAAGGTTGTTTTATCAGTAACTAAAAAAAGGTTCATTTTGTTTAGAAAATTGTTTAAGGAACATAAAATTCCATAATTGTATATGTCAAAGTTTAGGGGTAAAATACCACACTTGGCTTCCTAAACAAAATACTAAAACCACCATATTTATCATCTATGGATATTTACTTGCCGTGTGTACCGCTCAGGGCCGGCCTTTGGAGGGGGTGCGACCGTGCCTCGCATGAGGGCGCCGTACGCCAGGGGGTGCCACGAGCCTAATATAAGGGGCACCACGAGCTTAATATACTTTTTTTTCGAGTAAAATTTATGAGGATAAAAAATTTTTTTTTGGATTTTAACCCCTCCCCTCCAGTTTAATCGATTTTGGGATGAGGATGAAATTTTTTTTTCTGACTTGACCAGAAGGGCGCTTGAGGAACTAAGGTCGGCCCTGATTACAATCGATCTTAAAATTTGGAGGTTCTGAGCGAAGAAACTTCTTCAAGATTTAAACTTACAAACATTACAAGTACCTATGTCTATTTTTACTCTGACTCAAACAATACGCTATTAAAATATTGTTTTCCTCAACTAGGTCCCGTCTGCATTTGACACCTGAGCGGCATTAATCAGACACTTTAAATATACAAGTGTGTATTTCCCCCTATTATATAAAAATTTTAAATAATGCATGATAATATCTGATTCAAACTATTAATATCACAATGATATTTTCACAGTGATATAAATATGATAACTACGTATGACGTAGGTTATACAGGTGCAAGAGAATAATATGTAATTGTTTTTTAAATTGCGATAGAATAACAAGAGCAATTAAATTAACTCCAATTTTTACATGTTTATTGGTTCGAACGATAAAACACCAAAAAAATAATAACTACTACTAATTTCTATTAAATTCGATTAAACTGATTACTCAAGAGGTTTATCAATAAAATTGTAAAACAATGATACTGGAGTTACTTTAGAGAAACAATAAACCAAATTATATAAAAATACATCTCTGTAGCAAATGTACAATGAAAACAGAAATACAAGCATTAAAAATATAAGAAATAAAACCACGGATGGGATAACTAACCCTGTGTACATTTCAGTTGAAATTCACCATAGGCGTACGTACATAGGGTAAGAAATGAGGTTGATTTTCCGTGAAGTTACAGTAGGGATCTTTTTAATACAAATCTAACTAAATCTTAATTTCATTAAAATACCTGAAATGATTTTAAAGTTAAAAGCACGTGAATGTGACATTTTAAGAAGTAATTGCCCGTAACTCGGAGTAAGTTGAATGTAGAAAAAAGTATATTAGGATTTTTTGTTACAAATTATAATATATAGTCATGATCTTTCTAATATATTGGGAAACTTGTGCTTAAATAATTTATGTTATCTGTGCAGATTTCTACAAGTACAAATTCAACTTCCGAGTATAAATGACGTTGTCTTAAGTATGCCATGAAATTACAAAAGAACGGCGCAAATGGTAAATCCATAACAATAAGAATTGTTATTTTTATTATTAATAATAATAATAATAATAATAATGTCAATATTTACCAAAGATTGAAAAAATTAAAGATACATTTTAATATAAACATATGGTACAGGCGAAGTTCACCGTCTTACACAAGCGTAAGGTGCTCTACTATTAGTGGTTGTTGGTATGTGCTTTAATACTGGGTTGACGGATATAGAACAAAAAGGTGTCAGGAAAATAACTTTTTTAAATAATCGACGTTTCGTCACAATTTATTGATATCGTCAGGATTATTTGGGTGAGTTTTCCTTTGTCACATTTGATTTAAGTAATGAAAAAACACAACACATTGATATAAACAAATACAACAAAACTCCTAAACGTATGAGTAACCTGGTTTAAACTGACAGGAAAACTCACCTAAATAGTCCTGAAAATGTCAATAAATTGTGACGAAACGTCGACTATTTAAGAGGGTTATTATCCTAACACCTTTCTTGTTTATACCCGTCTACCCTTACCAGCATTATTGTTATTGTTACAACTTTTCTCATTGTTAACGTTTTATCCATGTTTGGAATCTCTCATCTCATTAATGAACCGACTAGGATCACTGTAAACACTAGCTCGTGCCTAGACAATTAACTTAAATTTAGATGTGTTGAAGGCAGGAACCTGTGATTTTCATTTGTCTGATCATCTTGGGGTATTTGTATTTATGTACTTTCAATCACAGTCACCTCTGATTCACACTGGTTCCTCCAAGAATAGAATCATTTCACAGAATAGAATTTGTAATTTTGCTAGTTGGATGAATGAACTACAATGGGTAGACAGCAATATTGACAGTCTAAATTATTCCGATCTAGCCACATTTATTTTAAATGTTTTATTTACTAATGCTAATTTGTGTTTCCCAGTAAAATCTGTTTCAAATCGGTGTAGTGGAATAAAATGGTTAAATAATAAACTACGAGAGATGCGAACAAAATTGCATGAAAGTAAAATTGTTTTTAATAGTAGCAAATCTGATGAAAATTGGCACATTTATGATGAAAATAAAAAAAAAATGTGAGCAAGCTTTGAAAGCAAACGCAAAGCTTATACCAACGAAATCATAATTTCAGAAAATAAAAGTAAAACTATCTAGAAATTAGTAAACAATGGAAGACAAATTTCTCGGTCTGTGATACTGTATTAAGAACAATTGATGACCATAATATTGATCCATTAATTACTTCCACATCCAGTGAAAGTATAGTAACGACAAAAAAAATTTAAAAAACTTCTATAATTCAAATAGGCTTAGAATGTCATGAAACGTCGAGATTTTAAGTTTGGGCAAAAAAAATTCTGTCTGTCGGTCTACACTTTTTTGTGCGCACAATTACTCTGGAACCGTTGAAGATATTGACTTGGAATTTTGTACATATATGTACCTTAACGGGATCTGGAACTAGATTATATTTTTATCTTATTCCGTCGAAGGGTTGGGGGGTAAATTGGGGTAAATGCGGGATAAATAGGTAAATCAAGCAGGTAAGGGTCCATAAAACTGGCATTTAGTATATACAAGGGAAGCTATGGTCTCAAAAATTTTTTTGGCATTAGCCACCCCATTACCACCCCCACCTCTTATTTAAGGGGATGAAAAAAAATTGTGATTTAGTGTGTGTACAAGAACCAAAAACCTCAAAATATTTTTTTTCTTCATCCACCCCCACTATCACCCCTTATCACCACCCCCACACCACTAACGATGTGGGATATCGTTTTATGGGTTTTTGGGGTAGACGATTTCAAATACTATATTATTAAAGTTCCGTAAGCAATTATTTCCACATACAAAATTTTTTCGTTGTGAGAAACTTGGATAGAAAATGTGGACGTGGAAGTAGTGATTCCTTGTGCAGCGGTTTTTTTTCTAAATAAGACTCCTAAGCTCCCATTTTCTTTTTTAACTGAACATGACACAAATATTACACTGGAAAGTAACTATGGTTGTGGAATTTCATAATTTAAGGATTGTTCAGAAAAAGTTTTTCAGATACATATTAAACATAATATTATCAAATTAAAAGCTAAACGTGTCGACATTGTATGGAATATGTACAAAAAGTACAGTTTAAAAATTCATATGAGAGAAACTAGAGGAGTCGAAATAAGAAGGCAAGTCCGTAGTAAGAATATACTACCAAAGAATTGGTCAGCATTATTTTGTTTATTGGCAAATGATATAACAACATCTAGTAACTTTAGTTCTGTTGAAATTGTGTCAACTGTTGGCGAAGGAATTGCGAAAAATTGTTATTTTAATACTGCTCTAAAATCCTGCAACCAAGAAGTAGATACAAGACTAATATTGCATATTTATGAATGTGTTCAACAAAGTTGGAAGAACATTTACATTAGAACTGTCGACACTGACGTAGTAGCACTTGCGGTTTCATTTTTTTACTGTTTGTATAAAGAAGGGCTAAATAGTTTAAATATACAGTTTAGGGCTAATAAATATTTTAGAGTATTAAAGGTGCATGGAGAAAGCAAGTGTGATGCATTACGAGGTTTTCACTCCCTAGCGGTATGTGATACCGTTTCCTTCTTTTCTGGAAAAGGAAAACTGACTGCTTGGAAGACATGGACGATATATCCAGAAGTAACCGAAGCTTTCACGTTCATTTCGAAACGTCAAAAAATATTTCTGATAAAATTTTAAACTTATTCTAACGGATTGTTGTTTTAATGTAGTGCAATACTTCTGCCTGCACGGAAATAAATCAGGCACGAAAGGAACTATTTACTTCCAAGAACAGGACAACGTGTAACATCCCCCCTTCAAAGGATGCTTTAGAGCAACACATTTTACGGGCTGGCTTCCAAAGTGGGCACATTTGGGGACAGTCTCTGACATCAATTTGATTTTGCCTAATCTTGAAAAATGGGGATGTTGCCTGTCCGAAAATGTTTGGGTGCCAAAATAGTCAAGACTTCCAGAAGTATCTAAAGCCCTTAGGCAATTAATTGAATATAGTTGCAAAAAAGGATGCAAATGAGGTTGAAAAAATGCCGGCTTGTAATGGACGTTACTTTGCACAAATTGTAAAGGAGAAGGCAACTAACTTAAAAAAGGTATACCTATAAATGTAACTAAAAAAATCTTTACCTATTTTTATTAAATTATTTTTAGGTTAAAAAACAATGTGTCTTCAGTTTCTCGTAAAGGAATACTCAACAAGAACATTATAATTATTGCCTTAGATTGTAAAATATACATCAAATCATTTTCTAGTATTTTTCCGTGTAGCGGCTTTATTATTAGTGTTAGTTAAATATATTGTATAAAGTTTTTTTATTCAAATTTTAATGTAGAATATTTTTCTTAACAATTTTTTTCTGTAACAGTAATTATTTAGTTGAAAAACTAAAACTAATTTAGATAGAAAACTCGTTCTTTTAAATTTTCTAAATCGCCCGCCATTTTGAAACCGGAAGCCATTTTGATTTGGCGCTGCTCGGACAAATAGTCGTTTTAATGACAGAAATCAGTATACTAAATTATAATATTGTCTCACTAATAGTCGTTTCTTTCTGGGTTGCCGCTCTACTACATTGGTTGAAAAAGTAGTCGTGGGTTTTGATAGGGGCACAAGCTCAATGGCTTCAATGTGCGACCCCACCAAGGCTTTCGACTGCGTCATGTAGAAATATTGTTGCATAAATCAGAATATTATGGCATAATGCAAAATATGCTTGAATTGATTTCTTCTTATTTATCCAATAAGCAGCAATACATAAGTCTGAACGGAAATGAGTCGGGACTACTACCTATTAAAAATGGTGTTCCGCAGGGATCTGTTGTAACGGAATTTCTGTCGAAATAACGTTACAGCTCCCTATTTTGGCAATTTTGCCATATTTTAAAATCACGTAAAAATGTTATCTTTTTTTTATCTTAAAGTAACGTAAAATTTACTAATTTTTTTGGCAAATTTACCTTATTTTTCAAATAATGTAACAAACTTATCTTTTAGCATTATTTTTTTTTCTTTCAAAATCTCGTTTTATCGTGAGTTAATTTTCTTGACCTCATAAAAGTTATATTGTATTTTTTTTTTGGTTTTCTGTAACAAGTATTCCTTGAAAAATACGCTGGCGTCCTTGAGGCCTAATACAACTTAAAAATTTGACTTCAAAAAAAAACCCACCGACCTGCACCGAGCTAGTAGGAGCTAGGTTAACGCACCTCTTGTTTGGGGAAGTGCTAAGACCAACAAAGTGTCGTTATACTGTTCTAGGACCTATTTTATTCCTCATCTACATTAACGATCCACCTTACTCTGTCGGCCAGGGTTCATGTATACTGTTTGCAGATGACACCACCATAATTACCAAAGATGATATTGACCTAAATAGAGACAGTCTGCTCTCTGCTAAAAGCTGGTTTTCCTCCAACAAACTAAATCTGAACGATTCGAAGACTCGAAATATGCTTTTCAGCTCAGATAAATGGGCGCAAAAGTCGGAATCTAAATTTCTTGGGATTAAACTTGACACTGGCATTGGTCACCTCAAGTGGACTATATCTGTTCTAAAATTTCATCTCAAATTTTCTGCATGCATCAGTTGAGACGATCATAATGTTCTGATGTTCTACGTATTGTGTATTTTGTGTTAATACATAGTCACCTAACCTACGGTATTACCTTATAGGGAAGCTCCAGTAGGAAATAGTATATTATATTACTAGGAGTAGAACGCACTCTTTTTTTGTGTTGAGCCCAGGATTTGCGGCTGAGGCGAAGCCGAAGCCGCAAACTGGGCGAAACACAAAAAAAGGCGTTCTACTCCGTGTAATATATACTATTTTTTCTTCAAGCGTATTAAAATGCAAAAAATCATTTATTTATCATAAATGTACAAATATTCAAACTACAGTCTTACCTGTTGACACAATATGACAAGTGGCTAGTGGATAGCGCGCCACCGGTGGCTTTCGGTATTAACATTATGTTACTAGTAAAACAATACCCACTGCGGAGGCGCTTTCGGAACTAACATTATGTTACTAGTAAAATAATGTCCACTACGGTGGCGTTCGGTACTAACATTTTGTTACTAGTAAAACAATGTCCTACTTCTACTTCTGTTTTTGGTGACATAATTTAAACATTTTAATACGCTTGAAGAAAAATTATTTATTTTGCAAAAAGCAGCTGTTCGTGCTATTGAAGGTGCGGCTTATGGTACTCCGGTGCCGGACACTTTTTAAAAAATATAGGATTATGCTTTTGCCTTGTATTTATATTTTTGAAACATGATTGAAAATTTCCCCGGCAATTAGATACGTTTCCAAAACATTCTGACATGCACTCTTGATAATACTAGGAACGCAAATAATTTAGTTCAACAATATTCTAGAATTTGCATCACTCGGAATAATAAATTAAATGTCGCATTATATAACAATTTTATAAATTATTTTAAGGATACTAATATCACAAACATGAATTTCAATGGATTTTAAATTAGTTAATACATTCCTAATAGAGGAATGTTTTTACAGTGTAAATGATTACCTAATTTTTACTAACTCTAGATAATAGCACTTAATGACTTCAAATGTACTTTTATTGTATGTAAAATGGTCAATAAATAAATACAAATATATTGAATATTAAACTGAATGTCCCGTAATTTTTGTTGTAGAACCTCCTAAAATCCACCTAAGTCGAGAAATAAATAAACAGTTCGACGAAAATTTTATTAAAAAGACAATTTTAAAGCATAACTAACAATATTTAAAGGGATTAGCGCTGAAGACTGGCACAGAATGATCTAAACACGTTCGTAGAGTCATAAAGCGTAACAAAATGAGAATTCGAAGCAGCACCGAATTCTCACTTAAAAAAATATGTTTATGTCTAGGACGTAAGAGTAGAAGTATATTTTGGTCATGGGAAAAACGTATTAAAAATAAAAGTATATTTTTAGTCATGGGAAAAATATATTATACTTTTTCAGAGGTACGGCGAAATTTCACTTTTGGCAAAGGCGCGTAGTGTCTATATGCAATTATTAACAAAAATTAGCAAACATGATCAGGGCCGGTTTCTCAAATAAAACAAATTTGGATTCATCCAGCGACTTGTCACTTGGACGAGTGCGTTGGAGAATCGGCAGAAAGCGATGGTAGCAAAACCAAATGCAGTTCTTTAAAGATGGCAAAATTATAGAGAAACCCACTTTGTGCATAAGTAAGATAAAAAGGTCATTTGCAAAAAAGTGGCTCGAAATCGAAGTCATGTCATCTACTCTATTATTGAACCTATATTATTGTTTCAATCACAACTTTGGTCAAACTCACACGAGTGCTCAGCAAACTCACAATTTTTTTACAATTTTTTTTTCAATATTCTCTATTGTCAGTTAAAAATGGACTATTTTTGGGCGGGAAAAATTTCGTATTTTGTCTAACTTTAAATAGCTGCAATTTTATCTAGAATCTTGAGGTTGATATGTGTATACATATACCAAGAAACAAATTAAAGATGATATTGTCAGCTTTAATTGAGTTTAAATAACCTATATTTCTAAAATTTGTATTTATCAAGATATTTGCGAAAAATTCAGAATTATGCAAAATCACCCAAGTTTTATCCAAAAAAGCTATTTTCAAACACGTGTGGCAGAACTAAATGATTAAAGACATAATTTCATATTTCAAGAACCCTAAATTAACTCTTTATCTGGACGCCTTAATTTTTTTTTCTTTGGCAATAGTTATAAAAGTTTGTTACTTTTTTCTTTAATTTTCATCAGCTTCAAATGACTGTAGAAGACGCTGTAACTAAAATAAATGAACACGATTGCTTTATTTTGCAACAGAAATTTGTAGAGAAGTCTTCAGATTTACCTGCACTCAAAGAATGTCGGCGCCTTTGATCTTTACCGCACCATCAAACACGCCGACATTTTTTATATGCAAAATAAGTGTGTAGTCAACTGTAATATTTGTTTGTTTAAATAATATTCAATATTATGATTATAACAAATTCGAATAAAAACACGTTTTTTACAAAAGAAGTTATATTTTTAAGATAAATTATTTTATAGGAAAATAATATATGCCATTTGATTAATTGTTTAAAAAGCTACAAAAAGTTTAAATGAACTTTTTTGTTAGAACGCAATTTAAAGTAATAAATTCGCAATGTTGATTTTCATAAAAACACATCTTTTTAAAAATAGCCATAACTTGGCCAATATTTATCACTATTTCCACATTCAAATTATCGAGATCCTTGGTTGTTGTATATACACCAAATCACAATTTTATTTTTACCCCTTTTAATAATGGTGCGGGGGTAACAATGAGGATGGTAGAGGGATGGCTAAAGAGGAAATAAATTTTTGGGACCTTTGGTTCTTGTCTATACACTAAAAATTTTAATTTGTATCCTCTTTAATAAGAGTGTAGGGGGTGATCGTGGGATTGGTTGTTGCCAAAAAATGTTTGAGACCTTGGCTTCTCGCACAAGCCCTAAACTCCAATTTTGTGAACTCCTACCTGCTTGCTTTACCTATTTACCTTCATGTACCCATATTTACTCTCGAATCTTCAATGGAATAAGATCAAAATATAGTATAGTTTCAATCTTATTATAATACGTAGATGCACTAAGTTTCAAGTCAATATCCTACACCGTTCCGGATCAATGGTGCGCGCACAAAAGTTACAGACTGACAGAGAGAATTTTTCTTTGCCCATACTTATACTCTCGACGTTTTATGACATTCTGAGCCTATTTGAGCAAAAACAAATTTTCCTTTTTTTCTTTTTACGTTACTACACTTCCACTTCACTATATGGAAGTAAAGAAAATGATACTATATTTGCACTCCACTATGTGGATATAATTGTTCATGGAACTTTATAAATATTTCAAATCGTCGACCCCAAAAACTCATAAAACGATACGCCACATCGGTATGGGGGTGGTAGTGGGAAATGATGAAGTAAGAAAATCTTTTGAGGCGTTTGGTTATTATACACATACTAAATCACAATTTTATTATTATTATTATTTCACCCACTTTAATAATGGTAGTGGCTAATGCCAAAAATTATTTTTTTGAGATATTAGCTTCTCTTATATACTAAATACCAATTTTATAGGCTCCTACTTGCTTGATTTACCAATTTATCCCCCAATAGCCCCAATTTACTCCCAACCATTCAACGGAAGAAGATCAAAATATCTATAATTCCAGATCTCGTTAAAATACATACGTGTACCAAAATTCCAAGTCAATATCTTAAACGGTTCCAGATTAATCGTGTGAACGAAAAAGTTACAGACAGAATGACAGACAGATTTTTTTTGCTCAAACATAAGATCTCAACGTTTCGTGACACTCTAAACCTATTTGAACAAGAAAAATTTTCAACATTTTTTTGCGTTGCTATACTGCCACTGGATGTGGAAGTAAAACCACATTGTAGGGAATTAAATTATATTTCAACATTGTGAATAACATTTTTTTTATAAAACTTTAGTTTTTGAGTTAATCACCAAAAACGCGCGTTGATATTGGACTTGGAGAGGAATGAAAAAATCACTAAACTCTAAGAAATCACAAGGTCTCGGTCAATTTTTGACCAAGTTGAACGGGACCTATAAGATTTAATACTTTTTGATAAAATTAATGAGACAAAAGCATAATTTTTCAATGGGTAAACATTTTTATAAATCTAATTTAGAACCCATTTGCGGCACGGTAGCTCAATCAGTTAAGGCGTGTTGTGTGGCGAATATGCTGGCCGACTATCTATCGCGCCCCAGCCCCGGTACTGACAATACCGGTTGTTATGGATGTATGTCTGCATTTTTCCGGACAGCTTCGGCTTTGGATTTGAGAGCTGCCTACTGTATGTGGTGTGTTTGTTTATTAAAAAAGGTTCTATCAAAATCGGTCTTGGTTAACCGGTTTTCGAAGTTTTACTTCTTTTACGTTCAACATGACTGACTCCACAGAATTCTATTTATAAATGCATGTCTTTCCCCATCTAGAAAAGCAAGAAAGTGGATGGTTATTGTTGAAGTAGCTTGTACGTTCCTGAAATACCTCTACCAGATGGTTGCTCCATCACTGTTTAGAGTTTCTTAATCATACAGCTTGCTGATCTTTCTTACCATTCTGTGACCCAGGTTTTCCCAACTGTAACAAAAAATGACCTCGCCATTTTACTTGTTTTTCCTCTTACATTTTCACGCGGTCTATTTATAATAATTTCCTATCCGTATTAGTATTCAGATCCCTAGTTAATATTTCCCATCATATTTATATATTTTCCATAAATTATATTTCTTTAAAAGATGTATCCAAAAATAGAAATGACAGAAAACCATATTTTGTCTACATTTAAATATAAAAAATGAAGATTAGTTAAATATTTATTTCATGAAATATAAAATTCTATCTCGTTTGATTGATCGATTGATAAATATTTTTATAAGACGGTAACAATACGTGATCAAAGACAGTTTAAGATATGGGTACAAAGTACATAGCCAGTTTGTAAACTAAAAAAATTCGTTTAAAAATGATTGAAGACAAAGGCAAAGTTTTAAGAGCTGATGTATTTACTTCGAAAAATTGATAGACAACTAGTAAACTGCTTCCCAACATATTCCATGAAAATTTCTATATTATAGTAGATCTATAGGTCAAAAATCGTCTAAAAAGGAATTTTCCAATGTTCTTTCTGAAACTTGTAAGCATTTAATTGAAAAATGAGAAAATCAAGTCGTTTATAAAAATTATTGATGATTATAATAATTGCGTCGAGATTCGACGGAGTGGGGATGATTAAAAATGTATCCAAAAAATTATGTTGCAAAGTAAAGGTCTCACATTTTCCTAGAGAAGTTTCATAAAAACCAGAGAATACCTACTACACATCCTAATTTGAATGTAAACGGGCTTAGTCTATACCTTAACCAGGAAAGAAGGATAGTGACGAATTGAACAATCAATAGTTTTAACGGCACATGCCACTGAGCGACGTTGATTTGATGAACCTTTGTAAATACTTTCACATCCAGACTTCCTATTCAAGTCTCTTACAACGAAAATACTATATTTGCACTTCACTAAGTGGAAATAATTGTTTATGGAACTTTAATAATATGATATTTGAAATCGTCTAACCTAAAAATCCATAAAACGATATGCCACATCGGCAATGGAGGTGGAAGAAGTAAAAAAAAAAATGTGAGGCCTTTGGTTCGGGTACACTAAATCACTATTTAATTTTTTTCACTCCGTTTAATAATTACTGAGGGTGGCAAAAAAATTTGTTGAGGTGAAATATTTCGGAAACTGCTAGAGATATTTGAGTTCTGTAAAAGCCCATTGCCAGAACACGTAAATGGCTGTAGTTCTAAATAGAAATAATTTTTTAATATGTTAAGGGATAGGTGGCGCTGCGGTACAAATTATTTTTTGGATGACAAGAACTTAGCAATGTTATCTATGTTAAAGAGAGTTTAATTTCAAGTAGATTTCGTGATACGAAAAAAACTCGAAAATACAACTGTTTTCGAGAAATTTGAGTTTAAAATATTTAATTTTTGAAAAATTAAAATCGCCGTAACTTTCTTACATTAAATTTTATACGAGAGTCCGTTTCAAACTTTCTTCATAGAAAGATAATGTGAATAATTTAGCAATAAAACTTTTTTTACAACTTCCGGTTAAATCGGAAATTACATTTATTTCAATTTTAAAGCGCACGCCCCTGTATTTTATTAAACAATATTGAACAAAAATATGTTCCATGCATTTTTTTTTTTCAGTGCAACCATAGTAGCAATAAAGGAAATATTAACGTGGGCGAAAAAATACATTTTATATTGATTATATTCACCTTGATGAAATAAAACGACTTCATACGCAAAATGCAATCATAGGTGCCTTTGAAATTATTCATAAACAATACTGTCAATATTGACATTGCTTTAGACATTGTTTTGGTTTTTGATTGTCAAATGATAGTTTTTGTATTTTGTTAAATTGTTATAAAACATGGTACTTCATTCAAACCAGGATAAATTAAACATGGTTTTAATTTATGAAGAATGCCGTAAAAATTCTTCTGCAGCTATAAAATTATTTAGAAGACGTTTTCGTGAGAGACCAAGGCCTGATCGCAAAACTTTTGTAAGTTTATGTGCTAATTTAGATCATTATGGAAGTTTTAAAAAAACAAAAACACTTAGAAGGAAGAGAGCTACAACGGTTTAAAATACAGTGTTAGTGTTAAAAACAATATAGAAAATAATCCCCACACGTCATTACATAAGTTAAATGAGCAAACTAATATTTCTGTAACTTCGTGTAGAAAGATTCTAAAAAATAATAAACTTTATCCATATAAAATTCATTTGGTCCACCACTTAACACTGGAAGATAATAATCAGCGCAGACTAGATTTTTTGGTATACTTTTTCATTATCTTAGAGGAAAATCCTAATTTGCTAAATCAAATTATGTGACGAATCTAGATTCCACAACAACGGAGTAATAACCAGACATAACTACCGATACTGGTCTAAAGAAAATCCCAAATGGATGAGACCAACCGGATTCCAAACAAGATTTGGGGTAAATGTTTGGTGTGGTATCGTAAATGGATACATTGTTGGTCCATATCTTTATCAAGGAAATCTAAATGGTGAACGTTATTTACACTTCTTACAAAATGTGCTATTGAATAATTTACCAGTTCAATTAAATACTATGTGGTTTCACCAAGATGACGCTGGCCCACATAATAGCAATGTTGTGGTAAATTATTTAAACCAAACATATCCAGGAAGATTGGTACAAATGGGATACTCAAGTGGCCAGCTAGATCTCCTGATATTACCCCATTAGATTTCTATTTGTGGGGTTATCTGAAAAGTGAAGTTTATAAAGAACCAATCATAGACATGGTTGACCTTTATAATAAAATTTATGCAAGTGCTTGAGCCATCAACAAGAATACACTTTGTGGGGTTGAGCTATTGAAAAGATTATCCATGTTTACAAACGGAAATGGCAATAATTTCGAAAACTTTCTTCCATAATTACCTGTTAGTTATTTTTTTGTTTTTATTAAATAAAATTAAAAGAAGTTTTTTGTTTCATTGTTATTTTCTTTATTGCTTAGTTAATATTGTTCAATAAAATACAGGGGCGGGCGCTTTAAAATTGTAATAAATATAATTTCTGGTTTAACCGGAAGTTGTAAAAAATGTTTTATTGCTAAATTATTCACATTATCTTTCTATGAAGAAAGTTTCAAACGAACTATCATATAAAATTTAATGTAAGAAAGTTACGGCGATTTAAGTTTTTCAAAACTTAAATATTTAAAACTCAAATTTCTCGAAAACGTTTGGATTTTCGAATTTTTTTCGTATCACGAAATCTACTTGAAATTAAATTCTCTTTAACAAAGATAAGTTCCTGTCATCCAAAAAGTAATTTGTGACGTAGCGCCATCTATCCCTTATCCTATTAAAAAACTATTTATATTTAAAACTACAGCCATTTCTGTGTTCTAGCAATGGGCTTTTACAGAACTCAAATATCTCTAGTAGTTTTCGAAATATTTCACCTGGGAGTTTTTATTGGCACACCCTGTATACACTAAATACCAATTTTATGGACTCTCACTTGCTTGATTTACCTGTTTGCCTCCATTTACTCCAATTTACCTCCCGACCCTTCAACGGAATAAGATCAAAATATAATTAAGTTTCAGATCCCGTTAAAACACATACGTGTACTTAATATCAAGTCAATATCTTAAACGGCCCCAGAGTAATCGTGCGCCCAAAAAAGTTACGGACAGACAAACCGACAGACAGATTTTTTTCCTTTCGTTCAAATTTCAAATCTCGACGTTTCATAACATTCTAAGCGTATTTAAACAATAAGAATTTTTTGCGTTAAGTACTGTACTGGATGTGGAAGTAACATTATTTTGAATTACATCCCCTCTAGATTTAAACACCAATAGGATCTACTGCATGCGCTAATCACGTACATTTATTACTATCCTCCTTTCCGGGCCAAAGTATAGTTTATTATATCATTCTTTTAGTGACCATTCTGTATATCTTTTTCACTAAAACCAAAACAAGCTTCTTCTTTAGCAACTGTTTTTTTTCTTAAATTTTTTTTGAGCTATGTTTTTCCAATTTTTCTATGGAATAAACCTCATTTACCTGCCGAGAGAACTCTCTAAGAACTGAGATTGAGATCTTAGAGACGAACCAAGGTTCGACCTGGGGAGTAGGCAGATTGAGGCCCCGGACTCGAACCATTCCTTACCCTTCCTAGACTTCCTATATTCCTTTATATTATCGATTCTTCTTCCTTTTCTCTTGAAAATGGCTCCAAAGTGGGAGCCGAAACGTCGAGACTCCAATAATCTCAGACGCGGTTCAACCCGTGAACCTAGTATTTTTCATATATATATATATATATATATATATATATATATATATATATATATATATATATATGTGGTTTAGGGGAGGAGATGCTTACGGCACGTTTTGATAAGTAAAATGGTGCGACCTTGTCATACAAAGGTGGCTGGTGATAAACCTGTGGGCTCAATAACATCAGGTTCACCACTTAGAATGTCAACATTATCTCTTAGAATCTTCACTGCAACCTTTGGTAAGTTTATATTAATGCTACATTTAACAGCACCAGGATGATCAGCAGAAACCAAACTGGTTATAGGTCAGGAGGCTGGGTACCGCTTTATATAACTTGGCAATATAATCACTGAATGCGGCACATGTTACACTTTTCTGCTTGGTTACACTTTTCTGCTCCGTTATCTCGAGCCAGACTTGAGAGATTTATAACCTGAACCAATTCACTGAAGTGTCAACTGTTGATACAGAGTACCTTCTTGAATAATCCAAAGTGTCGATCTGGACTGAATTTTGTATAGCCAGAAATTAAAAAATTTAGTTCAATGCAACTGTTTTGTTCACGCTGGATTCTTCAGTCAAAATACTGATACATAGACGCATTGTTCTTGTTCTGGTTAGAACAGTTATCACACTGTACATAAAAGCAAGACGACTGGTATGAATATTCCAAATTGTGATGAATCATAGAAATGGTACCAACATCAAATACTGACGTTTTCCGCGCAGTTACAAAATATGCGAGCTCTTTTTGGAGAGGTCTGTGGGGGTACTGTATAGTTTGTGCATAGTCGCAACTTTTTATGAGAACAGCCCCCCTAGACTATGAAGAGTCACAACTGTACAAGTTATCTACTTAAGTATACTTAGATTTTCAATTAAATTTGCTAGACGAATAAGTATTTCGTCCATTTTAAACAGTTCCGATTTGATTTTTGGTTAAGCGTTTTTAAAATTGTTTAATTTTTGTTGTAAGTTGAAAATTCTCTAGCAATATCATATTTCTAGATACAGTTTCTTTGGGATCGTAAATTTTAATATGTCTTTTTCGTCATATGTCATTCGTAAATATACTCTAATTCCATTGTTTTGTCAATCGTAAGCGACGCTTTATGTACCAAACACTTGTTGCCATTGGTAACGTCCCTAGGGAAATAAAGTAAAGAAAATTTCTTTTATATCACAAGTATTAAAATAATGTTTTAACTTTTATATATATATATATTGTCACGCAGTAATTATAATTTATATAAAAGTTATTTGAGACACCCAGTACATCAGGTTATTGTTAGCTAGAAATTAATATTAAAATATTTACAAACAGAAATTGTTGAGACAGCAGCAAGCTGGTGCATTCACCCGAGTTACTTGTTATCCAGGTAACTGCTGAATTGCAAAAAGAATAGCTAGAAAATATTTTAGTTTCAAAATTTAGTTGGGTTTTGATTGAGGGGACGAATTGATGGTGGCTTGGTGCGTGGCCCAACTCCCCCCTTAGGGGTGAGCCCCAGGGGGTATTTAATGTAAGTACTAATTATTCTGTTTTGTTGTGTTGTTTCTTTGTTAATAAACCGGTAACTTGTTTTCTACCACAATGTTTTATTTACAAGTATTCATTTAGTTCATTAAATTCAAATCCTCTTGCAAGCAAGCGGGTATTTTAAAGGAACCCTGTCACAGCGACCCGAGGGTCGTGACACGTGGTGGAGGTGCCGGGCAGGAGCCGGGCATAACGTGTCGGGGTAATTTTATTAACCGTCGTCACAGCGGCCCGAGGGTCGTGGCACGTGGTGGAGGCGCCGGGCATAACACGTGTCGGGGTAACTATTAACCAACCCCGTGACACGTGGTGGAGGCGCCTAGCCTCGTTCCTAGGGGGTGGTTCTTCACAACCCTCCCATTTTATTTAAATTTCTTTAATGTAAAATGTATTTTTTTTAAGTGTGAAATCATATTTTACTTGCCTAAGTTTTTTTATGTTACGTGTTGGTTTTCATGATTAAATTTGACGAATTTTTTATTTTAAAAAGTTTTAAATGAATACTGGTTAAATTTTCATACATCTTGTTGAATTTTGTGATTATACTTGGAGGTTTTAATTAAATAATTTATTTTTTCGTGTTATTGACAATTATACGGTGATAGAAATCACAGGGTACTACAAAAGTAGGTAAATAAACTGATTTAGGGGCATCACGTAGATAAGGGGTGACTTACTATTTTTTTTTGGTGGTAGCGATGAAAACAACAATGGTTTTAATCTTTGAAAAATTTATAGCTGGACGGTGATTGCAATTTTGAATAATAAATGTGGTTTTTATACTTAATTTTTACAAGGGCTATTTGCAATGGTGGGGTTATAAATAAATTTACCTGCTGATAAGTGAATTCGCGATTTTTTTTTGCTTTTTCTCCCATCTTAGGGAAGTTTGTAATTATTTTTTTTTAATATACAAAGTTAAATAACTTGTCGCCGTCGCGTCGATCAAATATGCCACATGTGAATTTTTATTTTTTAGTATGTACCACCATATTTTATGTTGTGAGAAAACAGTTATTTTTGTTGCAGTTAGTTTTATTTGCAAAAATTGATTTGAGGGTGATTATAATGACAAATCCAAGGATAGGCGTTATTTTGTAAGCCTTTGTGAATTTGCGGTGAAAAGTCGATTGGAACTCGACTGTTTGAAGTCATCTCTTATCTCTAGAAATTAATAATAAACCTACATTCTTTGCGAAAGTCTTCGTTTGTGTAAATCTCTTGTTTTTTAAGTTAATTTTTTTTTTTTACCGCGTAAATTCAAATGCCCCTAAAAAAAGTACATCTTAGAAAAACCACGCACCAGTAAGGCCTACCACAGGAAATTTTACGTCGGGGTGAAAATCTTTATTTAAATTTACATAAAGGAGGGACCAGACTATTAGTAAATTTTTTAAGTTTGACTAGGAATATTAAATTTAGCTTGAATGATTGTATTTTTTTAATTGAGTCTAAAGTAAGATGGGGGGAGAAAACTTATAAAATATAACTGGATTATACAGGGTGATTGTGGTCATTGGTTGAGTGCAAGCCACATCGCGTGAATGATAGAATATAATTAGAATCAGTGAAAGGCTACAAAGGTAATGTTTTTTATTAGAATGAAAGAAATACCTAGGCTATGGTGGGGACATTGAAATATTTTTATGTATAATGAAGAATGGGTGACAGAGATTTAATTGAGATTATTTCCATTAATTGGTGAACATGAAATAATGAGCAATAAGGAATATCGAGAATTAGAGTTACTTTGTGATGTGATATTTTAGCACAAAAGTTGTGTTGTGGACAATGAGACGTACAATGAGTTTTTTCTTTTAAGTTGTGAGATTTATGATGAGTTACTGAAGTATGTTGTTTTTTGTAACGAGGCTTATATCGCGTTATCGGGAGTTGATACGGATATCCATAGCTTTCAAAAGCCTTGTAGGGTGGACAAATGCTTGAGACGACGGGAACGAGAATGAGATGAAAGTTAGCCCGGTCAAAAGTAGCATAAGTACTGTCACGCGACTGTTCACAGTAGAACAGTTAACCTCTTCTTTCGTAATTCAATGTTCATCGAGGCATATAGCCGGGGAAGTAGTTGTTGAAAGAAGGGAGCGATGTGACATAGAGTACGCCGACGGTGGGACTTTATTTTTTTGAATAATGTGTCATTGGAGGGTCCAAAGGAGTTTTTACGAGTTTATGAGTTTTATGAGAAGTTAGTGAGAGATATATATATATATTTTTTGAGGCCTACATTGAGTTAAGAGTTGATTTGAGTTTTGGGAGATATTTTTTGAAATATTGAAAGTGATATTTTGATTATTAATTGGTGCCACAGCCTTTGAATAGGCACAAATGCTTGAAATGAAAAAGCATAAGTACCGTTACGCGGCTGTACATGGTAGAGCAGTATATCCCTTCTTTTGTAATTCAATGTTCGTCGAGGCATATAGCCAGGAGAGTAGTTGTTTTGAGAAGGGAGCGATGTGACAAGGAGTACAAAGAAAGTTGATAATGAATGGATGATGATTCATTATGAGTATTGGTACCAAAGTTCCTCAGTTTAGTGAATGAGGTTAGATGAAGCGTCGGGAGTGAAAGACGCGAGAAATAGAAATAATCTGTACGTGAGTTGAGACAAATAAGGTTCAACTAATAATGGTACATGAAAGTTAACTCTAATTTATAATTCGCACTAGAACATAAGTAATAAATGTGTGTACGGTCAATATTCCTGGAGTAGTAAACCATTCTTGGAACGTAGATAGAGGAAAGAGTTGTTTTTGATATGTGGTTAAAGCCTAGGTGGCCAACAAACCGAGAAATCGAGAGGTATAATACCGTGTGGGTATGCGAATTCTAAGTAGTAAGATCGGTTGTTGGACCTTAATAAATTTGAACCAGGACACAGTCTAGAGTGTGTCCTGTAGGGAATTGTGGGCCAGATGAAGGCCACAGTGCCGAATCGGGTGTGTAAAATTTGTTTTTTCTCGGACAATTTCAATTGAACCAGAGCAGACGGTTGAGCTACGATGCGATGTTGCTAGGCGATTTAAGCTAGTTGCTACGTCGAGGTGACTAGATAAATGGCAGAGTAAATAGCTGACGACTCAACACTGCCCTTGTTCAAGCAAAATTAACGTTGATCACACAATAACCACAACAAACTGACATTTAAACACCCGCGGTATACTGAAAGTATAAAAAATTTATTTTTTTGCTTAGAGCCTGTGATAAATAATCAATTATTTATTTATTAATTCCCATAGTTCAAATTCGCGATATAGGACACCAAATAAGCGTGAGATAGTATGGTAAAATTTTTGGGAAAAGCGCGCGAGAGTAATATTTTCTATTACATAAAGTATTTTCTTTACCCTGTTCCCCCAGAGGGCAGAAATCAGAGTAATAATTAGTTATGTGATTGATGATAAGTGAAGAGGTCCTCCTAGAAAAATGCCCTGTTTTAAAAGCAAAGTAATATTTTTTTAGTAAATTTTTCACGCTGATGAGTTTTATTAAATAGTGGAAGTGAGAAAAAGTTATCAAAGAACTAATGAATTATTTATATGAGCTGACTGTTCAATTTTTTTAAAAGGGAGAGATAAAACAAGGAATAATTGCTTATAGCATCATGACTTTTTTTGAATTTTTTTTTAATGATATGGAGTCGATGGAGTAAAGAATAACAGATATATTTTTTTCTTTTGGACATAATTGTCAAGGCATACGTTTGGTGATTTTGTTTCGCAAGCCCTAAATAACTCTAACTAAAATGTTTTAAAAGATGGGAAACAAATTAAAGTGTTTTGTTGAATTACATGGGTAAAAAATTTTTCTAAAATTTTTAATAGTAACATTGTATGTTAGCATAACGTATGAACCGCCTATTACGTTTAAATGAGCAGGGAAAAATTTTTTTTTTAGTAATTAGTAAAGGGTTAATTTTTTTCGTGCTACCCAGTAGATGATGTTCTTTTATCAAATAATAAAAATAATAATAACTTGACTAGGTGAACCACTTGTAAGGATTATTTTGTCACAATTTTATGAATGTTTTGTTTAGTATTTTTTTGCACTATATAAGAATTTACTCGGGTGTATTTGTTTTATGTAATCGCACCATGGCAACGAGGCACACATAGCACAGGAAGACAACCCTATTCGAAAACCCCAGGATTAGAATAGAACTGGATTTGGAACTCCACCTGTTAGACGTAGCGACTGAGGCCCATCCATTGTTAAATTTTCTACAATTTCTTTCCCAATTTTCCCGAAACCAATCATAATGAAAATGGTAACTGGTTCTTGAACGAGTTCCCCTATCAGTCAGGCAATAAAAAGGCACATGTCAAAAAGGCAATTTTTTCAGATCCACATTGCGAGTGGTTCCTCTTCGCCTAAATTTTTCCTAGCCTTAACCTGATTGATAGTCAAATCCAGATGTAATAATGGCGGGATGACAAGCAGACAGCACATTCCTGAAAAATGGTGGCAGCTATGGAAGAAGGGAAAAGGGAGCCCCAGCAACCCTACGTAAAGGAAGGATGGTCAGGATGAGAGCCAGCGGTCATAGTATGCGGGTGTGGATGTTCTTCCCTCAATTCTGAGAAGCCACAGGTTACACATCACGAGTCTAGATGTGAAAATGATAATTCCTCAAACCAGCCCGGGGGAATAATAGACATTTGGAACATATTGGAACCGTGGGAGGACAATAGTGTAAGTGTGATCTAAGAATTGAATTTATCGAACAGAGCCGGACTCAGAATTCTGTGCTATAACAGTCGTGCGAGACATTTTCGCGTACAGTGCGAGACATTTTCGCGTGCCCGAGTTAGAAATTTTTGGTTCATCCTAGCTTTTCATTTGATGTATTGTTGTTAATTTTATTCAAAACCTGCTTTAGTTTATTACTGCAACGATTTATTTTTTTGTCTTTTTAGATATTTCCGTGTTTTTTGTGTTAAATCAAGAGCGATTTATTATAGTTACGGGGTAAAGGAGCTTGCAGTACTAAAGTAAAAGAGGAGAGTTAATGTTTTTTCTTATTTATTTTAAAATGATATATTTTTTTTGAAACTGACAATGAAATTGTTGTTTGATAATAATATTGCGTCCGTTAGTTTATAATTTGTCACTGCATTTAATGGATTTAACTGAGATACAATGCAACTTCAAGTAGAGACTTAACGACTTGCAAGTGATAAGATTATAATCTATCCGGATTTTATTTTTTTTTACTTTGCTCCATGTGATATATTTTCAATTTTTTTTTTTTTTTGGAATTTAACACTTCCCCAATGTATGTTATGTTTATGAGGTTAATGCCATTCACTTTAGAATTTTTTTCTGTTGTTCATTAAACACTAGTTTTAAAGCTGGAGGCCAGCTTTCCTAGGTGGGGGAGATGTGTCACGCAGTAATTATAATTTATATAAAAGTTATTTGAGACACCCAGTACATCAGGTTATTGTTAGCTAGAAATTAATATTAAAATATTTACAAACAGAAATTGTTGAGACAGCAGCAAGCTGGTGCATTCACCCGAGTTACTTGTTATCCAGGTAACTGCTGAATTGCAAAAAGAATAGCTAGAAAATATTTTAGTTTCAAAATTTAGTTGGGTTTTGATTGAGGGGACGAATTGATGGTGGCTTGGTGCGTGGCCCAACTCCCCCCTTAGGGGTGAGCCCCAGGGGGTATTTAATGTAAGTACTAATTATTCTGTTTTGTTGTGTTGTTTCTTTGTTAATAAACCGGTAACTTGTTTTCTACCACAATGTTTTATTTACAAGTATTCATTTAGTTCATTAAATTCAAATCCTCTTGCAAGCAAGCGGGTATTTTAAAGGAACCCTGTCACAGCGACCCGAGGGTCGTGACAATATATATATATATATATATATATATATATATATATATATATATATATATATATATATATATATATTTATTATGTTTCCCACTATTTTGTGTGTGGAAAATGATAATAAATTTTTATTTTATTTTGTTTAACATGAGTGTCTGTTCTTGCAGACTTACTCCTCTCAGGGTTAAAGTAGGTTCAAATTATACAAATCAGGAATTTTACGATCAATAAAACACTGTAGTTGAGAATAGATTTGTTTTATTAAATTTACTGGAATATGGTTGTTTTGCAAGAATTTTTTTACAGTGTTAAATTATACAAAAATGAATGTTGGGCGCCGTTAAAAACATATAATTATTTAAAATCTGACAATGAAATTAGTTTACAAAATGAAAAAGGAAAACTCTGATGTGGTTTTTATTCTTTCGTACTAGTGAGACTTTTTACCTTAACATCCGATCGGTAGCTACCGCGCGACCGCAAATACCAAGATTGTGGAGAGAAATCCGCTTCTAGTTGTCGTTGCTAACTTGGCTGCAGTGTTGACAATCGACGGTACAGCTGATGTGATATGGACGATCCTTCTGTTTCGTTCTTGTTTTGTTGCAAATTAAAACTTCTCTGGATACTGGATTATTGTTGAAACGATGCACTATTTCGTTGCACTTTACTTTGTGCCGAGGTGAGTACCAAAATATTTTTTCGAAGACGACTTTTACATGTAGGGAAACTGCCCTTGTTTACAAATTACAATATTACTTAATTTGGGATTTATTTTCTTAATTCTCGTTTTCATATAACCAAGGAAACTATTTTTGAGTCATTACAATACTCTTATTTTGATTTGAATACTTAATACATTTACTTTACTTCAAAATTTCAATTTTCTTCTTTAAAATATTTTTAGGTTATGTCTTCCGCTAAATTTTTACGTGCGGTTAGCTTCGTTGTTGAGTAATGACTGAATTGCAAATTCTGGCTTTCTATTGGGCCAAAATGAAGTATTTGACAGGATTTTACGTCTTGATATTTTTGAAAGAAAAATTTAATTTATGAATTTACTTTTTTTAGCTTTGTGTTTTATTAAATGTTTATTTTACTACTTGAGTTTTATTTCTCATGCTTTTCTGAGTATTTTGATATGCAATACATATTGATTTGTGCCTCAATTGCAATTTTTCATGGTTATGTGAACTCGGACATATTTTAACACTTTCTAGCCTTAATACCTAATTTTAGCTACCAAACCATATTCCTGCTTATAGTTTAAGATACATTTAACATTTATTAACACAATTTCAACACCTTACTCTATTATTCTTACTAATACTGAACTATGCATTTTAGCATGTCGTTTGAGGAGAAACTTGTCACCCCCTACAAAATACTACATGATGTGTTGGACAAAACTACACTAAATCTATGGACCTGGCCAAACTCTATAACAACAAAGTGAAATACTCTAAGAAAAAACCTTTTTACAAACTATTTTACACATTTTTAAGAAAAGTTCATCTGACAGCTATGTGATTTTCCCACTGTGGGCCCCATTTGAAGTTTAATTAAAGGGGACTTACGTCGTAGAGTAAGTATAAACCATATTGTTTCTGTTTTGACACATTTTATCCTATTACGATAGGTATTTTTATGAAATACTTGTGAAGTTTGGTTTCAAACGTAACCTGCCGATTAAACTTTTTGTTATTTTCTACCCTGCTTATGTAGTCCTTTTATTATAAGTTTGTGCTTGTTTAAGCTTACAAATTTTCACCTTTTTAATTGTTTATTGTTAAATTTATGATTACACTTTTTATTTATTGATAAATTTTTATTGTTATTAGGTTCAAACCACCCTCTCATGTGTGTCAAGAGTTCCTGTTGGTTTGCCACCGTTTGGCTTTGTGCAAAAGTTTATTTAAGCATCGTTGCACTTTAACGATACCTTGTTTTGGTCTTATTTACAAATAAAGTCTTTCAATGTACAGGTATGCACTATTTTCTTACTGCTAGATATATTAATAAATTTATTTACAATTCAAACACTTATTACTAAATTCAACTGCAGTGCTTTATTCTAACGACATAAACCTGCCTTCAGCATGTGATTGGAGTGCCTCTGCATCTCACAAGCACTCGTGCATAAAGTAACCACCATCAGTGGCGTTTCTGAGTTTTATTTTATATGGATTACTAATTTTATTGTTTAAAATGAATTGTTCCAATATATTATATTGTTTGGGGAGAATATTGCGACATTTCCCCCTTAAATAATAAATTTTGACACGTGTGATAAATTTATTAGTTCTGTCAAAGTTGCGATATTCGAACCAAACAGATACACGTGCTTTTACGTACTTTATATGACTCATTTAACCAGGGTCATATGGGTAGAGCAATCCTACGTGGAATTTCCCCCTTATTGACTTGTTGTGAATGTTTCGTAATGTGTCAGTGTTTTTTCTTTCAATTAAACGTCTAATAATATTAAATTTACCTTTTCTTACAAAACTAATATTAATGATTTTACTTGCCATTACGGCTTTAACATTTCTTCTGTACCTTTTGAAAATATTTTCTTTTTTGTTTCAGGAACTGATTCGTCTCCTTCCCCTTTGGACATCAACTTGTGGATCTTCTCTGATACCTCATCTTGTGATTTTTTAAATTTTACCTTTTTAGTATATATTTTTGATTTAGTCAATTTACCTTTTTCTTTATTAATATTTAGTGATTTTATATAATTTGTTCTAGCACTTTCAATTATATTTGATTTTGTCATATTTGAAATTTCATCTTGTACTTGACTACGATGTTTAAATGGAATGGGAGAAATTTTACTTTTAAAAGACTTATTTTCATCTACTTCTAACTTGTGTACATACCCTTGAGCTACCCTTGGCTCATAATTGATTAGTGAAATATATTTTTGTAACAGTTTTTGTACTATTTTATCATACTTGGAGAGACAGTTTATCAGGAGTTCTTCGGACTTTACAAAACTCGTATTAACTACATATGTGGTACCTTCCACCCTATGCTTACCGCAATTTATTTATTAATTCATTGGCTTTTTCGCCTATATTTAAATCGGGATCATTGCCCTTTACCGCATTTACTTTGGGAACTTTGCCCATTACCGCATTTATATTGGGATCATTGCCCTTTACCGCATTTACTTTGGGATCTTTGCCCATTAATTCATTCATATTAAAGATGGGTATTCTTTCACCCTCTATTAACAATATTTTTTCTCCCAAGTCTATTTTAGCCCTGATCTCCGATAAAACGTCCTCTCCTAAAACAATATCATAATTCATGTTCGTCACAATAATAAAATCCCCCTTAAATTCTTGATTTTGAAACTTGAAAGTAGTGCTCAAAACTTTATTTGATTCCATGAACTTTTTCCCATTTAAACTTACCAATTTGATTTTTGCTATGTTTATACAGTTATTTATGTTATTATTAAAATGTTTATTAAA
Organism: Rutpela maculata; assembly: GCA_936432065.2. Classification (NCBI taxonomy): domain Eukaryota; kingdom Metazoa; phylum Arthropoda; class Insecta; order Coleoptera; family Cerambycidae; genus Rutpela; species Rutpela maculata. Next base: position 249,031,344 of record OW386285.2, read on the forward strand.
TACCTTTTCATCAATTAAACTTATTTCAGACCCTGTGTCAACTAGCGTTTTTAACATAATATTATTTATTTTAATGTTTACTATAGGCAATTGACTAACCTTGATATTTTTCATTTCATTTTCCGTATCAATTCCGATGTACTCTCGCGGGTGTTCATAATTATGCATGTTTAAAAACTTCCTATCTAAAAATCCTGGTCCTGTGACCTGGTATTAATTTGCGCAACAGTTTCTATCCTATTTACATCTTTCTGCGCGTTTTCAACTATTGTACTCCCCCTTTGAATGTTAGTGTTTGCCACTTGTGCATATGTTCGACTTCCCCCTTTTGACTCATCATAATTTGGTCTCCTATCTTCCCACTGTACCTGTCTCCTTGGCATTTGCTGATTATTATTTTCCCTGCTATTTACATTGTTACCTTGTTCCCTGTAAATTTGATTTTCATTGTAACCTCGTCTTTGATTATTGTCATATCTATTATTGTTTCCCTCATATCTACCATAATTGTTGCCGTTATACCTCTCTTGATAAGTCCTGTTTTGATACCCCCCTTGATTGTTAAAATTTGACCTATTTTGATTCGCCCCTTGACTATTAAAATTATACCTATTTTGATTTCCCCCTTGATCATTATAGCTTTCATTTTGGTAAAATTCACCCCCTCTGTTAAATCTGTTCCCATTATCATACCTATTATTTTGATTATCGTTTCTACTTATATTCTGATAGACATTCTGATTATTATTATCGTCTATTTCCCTCAAATACTCAATCAAGTTGTCTAAAGTGTTAATTCTTTGTGTGATTATTACATTTTGAATGATTGAAGAAAAATGTCTCGCAATATATTTAACAATTTCACCCTCCGTAAATTTCGGTTCTAAATGGATCACGTTATAAATCTTTCTTAAAACATAATTTTCCCTTGATAAACCTTGTCTTTCATTATATTTCCCACTAAACAAATTTTGCCTGACCTTTTGCTGGGTAAAATCACTCCAATATTGTTTCATTAATAGCTCTTCAAATTCATCTATACTCTGAAATCTACTTTCAATCATGGAATACCAATAGTCGCTTTCTCCCTTTAACATGGTCTGTATGTTGGATTTTAAATTTGCTCCCCTTGGTAACGTGTTCATGTGTTGTCTGAGTCTTGTAATAAATACTTTGGGATGAATACGATTATCCCCGTAGAAAAAGAATGTTGTCTTATTGCAAATGTTTGTGTATGTGGGTGTATGTGTTTGTGTTTGTGTTTGTGTTCCCTCTCTTAATAGCCGCGTATTCTGTAAAACTAAACTCTCCTGTTCTTTTATTTTATTAGCCAAATTTTCCCCTTGTTTTTTGATTTTGTTTTCCAACTCAATTACCGAATCATCTACCCTATTTTCTACCTGTCTTGAAATATCTGCCCTTAATTCCGACCTTACCTCGCTTACCTTATCGTTTACCTCACAACTAATAGTTTCTCCAATCCTTTCCCATCTGTTTTCCCAGCTTTCTACTTGACTCCTTAGTTCTGCCGTGGTCTCTTCTATTTTCCTTAATTTTTCATCCATTTTCTTGTTTAAATTTTCCTCAAGCACGTTGATTCTCTCTCCAATATTTTGTACCATTTCTTCTCTGTTTTGCTGCATTTGTTCATTTATTTGTCCCAAGTTCTGCGCTACCTCCTCTCTATTTTGTTGCATTTGTTGGTTTATTTGTACGTTCATGCCTGCTACCATGTCCATCAATTTTTGTAACATGTTAGGGTCTTGTTGGGTGGCCCCAACTTGTTCTGTGTCCCCAATTTGTTCTTCTTGCTGTGAAGATGAACCAGCTTCTTGTTCTTGACCTGACATATTGACTTTCTTACCTGACCTTAATTTCATGTATATTTAAGTGAATTTCTCACAACTATTGTCAGAACTAATAAACCTTTTAATGAATTTCTTATTAAAACCTTTTATATAACAATTGGAACTTCAAAATTTGCAAATTATTTTATATTGATCGTTTTCCTGATTGTAAAAAAAATTTTAGTAATCTTATATTTGCCCCACGTTCAGGCCGACATATATTTATTATGTTTCCCACTATTTTGTGTGTGGAAAATGATAATAAATTTTTATTTTATTTTGTTTAACATGAGTGTCTGTTCTTGCAGACTTACTCCTCTCAGGGTTAAAGTAGGTTCAAATTATACAAATCAGGAATTTTACGATCAATAAAACACTGTAGTTGAGAATAGATTTGTTTTATTAAATTTACTGGAATATGGTTGTTTTGCAAGAATTTTTTTACAGTGTTAAATTATACAAAAATGAATGTTGGGCGCCGTTAAAAACATATAATTATTTAAAATCTGACAATGAAATTAGTTTACAAAATGAAAAAGGAAAACTCTGATGTGGTTTTTATTCTTTCGTACTAGTGAGACTTTTTACCTTAACATCCGATCGGTAGCTACCGCGCGACCGCAAATACCAACATTGTGGAGAGAAATCCGCTTCTAGTTGTCGTTGCTAACTTGGCTGCAGTGTTGACAATCGACGGTACAGCTGATGTGATATGGACGATCCTTCTGTTTCGTTCTTGTTTTGTTGCAAATTAAAACTTCTCTGGATACTGGATTATTGTTGAAACGATGCACTATTTCGTTGCACTTTACTTTGTGCCGAGGTGAGTACCAAAATATTTTTTCGAAGACGACTTTTACATGTAGGGAAACTGCCCTTGTTTACAAATTACAATATTACTTAATTTGGGATTTATTTTCTTAATTCTCGTTTTCATATAACCAAGGAAACTATTTTTGAGTCATTACAATACTCTTATTTTGATTTGAATACTTAATACATTTACTTTACTTCAAAATTTCAATTTTCTTCTTTAAAATATTTTTAGGTTATGTCTTCCGCTAAATTTTTACGTGCGGTTAGCTTCGTTGTTGAGTAATGACTGAATTGCAAATTCTGGCTTTCTATTGGGCCAAAATGAAGTATTTGACAGGATTTTACGTCTTGATATTTTTGAAAGAAAAATTTAATTTATGAATTTACTTTTTTTAGCTTTGTGTTTTATTAAATGTTTATTTTACTACTTGAGTTTTATTTCTCATGCTTTTCTGAGTATTTTGATATGCAATACATATTGATTTGTGCCTCAATTGCAATTTTTCATGGTTATGTGAACTCGGACATATTTTAACACTTTCTAGCCTTAATACCTAATTTTAGCTACCAAACCATATTCCTGCTTATAGTTTAAGATACATTTAACATTTATTAACACAATTTCAACACCTTACTCTATTATTCTTACTAATACTGAACTATGCATTTTAGCATGTCGTTTGAGGAGAAACTTGTCACCCCCTACAAAATACTACATGATGTGTTGGACAAAACTACACTAAATCTATGGACCTGGCCAAACTCTATAACAACAAAGTGAAATACTCTAAGAAAAAACCTTTTTACAAACTATTTTACACATTTTTAAGAAAAGTTCATCTGACAGCTATGTGATTTTCCCACTGTGGGCCCCATTTGAAGTTTAATTAAAGGGAACTTACGTCGTAGAGTAAGTATAAACCATATTGTTTCTGTTTTGACACATTTTATCCTATTACGATAGGTATTTTTATGAAATACTTGTGAAGTTTGGTTTCAAACGTAACCTGCCGATTAAACTTTTTGTTATTTTCTACCCTGCTTATCTAGTCCTTTTATTATAAGTTTGTGCTTGTTTAAGCTTACAAATTTTCACCTTTTTAATTGTTTATTGTTAAATTTATGATTACACTTTTTATTTATTGATAAATTTTTATTGTTATTAGGTTCAAACCACCCTCTCATGTGTGTCAAGAGTTCCTGTTGGTTTGCCACCGTTTGGCTTTGTGCAAAAGTTTATTTAAGCATCGTTGCACTTTAACGATACCTTGTTTTGGTCTTATTTACAAATAAAGTCTTTCAATGTACAGGTATGCACTATTTTCTTACTGCTAGATATATTAATAAATTTATTTACAATTCAAACACTTATTACTAAATTCAACTGCAGTGCTTTATTCTAACGACATAAACCTGCCTTCAGCATGTGATTGGAGTGCCTCTGCATCTCACAAGCACTCGTGCATAAAGTAACCACCATCAGTGGCGTTTCTGAGTTTTATTTTATATGGATTACTAATTTTATTGTTTAAAATGAATTGTTCCAATATATTATATTGTTTGGGGAGAATATTGCGACATTATATATATATATATATATATATATATATATATATATATATATACATATATATATATATATATATATATATAGAAGTATATATGATTTTCAATAGATTCTTTCCATCTTTCCTGTGTACGGGTATTATTTTAAAGAATTTCAAAGAGGAGGGATATGTAGATATCTTAATAAAAAGATAAGTAAGTGGAGTTGAAAAAGGACATGCCCAATCACGGAAGAAAACAGCAGGTATTTTGTCCGGACCAACAATACTTTTGAGTTTAAATTTGTTGAGACTATTAAATACCTCAATTTCAGTGAAATTATCTCTTTTAGTTTACTGATGAACTTTTTTTAGTAATTTAGGTGGCGTTCCGGGTCTTCTCCTCAGAAATACCTCAAGTACATTACAAAAGTTGGTTGAGTTGTGGAATGAGGGTCCGGTGGTCTTGCCGCCATCTACGGGGAAGGTACAATGGGTACACCCAGGGGGCCTGGTGCAAGTGAGCACAAGCTCACCCCCCTCCAAACGATCCAGAATCCAGAATAAATTTTTGTAAATCACTTTTTATTTCTTTTAATGGTTTTTATTCGAGCACAATCATGTTCAAAATATTTATTTTTTCTAATTTAAAATCAAGTTACCAATAAATAAAAAGTGTACATCTTTAAATTATATAATCCTGTCTAAATAATCCTCTCAAGTGGCTTGTATTATAGACTTATCAGTCATCAATCACTTTTCAGTTTGAGATATTGGCGGATGAAAGTTCAAAATAACACAAACATTTTAATTTTAAATAGAACATATTAAAATAGTTATTTGATTACCAAGGGTCGTAAGTGCATTTTTTTTGGTCGAGAATACAGTTTGCAAACCGATTTCCATAGGGCCGAGGTTTGCAAGTATTCGAGACAAAAAATCGCACTGTACGACCCACGATGCATATTATATTTTTCGTCATACCCCTGAATCATTAAACTAAAAAAAAAAACTTGACAAAACTTAATTATTTTAGTCAGATTTCACATTTGCTAAGCAGATAGTAAAGGTAGCGATGCTTGCAATATCCATGGCAACCATCAATAAAATAAATTTAGGACACGGCTTCTGTTCAAATGACAACTACTGTCAAGATAAATTAAGTCATATTATTATAATAGCTTTGAACATTTTTGAAAATAATGTGGGATATAGAAGATATAACAAGTAAGGCTTGTCTCGATTTACTTCCAAAAAAGTTAAAACATTATTTTAATACTTGTGATATAAAAGAAATTTTCTTTACTTTATTTCCCTAGGGACGTTACCAATGGCAACAAGTGTTTGGTACATAAAGCGTCGCTTACGATTGACAAAACAATGGAATTAGAGTATATTTACGAATGACATATGATGAAAAAGACATTATATTAAAATGTACAATCCCAAAGAAACTGTATCTAGAAATATGATATTGCTAGAGAATTTTCAACTTACAACAAAAATTAAACAATTTTAAAAACGCTTAACCAAAAATCAAATCGGAACTGTTTAAAATGGACGAAATACTTATTCGTCTAGCAAATTTAATTGAAAATCTAAGTATAAAGTAGATAACTTGTACAGTTGTGACTCTTCATAGTCTAGGGGGGCTGTTCTCATAAAAAGTTGCGACTATGCACAAACTATACAGTACCCCCACAGACCTCTCCAAAAAGAGCTCGCATATTTTGTAACTGCGCGGAAAACGTCAGTATTTGATGTTGGTACCATTTCTATGATTCATCACAATTTGGAATATTCATACCAGTCGTCTTGCTTTTATGTACAGTGTGATAACTGTTCTAACCAGAACAAGAACAATGCATCTATGTATCAGTATTTTGACTGAAGAATCCAGCGTGAACAAAACAGTTGCATTGAACTAAATTTTTTAATTTCTGGCTATACAAAATTCAGTCCAGATCGACACTTTGGATTATTCAAGAAGGTACTCTGTATCAACAGTTGACACTTCAGTGAATTGGTTCAGGTTATAAATCTCTGATGTCTGGCTCGAGATAACGGAGCAGAAAAGTGTAACCAAGCAGAAAAGTGTAACATGTGCCGCATTCAGTGATTATATTGCCAAGTTATATAAAGCGGTACCCAGCCACCTGACCTATAACCAGTTTGGTTTCTGCTGATCATCCTGGTGCTGTTAAATGTAGCATTAATATAAACTTACCAAAGGTTGCAGTGAAGATTCTAAGAGATAATGTTGACATTCTAAGTGGTGAACCTGATGTTATTGAGCCCACAGGTTTATCACCAGCCACCTTTGTATGACAAGGTCGCACCATTTTACTTATCAAAACGTGCCGTAAGCATCTCCTCCCCTAAACCACTCACACCAAATGCAAACAAAGGTAACCAAAACAAGCAGTGACACTTTACCCTCACCCAACGGTAAAGCTGCTGTCGATAGTAAAACTACAAGAAAAAGAAAATGTGGACAGTACTTCAGTCATTTGCATAACACGAGGATATGCCCTGATCTGACGAAATAATAGAAAGTAAGTTGTCACACAGAAACTTTAGTTGAAAACATGATTTATTTTAAAATTTTGTAACAATTTTTCATTTCTTTCTGCCATTGCCGGATTTTCTGAAGCATAAAAATGTGTAGAATAATAATATACTGAAATCAAAGAAAAATTGTTTTAAAACTTATACTCCCTTTTACTGTGTGAGGTTACAGTTATACTTCTTATGTGGTCGAGAGGCCCCCACAGTTGGTTCTCACTCCATTGTCACTGATCGTTACACTAGGACTTTTTCCGAAATTTGTCTTAGTATACTCGGGTACTGGATGAATGTACTAGGAGCAAGCAGCAGCAAACCTATAAACAATCAAAAGGAAATCTAGCTATGAGAATATTAATCTCCAATATGTGCACTCAATTGATAACCTACATTCTAGTTAAACTAAAATTTAGAAAAAAACTAATTTATTTACAAACTTTTATATAAAGGGGACTAACCTTGAACTTAATCTTCCATTTTATCTCTTAGCAATCGCTTACTACTTGACTTTTCAGAGATTACTTTTTCTGTTTGCGAAATCCTAATCCTAAATCCCAATATTATTCATTAAACTATAAGCAAACAAAAAATAATTAACTTTAAAATATTCAAATCTATTTGTGATACTCGAAATCAAGAAGCACAAAGCGTTCTCTACAATTCTCCTGGATTCGCGTAGCTTATAAGTAATTAAAAACTATTTCTTCTTTCATAAAACCTCTTTGAGTAAGAGAGTTATGTAAATTTTCCATTTGTCGCCACAAAAATGTAAGGTAGAAACGTAACTAGAAATTTTAATTTAGAAAGATTATCACATGAATTAAATTTCGTTCTGTTTTTATAGTTTAATAGCAGTTCTTTGATGCATTATCAAATAAATTTTTCTATATTATGCGGGGGCTTTCCAAAATAATAGCCATTGACTCTGAAAGAGAATCATATTTTCAGAAAAGAAAAGATTCTAAGCAGCTTGAAAATTGCGATACTTGATATGAGAAAATAAATGTCTCAGAAGGGCTTTCACCAAATAACTCAAAAAGTATGACATTTAGCGGAAAAATGGTAGACTAACAAGCATATACCGGATATGACGTCCGTCATGTCAGAGACGGATTCTTTATTTACTGAAATACGATATTATATAAACGTAGAAAATCTGTAAGTAAATTGTATCTTTGTATCTACTACATGTATTTCCATAACTTTCTTTATATGAAATATTTAATGTCAGTACTTGTATCACTATATTACTTCCACATCCAGTGGAAAAATTTTTTTTTTAATTTTTATTGTTCAAATAGGCTTAGAATGTCATGAAACGTCGAGATTTTAAGTTTGAGAGAAAAAAAATTTCTGTCTGTCTGTCGGTCTGTCGGTCCGTCTGTCTGTCTGTAACTTTTTTTTGTGCGCACGTTTACTCAGGAACCGTTTAAGATGATATTGACTTGAAATTTGGTACACATACTTACGTACTTTAACGAGATCTAGAACCAGATTATATTTTCATCTTGTTCCGTCAAAGGTTTGGGGGGTAAATTGGGGTAAATTTGGGGTAAAAGGTAAATCAAGCAGGTAAGAGTCCATAAAATTGGTATTTAGTATATATAAGAGAAACTAAGGTCTCAAGAAAATTTTTGACATTAGCCACCCCCATTACCACCCCCACCCTATGGTTAAAGGGGATGAAGGAAAATTGTGATTTAGTGTGTGTACAAGAACCAGAAACCTCAAACCTCAAAATATTTTTTTACTTCATCCACCCCACTACCACCCCCTATCGCCACCCCCACCCCACTACCGATGTGGCGTATCGTTTTGTGGGTTTTTGGGGTAGAGGATTTCAAATATTATATTATTAAAGTTCCATAAATAATTATTTCCACATACAAAATTTTTTCGTTGTGAGTGACTTGGATAGAAAATCTGGATGTGGAAGTAGTGATTCCTTGGGCAGCGGTTTTTTTTATTATTATAATGTTAAATAAACTGTGGATACAAATTATTTTTTAGAACGTCTATAACGAATTATTCGACCACATGTTTCCTTTTCAATCCCTTGTTTTTACCGTCTAGTTTTTTGCTACCGGGCTGCTCATTACTTGCCCACATAACACAATTATATACAAAGTATGATCATAGTACAAATCTAAAAGTACGTACTCATACAAAGTATGTGCTAATGCATTTACCGACCGACCTACCTTTTTACAAGCAATTCAGTTGCAAATGTTCTCAGTACTCTGGTACTTTGCATGATTTTGTATATGCATAGCGCGTGTAAAAAGTATAAAGTATGCATAAGAATAGTAGTACTAGTTATGTATTTTATATGAATATTTTTGCCTTCCGGATGGAAGGAAAATAAAGAATAATATGGCGTAGTTCCGTGTGTATTCTATTTACATTAACATTTTTGTTTACCATACTCCAATTTACTCTTACAAAGATTGCCTGCAAATTATAATATTTATCAAATTATTAAATTCAATTTTATTTACCTTTTTACAAATTGCCGTCGGTAGGGATCGAACCTGCAACTCCTGCGTTATCTCGGTAACTGTTCTAAAAGAATACATATATTTATTTAAAGTTGCACGTACAGTCTTGCTATTTAGATTACTGAGCAGTGATTTTTTGGATATCGTCTGCTTGTACTATTTTTATTGGAGTTCTGAAAAGTCGCCTCTGCCACCCCAATTCTATGATAATAAATGTGATGGTTTTGAAGATACGAGCATAATGTTTACATCTTAAAAACCAGTCTATTGATAAATTCTGAAAAAATAGACACTGTGATCTAATGTGTTGGCATTCAGGAAGGCAGCTTTTCCAGATTATGATAAGAATGGTACATGGCAGCAATACTGAATAAATCAACATTTTATGTACTAAAATATGTCAATTATTCTTCCACATCTAATTGATAAATTATAGATTATTTACATATCTTGTTTGTCCTTCTGGCAATAACGGTACTTTGCCTTTTATGTTCCAATTTGTATCTTCATTTGCAAACGAAAAGTCAGTAACTAACCAAAAAATTCAATTTCTTTAATTTTACGAGTCACTATATACTGGCGATGACCGACCCCTGCAGAAGTCAGGAAGCATCCCACACCACTTTTTCCATTTTGGATTAATTAAGCAGATGTTGGTGATATAAAATACTGTTTGAAATCCTGCTGCAGTTGCCCTGGTTCTTGGTTTATATCCACCATTAACAAAAGAAGTAAAAACAATGTTATAACATTGTTTCCTCTTCTTTTGTTAATACTGGATATAAACAAAAAACCAGCGCAATTGCAGGATTTATGTAACATAGTAGTTTAACTTGAATGACTATTTATTAACTTTGATTGCAACCTCACTTTTGACTGAAGAGAGAGAGAGAGAGAGTTTATCACAGTTACCAACCTAACATTATAAATACATTTTACTGCCAACCGTTTGTCTTTACATCTTTTATATATAACTTCTTTTCTTTTATTTTTTCCCTTTTATGAAAATAAGTTGACAATTCATAATAGAATATGTTAATTACTGTGTACAAAACTATACTGGAAATATATATTATGTAGCCAAATTACAACAGTATGATAATCTAACGTGCTCATAGTTATGATTCGGGAGTTCCATGGTTCGATTCCACCGCATTTAGTTGTTTTTTTGTTGTTAAATTTGTTTAAGACATAAGTATCTAAATATAATTTCATGTTTTAACATTTTAGTAGAAATATGTTTATCAAAAAAATATGGCAAAAATGTTCCATTGTTTGTATATCCGTCGGCAAATTGCACAAGATAACCCATGCATACCGATTCTATTATATAAATCTTGATCACATATTTATCTAGCGTCCTACATTTTTGTAATTATAGAATACCCTAACTTGTATAATTAGTAAATTACTTAAAACCTTATATTATTTTAGTGTAAGAATTTTATTTTCAATTTTACTTTAGTAAAAAGTACTATTTAATTGTATTTAAGAAACTTGTAAAATTAGTAACTTAACACTTTATATTATTTTATTGTAAGAATGTACCTTGTGTTATTTCATTTAGATTTACTTTAGTTGTAAGTACTATTTTATTGTTTTTTAGAAACTTTTTATATATAATATTATTACTGCCATATCAACAAATTGTAAATATTACAGGAGTCACGGACAAACCTTTTACTAGCTTTCTGTGACTTAAGTGTTTATTTTTGTACAATTTCTATACATTTTTGCACAAATAAAACTTATTCTATTCTATTCTATTCTATTACATCCGTAGGATATACATATTTTGTACACCTATAGGATACCGACGTCTGGTCGGAATATCCGTAGGCAATCAATTTCGGATATCCATAGGACATCCATAATTTGGATTTTTAAAAGATATTAATATCCAGTCAGGTCAACCTTGAGATGACATAGAGTTATGTTCATGGGATAATCCAAAATCTGGGACAGGACACAGGATATCCTGAGGATATCATGTGCTGTCTGTAATAGCCGAAAAGCTGGGAGAAGGAATGTCAGTGGCCATAAGAGGATATCATGATTTCACTGGCTGTAATACCGTATCATCGTCCTCGTCCAAGGGAAAGATCTATACTTGGAAGACTTGGCAATCGAATTCAGATGCAAAGGTTACTTTTAAAAAGCTGTCACACCTAGTGGAGTCATTCAACGATGAAATTATTAAAAAATTAGAGAGATATGTAATACAGCTGTATTGTAACAATAGGAATATCTTAAATCTACATGATGCTCGCAAATTGCTCTTTGTAAAAAAGTAATCCACTGCAGAATTTGCCATCCACTCTGGATGCTCTAAAGATGCATAACCTACATGCGGCTCACCAAGCAGGTAAGGTTTAGGGAAAGTTTTGAACAGGGAAGGTGTGCCTGCTTCACCAGCTGATTGGAGATGGAAAATGCAGATGGAACAATGGATGCCAACATGGATAAGACTTCCACAAACTTAGGATGTTTATTGGGAAGTAGTTAAGTGCTCTTGTAAAAAACGAAAGTTGTTCCTACAGGCGCGGCGTAACGGATTTAGATGACCTGTGCTATGTACTATCTGTAGTGAAAACTGTACCAACGGATCAACTGAAGAATATATCGTGGAGTCTAACTGAATTTCAAGTGCTGTTGCATATGGCTGTTGTAAGAAACGTTTTACTGGCGTTAAAATAAAGGCACAAAAAGCCACTGTCCTAATTTTATCAATTAAATAGTCAAGGTTTATGCAGAAATTTATTTGATTTACAGTGACACATAACACAGTTTTATGACCTTATATTCCTTGCACTATGCACTGCTGAACTACTACATAAATCTTCATGTGGAGAGGCACATCGACACACAATCTGTGTGTGTCACAATCTGAGAAATCTAATATCAACTTAATGAATTAATTATGTTTTTAATTTCAGATTTAAAAAAATAGACCTAATCGCATTTGTATTTTTAATAATTGCTATTGTATTAACCACCATTCCATCATTAAAGATACATAGAAAGAGGAGAAAAATAGCCCAAGTAATAGATAATTTTGAAGGAGATGAACGTTACCCAATAATAGGCACAAGTTTCCGCCTGATAGTGGCTAGAAGAAAAAGTAAGTATTTTTACTCTATTATACTATATCTAACATCGTGTATTATTATTATCATTATTCAAAATCGGGAATATTTATTTAAACTAAAATGAATATTTGACATTCTGTTTATCTGTGATTTAGTTGTTGAACTGTTTTAAAATTATTAACTTACACGTATCTATTGATAGATGTGAAGTTGTCAACAACATATCAAGAACACAAAGAAAACATGATGATGCTAAAATAAACTCATAAGAAAAGTAAACCGTTTTGAAACTTTGGCATTTAGAAACTGATTTATATTCTGGGTATTTACCGTACACTATATCATTAGTTTTATTTTAAACAAATAATAAATAAATTAAATAACTTTCTCGATATGTCGATTATTTCTCATTCATAATGATAAATTGAGCAAACACTTGATGAGAGTAAGCTTTTCATGTTCGATTATTTACTTATCTGATTAAATATTATTTCATTTGCCTAAACCTTCAATAAGGTTGAATACGTTTGATGGTTTTGTAGGAATTGTTTAAAAAATGTTGATAAACAGAAAAGAATGGAACTGTTATCTATGACCCAGTGCCATTGAAACTTGCAGTGTACCTACACACAAATAAATATCGAAATAAAATAATTAAAAAGCAAAAATACGACTGTGAAAAAAGAATTGTCATTACCTCATAACATTACATTATTGGATGGCTGAATTAGATGATATATCAATTTCACTTTAGTATAAAATGTTTATATTTAATAAGACTCTTAGTAAACATACTTTAGTAACATTTTTAAAACTAAATTGATGATCTCCTAATCTACGTAAAGTTCGTTCAAACCTAAAAGACACACCGTATATTGCAATTTCAATGTCTTGTGTAACTTTTTCGACATTTAAAAATAAATATCTTGTATCCCTGCTTACATTATTGTTAAAACATATTATTTTGGGTGTTCAGCAGATAACTTTTTCGATATATTGTGTAACTTCATATTTTCATATAGTTGAACAAAAAAGTTAGTAACAGTTTGCTCTAAAATTATAATAAAACATATTTTACATAAAAATGACCATTTAGATTTGCTCTTACCTTGTGCCTTATTGAGATTTTCAGTCAAAACAAATATTGAGAATTTATAGTGAAAACCTCAGTATTTAAATATGCTTGAGTATAGTTTATAAAAATACATTGGAACCCATGAAGTAGAAATTAGACGGCATTGCATCAGCGAAAGGTAAGTAAACTGTTGTTAATATACCTACCTGTAATCGCAATAATCAATAATGTATGTGTGTATCTATCTTAAGTATAAAAACAAAAAGTGTCAAGTTAGTTATTATCTTTATGTGATTTTTACGTATCAATATTTTTACAAATATTATCAGTTTCCATCAAGTTAACTACAAATTTCGTACGTTATTATAAAAATACAAGAGGTTACTTTCTGATAGATCCCCAAGATCCAAGGAAAATAGTAAAAGCCCGAGATGTCTCTGTCCTAGAAGATGAATTTGCTCAAAATCTAAATCTTTAAAAATTTGATCAACTGAATGAAATTTTTACTGAAGAAATTTTTAATGAAGAAAGAAAAACAGAAAACGAAAATGACTTTGTAGATATCGATGTTGAAATACAAGAAAGACAATATGAAGATGAACAATCAGATCATGAAAATGTTGAAACTCAAAAAAAACCGTTAAAGAATCACTACTTCCACATCCAGATTTTCCATCCAAGTTTCTCACAACGAAAAAATTTTGTATGTGGAAATAATTGTTTATGGAACTTTAATAATATAATATTTGAAACCGACGACCCCAAAAACCCATAAAACGATATCCCACATCGGTAGTTGGGCGGATGAAGTAAAAAAATATTCTGGGTTCTTGTACACGTACTAAATGACAATTTTTTTTATCACCCCCTTTAAGAATGGGGTGGGGGTGGTAATGGGGGTGACTAATACCGAAAAAATTTTTGAGACCTTATAGCTTCACTTGTATATACTAAATACCAATTTTACGGACTCTTATCTGCTTAATTTATCTATTTACTCCATTTACCCCAATTTACCCCCAATGGAATAAGATGAAAATATAATCTAGTTCCAGATCACGTTAAAATACATACATGTACCAAATTTCAAAACAATATCTTAAATTGTTCAAGAGTAATCGTGCACACAAAAAAAATTTACAGACCGACAGACACATATTTTTTTCGCTCAAACTTAAAATCTCTACGTTTCCTAACATTTTAAGCCTATTTGAACAGTAGAAATTTTGAAGAAACAGAACCTGTAACTTTTCAAGAAACGTTAGCTGCAGAAAATCTGGCAAAGTGGAAAATAGCCATGAATGGGTAAAACAGCTGTAGCTAGTAAATGGATTTACAAAATCAAGAAGGATATAGATGGAAACGTAGAGCAATTTAAGGCACGGCTTATTGCCAAAGGTTTTACGCAGACGTATGGAGTGAACTATGTTAAAACTTTTTCGCCCATTATGAGATATTCAACAATAAGGATGTTAATTTCTATTGCTACAATGATTGGCCTAGACATAAAATATATAGATGTCAGAAGATTTTGTAAAAAAGGACAGGAAATTAAAGCATGTCTATTAAAATTTATTTATGGACTAAAACAGTCTTCAAGAGCTTGGGTATGAAAAAAATAATTCAGTTTAGATAAAACTGGGTTCAAAACGAGAAAAAGATCAATAAATTTAGCAAATCTCATATTCAGAGGATTTTAGTGTATTCAAACCTATATTCATCTACAAACTTCAAGTTGGAGAATATGCTCGTCGTTTGAAGTTCTGTTTAAATATGGGTGAGAAAATTTCAGCAGATAGATCATTTCATCGAAACATTTAATTCACGGACGAATCTACTTTTACGACTAATGGGCTAGTCTCTTCTCAAAATTGCGGGAAAATCCTAATTTCCGAATGACTACTAATAGTCGAAAGTTTAAAAAGGTAAATGCTTGGTGCTGCATAAAGCAACACGGAATAATCGTAAATTTTAATCAAAATTTTGAATAATTTTTTTTTGGCCAACTAAATAATGAAAATTAAGAATTTAGGAGAAAAATAAATTTTCAGCAAGATGGATGCCCAGTACATTCTATAGTTCTAGTTAGACGATGGTTAGACAATCACTTCCACTACAGGTGGATTGGCCGCTATGGAACAACAGCATGGCCAGTCCGTTCGTCAGATCTAACACCGTTGGATTACTTTCTTATGGCGGTATTTAAAGCAAAAAGGATACTCAAACAATTTCGAAGGCGACGTAGATGTAGTAAAGCAAAAAATTGTTGATGCTGTTGCAACCATAAATGAAAATGTGATCTCATTTTTCTATGAAGAATTTAGAAAAATATTAGAAAAATATGTACTAGTAGGAGGTCTACATGTGGAACAGTTTTTAACTTAGTTGAAAGAAATGTAATTTTTTTTAATTGTTATTTCCTTATTTTGCAACTAAACTCCGTATTTAAGCTTTTCTCCATAATTTCACAACTTTGTTAAATAAAATTTTCATATATAATATCATAACTGATATAATTTGTCGCCAAAATTTAGTGATTATTAAGAGAGTTTGTTGCTTGGCAATTTCGCGATTAACATTGACAGATAAAAATAACGGGCCGTCAGGCGAGTTATTTTTGTCAATGTCAAGAGCGAAATTGCCAAAGCAACAAACTCGAGTAGAATAATCATTAAATTTTGCCAGACGAAATTATATCACGAATGGTATTCGACTATTTCTTGAATACAAATTTAGGCAAAAGAAAACAAATTTATTAGATATAGAAAGTAAATTTAAAAAAATAAACACATAAATCAATAAATCTTGAAGATTTGGTGCCGTTATAGGGCATCTGCATCATGTAACCAACATAACCTTAGATTTTAAGTTTTTCAAGTTTATTCTCATTTTTAATGTTTGTATACGCATTTTTAGCTTGAAGCCGTACTGGCAAATATTTAAAAATTCACGTAAATAATTTTTCAATATTGCTGATAAATAAAAATAGACTGCTAATTACAGGTTAGATTTCCAACCTACAAAAAGAGTCCTATTTTATTAGGGCAAAGTATTTAGAACTTCATAAACATTACACTGAACTAGATTTTAGTTGAAAATACGGGAATCAGGCATACATTTTAATAATAGCTGCGTAATACTCTTAAATCTTAAGAAACACATATTTTTGAAGTTAGCTGTGACGTTACGTACAGATGCACTATTCTCGCATATTTTTTACAACTGACGTGAACTGACATTTGCAAAAATTATTGTAATGACGCTTCACTTGTTGAATCGGTTACTACGTTTTCAAAAAACAAAGGAAAATTTGCCCCTGAAAAACAGGTTGGTTGCTTCATTCTGGCTTCTCATTGGTTGAGCAACCCTGGCAAAATTTTGAATGTTAAATTTTGTCAATGTGAAACTATTTTTTTGATTAAAATAATCGATTTTGATTGGACGAAATTTATAGGAATGAAAGAGTCAATAAAAATGTAAGAAAAGTTAGTTTGCTTAAAGTTGGTTTCATATTTTCTAATTTTTAGAATACCGTGTATAATTTATCTTAAGTTTGACAACTGTTTATGACTTCCTAAGACAAGCAAAACTTTTTATAAAGAATGATTTTTTCTCGGCAAGTCAAAAATAAGAAAGTTTACAAGAGTGCGGTGCCTCATCAGGGAATATTTTTGAACATTGTTATTTCCTTATTTTGCAACTAAATTCCGTATTTAAGCATCTCTTCATAATTGAAAAACTTTTTATTAAATAAAATAAAATTTTCAATAAAAATGTAACAAAAAAAAGGCAATTTGCTTAAAGACGATTTCATATTTTCTAATTTTTAGAATACCCTGTAAACTGTGTAAACTTTTAATAAAGAATGGCTTTTTCTCGACCAAAGATAAAAAAGTTCACACTGTACCCTATCCGGGGACACACTGTATACCTCCTTGTGCAATGATTATACAATATAATAAAAACTTATAATTATTGTATGTACAATCCTTTTTGGGGATTAGATGCAATTTTATGTAAAATGTATTTAAACTGAATGCATATCAATTACACATAGACTAGGAGCCCGCCTACCAATAATTGTGTGTCATAGGTTTACTCCCAAAATGTGTGAATTGTTGTTAATTTGGGGTAGTATAGCCCAGAAATGCCCATGCCAGTCATTTTTTTTGGTACAGGGGCCTACGGCAGGCCCCCAAATTTGTATGACTTGTACAATTAAAACAAACAACCACAAATAAGTATAGGTTTACGCATGAGGGTTGGAGGGATTTCTTAGTTTACCCACAAAAATCATGAATCCAGACTTCCATTCGTTTTGGGTGGTACAAGGAGGCGCTACGCTCACCCAATTTTGAAAACAAAAACAGGTAAAAAAAATTATAAGTTTATGAATGGCAATTGGGAACCTGGTATCCTGGTAAGTATGAACCTCCTGGGTGCGAAAATACATTCGCCATCTTTGAAAAGTGGTACGAAGGACTTGCCTTTCACGATAGTTGACGGCGTATCGACTCTTCCTACCGAATGTACCACTTAAGCTTGTAATTCGATAAAAATTATAAAGGGCATAGCAGGATAAGCATGTGTTAGGTGCCCCCGCACCAATCGGGTCAAAATTTTTAGCACAAGTTGATAGTAGTGTTAGATGAAATTTCCCAAAATATTATTTTTGGAAAACCATTTTTACGGGAGTTATGGGGGTAAAAAGAAAAATGGAAAACATTTTTTTTCTCGAGAACGGATGAACCGATTTTCATGAAAAAAATATATGTTATGGCTTTTGATGGTGCAAATGTGGGAAAAAATTATTGAGTCCATTTGTCGAAAAAAAGTGGTGAAAAAATTTTTTCAAAATAAAAAAAAAAAATTTTTTTAGGGAATGTTCTAGAGGCACACCCACCATTTTCATCCAAATACATGCTTATATGCTCCTTTAAAACACATCCAATTTTCAAAGCGATCAGAAGGGTACAACATACTCAAAATTGATAATCATTGGCAGACTGCGGGCGGCGCGTAGTCTATGTAATGAAGCATTATAAGACGACTTTTTTTGTAAATATTTCGTGCAAAGACGAGATTATCTTCCCCCCCTCGTTTTCGAGGGTGCTGAACACGATGCAGGTGGTGGGAGAAGTTTTCGACCGCCGCAACCCCCTGAAACGGCCATCCCTCTTATGGATCCCTTTATGTTTTCATATATAAACGGGTTTTGGGAGTGATTTATGGACGGGTTATACTTGAAATAATATGGAAGGGGATTATAGAGTAAGTGGAGTCCAGACAGCAGGCCTAGGGGTTTGATTAAACCCTCCCGAGGGTGTAGGTTTTTTTTTTCAAATGATTCGGTCCAAATGCGTATACCCTATTTTCGGGGTCGCTGATCACGGAAAAAATATTCACTTTTAGCTCCAACCCCCTCAAACGGGCAGAAATCACCTCTCACTCGGTGATTGGGTTGGAGCTAAAAATGAATATTTTTCCCATGATCAGCGACCCCAAAAACGGGGGAATCGCGTTTGAACCCGAATTATTTGATAAAAAATGATTTTCCATTCCTCAGAAGGGTTTAATTAACCCCCTACCTGCTGTCTGGACTCAACTTACTCTATAACCATCTTCCATGTTATTTCAAGTATAACCCGTTGATAAATCACTCCCCAGACTCGTATAGAAAACGTAAAGGGATCCATAAGAGGAGTGGCCGTTTTAGGAGGTTGCGGCAGTCAAAAACTTCTCCCACCACTTGCATCATGTTCAACACCCTCGAAAACGGACGGAGGAAGGTAATCTCGTCTTTGCAAGAAATATTTACACTATTTCTGCCTTTATTACATAGACTAGCGGTTCATTACTACATCTTACTACCACGGTCACTGGCGACCATTACAACCCTACCATTTAAATCAGTATCAAACTTCAAGAAGTGTGGTGCAAAAATTCTCTGACGTCAACTATGGGGTTAAACAAAATCTGAAGATTATGCAATAATGACATTGCAGTCAGCCTACGAAAGAACTAGTTTTCAAACTCCACTACGAGGAGGTTACAGTGCCTTTCACCAGTGAAGGTGCCTGTTTATTGTGAGTCCTCTTGCCTCTCACGAGTTAGGGTGTTTATTTATCGTGAGTCTCCTTACCTCTAACTAGTCGGGGTGCTTGTTTATTGCAAGTTCCCTTGCCTCTCATTAGTCGAGGTGCTTGGTTATTATGAATCCCCTTGACTCTCACAATTCGGGTTGACTTTCTTGCGTGAGTCCTCTTGCCTCTCACGAATCAGGTTACTCTATATTGATGAGACTTCTCTTAGTCTTCATTCTTTGAGAACATCCCATAAAAAAAATGTATTTTGAAAAAATTTTTTAAAAAAGTTCTCCCACCACTTGCATCGTGTTCAGCACCCTCGAAAACGAGGTGAAGAGGGTAATCTCGTCTTTGCACGAAATATTAACAAAAAAGTCGTCTTATAATGCTTCATAACATAGACTACGCGCCGCCCGCAGTCTGCCAATGATTATCAATTTTGAGTATGTTGTACCCTTCCGATCGCTTTGAAAATTGGATGTGTTTTAAAGGAGCACATAAGCATGTATTTGGAAGAAAATGGTGGGTGTGCCTCTAGAACATCCCCTAAAAAAAATTTTTTTTTTATTTTACAAAAATTTTTTCACCACTTTTTTTCGACAAATGGACTCAATAATTTTTTCCCACATTTGCACCATCAAAAGCCATAACATATATTTTTTTCATGAAAATCGGTTTATCCGTTCTTGAGAAAAAATTGTTTTTCCATTTTTCTTTTTACCCCCATAACTCCCGCAAAAATGATTTTCCAAAAATAATATTTTGGGAAATTTCATCTAACACTACTATCAACTTGTGCTAAAAATTTCGACCAGATTGGTGCGGGGGCACCTAACACACGCTTATCCTGCTATGCCCTTTACGATTGGCAATCAGACACTTCGTAATTATGAACCTCCTGAGTGCGAAAAAACATTCGTCATCTTTGAAAAGTCTTGCCTTTCCCGATAATTGACGGCGTATCGGCTCTTTCTACTGCATGTACTGCATATTCGATGAATATTATAAATTTACGACTGACAATCAAATACTTGGAAAGTATGATCCTCCTGAGCGCGAGAATACGTGCGCCATCTTTGACAAGTGGTACAAGGGTTAGCTAGAGGGGTCGAAACGTAGTACGTGCGGTAGGAAGCTCCGATACGCCGTCAATTATCGTGAAAGGCAAGACCTTCGCAGATGGCGAATGTACTTTCGCACTCAGGAGGTTCATACTTAACAAGTTTCTGATTGCCAGTCATAAATTCATGATATTCATCGAATTAAAGTGGTAATCAGTACGTGCGGTAGGAAACTTCGCTACCTTCGCACTGCTTTTCAAAGATGGCGAATGTATTTTCGCACTCAGGAGGTTGATACTTACCAAGAGTGTCTGACTGCTAATCGTAAATTTATGATATTCATCAAATTACAAGTGTAACTAGTGCATGCGGTAGGAAGAGCAGATACGCTGTCAATTATCGTGAAAGACAAGATGTTCGCCCACTTTTCAAAGATGGCGAATTTTTTAGCGCCTCCTTGTACCACCCAAAATGAATGGGAGTCTGGATTCATGATTTTTTGGGGTAAATTAAGAGATCCCTCCAACCCTCATGCGTAAGCCCATGACTTATTTGTGGCTGTTTGTCTTACTTTCACAAGTCATATTTCTTACACATTTGGAGGTCTCCCGTACGCCCCTATACCAAAAAAAAAGGGCTGGCATGGACATTTATGTGCTCTGCTACCCAAAATTAACAACCCTAATAGCACATGGATATCCTATGGATGTCCAGTGGACGTCCCCACGGGACATTCGGGACGTCCTATGTACATCTATTTTTAGTACAGTTGGACGTCCTATGGATGTCCCAGGGACGCACAAATGTCACAACTTTGGATAATTTATGGAAGTCCAATGTTGGACATTAAGCGGTGGTCCATGATGGACATTATTATTTGGACTAATAAAAATTGTCCTTATTTAGACCAAAAATGGGTGTCCATAAAATCTCAAGCCATTTTGGAAAAAAATATATTAGTGAGCAAACAAACACGAAATCTATAAAGCATTTTAATATAAATAATCTTACCTTGGAAACTGTGACATTCTAGAAATCAATATTTAGTTTGATGTAACATCGATGCAATGGCCCTAAAATAAAAATTGTCCACTGTTTTATGATTAATTCCTGAAAAAGTTAAAATTGTAAAAGAGAACAACTCTGCAAAATACAGCGATTTTTTCCAAAATATTTATTTGGTAAAAAAGTACTCTTAAAATTTCTTTAAAGATGATTTTAACCCATTACTTAATCTGAAACTATTAAAGAGAGAGAATTATTGATAACAAAAAAATATCGAAATATATAGTTCAGGAATTAAGCATAAAAAAGTAGAAAATTTTTATTTTTAAAATGAAACAGCCAAATTTGATATTTAGCTATAAGTTCGTCTTATAAGCAACTTCTTGAAATAACATTTTTCGATATCTTCAAAAATAAAGGTAGTTTACTCTTAGGCCAATTTCCAAAAAATTTATTTTCCGACATAAGCGTCAGGACTAACACAAATTTTTGCATCCACTTTTTCGTTTGAGAATATTCACGAACTTTTATCAAAAGTGAAATTTTTCAGAAAGTCAACAACAGAGTTTCTCATATGGTGCAGACTTTTTGGCGGACACTGTATAAAGCGAGGTATAAACTTTTCCTCGTAAATTCTCTATAAGTTTACTTCTTCTACTTTACTTCTTTGAAAAAATATGCGAAATGATCTTCACTAGTGCCATCACTATTTTACCATATGTACAGATCAAAACAGTTATGTTATTATGTATGTCACTTCATAATGAGATAAAAAAAAAAGGCAGCGGATAGAATAAAGTCTTTACTGTCTCCGACGTGTTTAACAGAAAGAACTTAGGACATTAATAGTTCTATTGGCTTTCCCCTTTTCTATTTCAAAGTATTATATAGGTATTGTTTCTTATTTGTATATATGGAAAAATGGCGATCGGCCTATAGTGGAGACTTTATCGACAATTTTTTGAAAAAACAGTTTTATAGCAAACTCCTAGTATTGTATATTTAAATTTTTACCTATTGATATTAAGTTTAGTATAGTAAACGTAGCATATCTAATTTATAAAATAAAATACGAACGCTTTGTGTATTAAAAAATATTTATTTATCAAATAATAATAAAATAGAAGGCTATTTTGTTAAGTTATTAGAAATACTTATTTAATAATAAAAAATATCATTTGGTAATTAGGTATCTTCTATTTTTTAATCAAAAATCAATGTTTGCCTCTCAGCCTGGTTTTGGCATACTGGAACTAATTCATAGAAAATCCCTCGAAATGGTCATCAGACTTTGAAAGAGACGCCCATGCTGCGGCTAAAAATTTTTATCGTTATTACACTAACTCCATTGTGCACTAAGTATTTTAAAACTGTGTGTTTGAAATTCTATTTTAATTTTTTGGAATGAGTGAAATAATATACTATACAATAATTCAAATTTTCAAAATAGGTCACATAGAAAACTATAGGCAATAGAACTCCTTTATCCCTGAAGGCTTAAAGTTACTTTGTGCGGGAGAGGGCTCTATGTTTAAATGCAAAAGACATGCACTTGGTGTCCGGGTATACTAGGATTAACTAGAAAAATATTTAGTAGTAATTACACGTAAAAAACATACTTGAAGTTTTTCTCGATAATATATAACCTAACCTCAAACTTACCGTTTACCGTTATAATTTGGCAGTAGCTATATATAAATATTTTACGCTTCTATTCACACTTTTTTCTTCAACTCTAAAAATTATTATTTTTTCTTCAACTCTAAAAATTATTAAATATCTCCTTTACTATGCCATGAAAGAAAGTCGAAAGAGAAGCGCGTGCGCACAACATGGTTAAAGTTAAAATAGACAGGGCGTGGACAGGGCTTTGGATTTTGCAGAGTCAAATTTCATTTTATTTGCAAAATTAACTTTGATTATCTCACTTGCAATATAACTTTTGACAATTCGTAGCAAGTTATCCAAGTTGCAGCCACAACTTTCAGATATATTTGTAAAATTAACTTTGCCACACAAAACTTCCGCTGTATTTTTATTTCTTTCAAGTTTGCTGAAACCTTCCAGCAAAACAACAATTTAAAAGTACAAAAGTAAATAAGATGCAACATTGTAGGAAACTTTTGCAAGTTTCAATGTCCATCGCAGTGGGTATATGTAAAAGAATATTTATATTTGCCAGCATCTTCCAAATGAAAAAATATAAAGTCTAATGGGCATTACGGTACACGTCCACGTAGGAACAAATAAAACATACACACATACGTACATAAAATGGACAATTAGGCGACATCCATTTATCTCCTGTGCATATTTGTACAATAAATGGACTCTAACGGGACATTCACTGGTTGTTTAAATAGCAATATAAAATGTGCTTTCTTTTATATACATTAAATGGGCGTCCCTCGGACGTCCACGAAACGTCCATAGAAGATGTCCTTTATGTACATAAAAGGGACAACTATGGGACGTTAGATTTATTCACCATGAACGTTTGTACAATAAATGGCCTTAGCGGGACATCCATTAGTTGTCTGAGCAGGAACATAAAGTATTTGTACATTCATGGACGTCCCTAGGATGTCCATTCAATACCCCATAGAGGACGTCCTTGCACGTACATAAAATGAGCATCCACAGGACGTCCATCCAATGTTCATGGACATTTGTACAGTAACTGGATCTTAATCGGACATCCATTGGATGTCCTCTGCTATTAGGGAACAATTCACACATTTTGGGAATAAACCTATGACACAGAATTAGTGGTCGGCGGGCTCCTGGTCTAACAGGCACACCGAAAAAAAGGTCATGTACTTTTTTACCGATTATCATATCTATATGTATTATAAGGCGCTGAAACCGAATCCGAGGCCAAAATTGTCACATGTCGTCAATATTTTCGTCAAATAACAGCTTAGAACAAGCCTGAAACCGGGTGAAAAGTAATTCGAGAGATTAAACGAGTTGAGCCATATTTTTATACGTATTTTCGGAGGCTGAAACCGAATCCGAGGTCAGAATTGTCACAAGCCGTCAATATTTTCATGTAATCTCAAAAAACAGCTTAGAACAAGCCTGAAACCCTGTGGAAAAAAAAATGAAAAACTAAATGAGATGTTTTTATACGTATTTTGGAGCACTGAAACCAAATCGGAGGTCACAATTGTCACGTGTCGTCAATATTTTCATGGAAGCTCAAAAAACAGGTTAGAACAAGTAACGTAACGCGGGGGACTAAACGAGTTGAACCATATTTTTACACATATTTTGGGACACTGAAACCGAATACGAGGTTAGAATTGTCACATTGTGTCCAAAATATGGACTTACGTGAAATTCGCTAAAATTTTGACCTAGTTTATAGTTTATAGTTTTTGTCATGTGATCAAAAGTATCAATGGTCACAACATTCTGTTATGGCTAGTTTTAGAACTACAACACTTTAAAGTTTAAAAATTTCGAAAACAGTAAAAGACGATTAACAAAATACTTATTCTATTATGCGTTTGTTTTATCTACTTTTTATAGCATATACCGTATATACCTGCACTGTAAGTATTCAAGGGCACATGGTGTGAAACATTCGATCGAGCAACCTCTCTTCGATATATACCGAGTAACGCTAACACGGAAGATTTAAATATATTGGTGCATTTCAAAAAGTTTTGGTTGACAAATATGTCGTCGCTTACGTATTAGCCTGAAACTCATAAATAGTTTTTTTTTATTATATTTCGTTGTATTCTCTTTATTCTGGATTTTTCTCATATATAACAGTGTATAATACATTAGCGTAAAAATGTAATAACGAAAAAGTCATTATTGTCATATATTATGAGATTCTTGATTAGCTTTGTGTGGAAAAGAATAGTTTAACAAAGTTCACATTACTTCTATGTATGAAACCATAAATAAATATTGCGGAAATAGTACAGTCGAATTGATTTAATTTAATTTTTTTCGGCGACACATTCCACCTGAAATTTTATTGTTGATTCTTATGTATTATGACCTCCTGATTGCGGAAAAAATATTTACGTCCAAAAATTCCGCGTGCGTCAAAAGTTATATGCACTTTTTGACGCGGTTTCGTGGAAGAGAATTTTTAGTAATCGGAAGAGAATTTTAAAAATACTGGCTTATTTGAAATAAAATTCTTAAAAAATATAGACTTCCGTCCGATATGTATTGGTCAACCCGCCATCTTGGAAAAAAATAGAAAACACCAAAAATGGCCGTAAAATTCAAAATTGAATATCTTTTCTATAAAAAGGAGTAATTTCACCGAAGTTGGCAAAAATAAAACTTATTTATAGTCAAATATAATGCACCAACCGCGGACGCTGTATGTGAAATAAAACGGTCAAAGATGGCGGACGAAATGAAATTTTTAATTCTTCGTCAATTATCAAGGAGGCATTGTACGTCACTTTTTTTTCGACTGTACGTTATTTTATGTACTTTTAGGGGATAGAGTTCATTTTTTTTAATTTTCAAAAATTTAATATAAAGTTAAACTTCATTAATCTGAAAAGATAATTTATTGAGCATACACATGGTAATAACAATGATATATGAATATATGATCAATAATCAGAACCAAACAGTCATGACTAGAGTAGTATTATTTTTGATGGGTATGCAGATGAACAGAATAACACTAAGAGTAACGAGCGCATTTGTCGTTTATAAAAAAATATTTGTGTAGATATTTCAATCACGTGACGATATGAAATCCTCGGTTAGTCAAAATCCAGGTAAAAAGTAAAAATAAGGATAGCTTTATAAAATTATTGTGCAAAGAGTTGACTTTAACGTTAAAATATGCAGAGAAGACGCCAATACTATAATCGTTAAAGCTGCTATTAATTTGAAAACCAAAG
Organism: Rutpela maculata; assembly: GCA_936432065.2. NCBI lineage: Eukaryota > Metazoa > Arthropoda > Insecta > Coleoptera > Cerambycidae > Rutpela > Rutpela maculata. The sequence continues at coordinate 249,057,819 of OW386285.2, forward strand.
AAAATCAAGTTATAATAGTTGAGATATTGACCTTTTGGTTATAATGACTCAACCAGCATATGGAATCATCATAATAATGATATAATAATAAACACCTAAAGTAATATACCCCCTTTATTCTTGAAAGCTCTGGGGCCTTGTGCGGGAGGGTCTACATATTTAGAGACAAGGGACACGCACTCAATATCCGAATCTTCAAAATAAACCTCAATGCGACGACCGGGAGTTTGCTTACTTCTCAACCTCAAACAAGCAGGGATAAATATTTACTTCCATTTTAATTTAACTTTTATTTTTTACCTTTACTTTAACTTTCATTATTTTTAAAATTTGGATAAAAGGAAAACTTACTACATTATAAATGTACTATTTTTTTTTATTTTTTACAATAATGCAATAAAATAAAAGAGACATATAGATGATTTGATTATTATTCTATTAATAATATTTACTGAAAAATAATAAAAATCAGTTCACCTTCAGTTAAAGAATATGGTATCATCCATCTTTAATACTAGATAAGACTTCATAATATTGATGCAAAGACAACTTTTCAACTAACTTGAATAGCAGACGTATTATTTTAGGAATAAGGCAGACTATATATTTGTATTATTTGTATAATTTTTAAAATTATACGACACTTTCTTCTTACATTTCATTTTGTTTCGATGAAAATTGGATGAAAAAAAGGAGGGTCAAAGAAAATGAATTTTTAAAAATTGTAAAAATGCTTCTTTTAAAAATTAAAAAAAAATTAACTCCATCCCCTAAAAGTACATAAAATAACATACAATCGAAAAAGAAAAATAGTGACGTATAATACCTCCTTGATAATTGACGAAAAATTAAAAATTTTATTTCGTTCGCCATCTTTGACCATACTATTTGACATACGGCATCCGCAATTTCTGCCTTATATTTGACCATAAATGAGTATTATTTTTGCCAACTTTGGTGAAAAATTTCCTTTTTTGGAAAAGATATACAATTTTAATTTTTACGGCCATTTTTGGTGTTTTCCATTTTTTTCCAAGATGGCGGATTAACCAATATGTATCGAACATATCAATATTTTTTAATAATCTAATTTCAAATAAGCCAGTATTTTTAAAATTCCCATCCAATTACTAGTACAAGATATTTAAGCAGATAAGTTGAAAATCCGAGAAAGCGCGTCAAAAACTGCATATAACTTTTGACGCACGATAAATTTTTGGGCTCAAATTTTTTTTTCGTAATCAGGTCATAATACATAAAAATCAACAATAACATTTCAAGTAGTATGTTGTCGCCGAAAAAAATCAATTCAACTCCACTAAAAGGTATTACTGTTTTCGAGATTTTTAAACTTTAAAGGTGTAGTTCTAAAACTAGCCATAGCAGAATGTTTTTCCTATTAAATCTATTGATCAGAATGACAAGAACTACAATATGTCAAAATTTTAGCGAATTTCACGTAAACCCATTTTCCATTGGTTTTGTGAGGGGTCCTTTAAAATTATATATTTCTTCGACGGCGGATTTGTAAACCTTTAAGAGTATATATAATATTGGCGGTAATATTTTTGTTTAAAAAATTTGAATACAATGACTAAATTGTAATATAATCTAATCAGATTTTTTCCATACTATAATAAGTTATCTCAAGTAAATTTCATTCACTTGAGTTACACCTGATTACTTAGAAGTGTAAAATTGTAAAAGTGTATATCTTTAAAATATTCGAAACATAAGTAGTGAGCGTATTAATATAAACGTGAGACAACATATAAAATGTAAGTTATTTTTTGTGTGTGAAGAAATGTTACAATCTAGTTATATATTACTCCAACTTATTTTCTAAATAACCATAGTGGGTCAAAAAAGGTTAGATATTTGGTAATATATACCTTCTAGTTCTCACTGTTTGTGGTGTTAAGTTCATCTAGATTTTAAACAAGAGGTAAGTAAAATTTCACATGTTAGAACTTCTTAATTTCTAGCATAAACAGAAGTAGGTCATCGAAAATGTAACTAATATTTTCTTAGATAGATTTTCTTTGGTTTTTCATATATTATTATTTCTGCTGTTTATGAAATCCAATAAAAAATATCCTTTACTATAACTATCAGCAAACAAAAAATGATTTACTTTAAAATATCAAAGTTGTCAAACAAACCGAGAAAATCAACCGAAGCGTTTCATAATTTTTAACCACAAGAAGCCTGAACATCTACTGGAAACAAAAGTCTTTCTAACCAGTTCCTTCTACGGTAGATATGGCGGTAAATGTTGGAAAATGTCCAATATATTGCACAAGTAGGTTAAATAAATATGAATCAGTTGCAGTATTTTCATAATATAACTATAATAACTACTATAATAATACAAATATAATAAGTCTTACATTCATATTCGGATATCAAACTTTGAAAAATCTTTTTTCAACTTATTGCTTTACATGTTGACTCTATATAATACCCTGAGATATTTCAAATGAGCACTATGAAATACATGTAATATGTGATTTGCTTTGCTGCTATTTGGAACTCCTGAGTTGTGATGAGCGCTTACAACAATATTTTATTTAATTAGAGATGTAAAATAAGACGTAGTCATATTAGAGTTGATATTGAAGATACAGCAAAGAGTTTTTTGGAAAAATAGTTTGGAATTCCTAAATTTTCTAAATTTCCTATATAAGAGAGATAAAGAAAAAGTTAATTTGTTCAATAGAGGTGTGATTATCTGATATTATTTTAATTTCTCTAATTAATAATGGTTTATATGACATTAAGGTGAGCACTGAACGCGTATAAATGCGAGATTAAAACTAAATGCTTACAAAGTGTTTTTGATAGTTTGAAAAAATATAAACTGAAATTTTATTCTTTTATAAATTTACTACCGGCTCACGGTCCACCATAAAAAGTGATAGAAAGATTGCCTAATTATTTTTGTGAAAACTAATCCTTATTGTTATTCTATTTTACTAATAAGTGATATAAGAAAATTTCCAATCTTCCACAGAAAATAGATTCACAACTGGTTTTAATTAGTTTCAAAAATAGTAGGGTTTTTAAAATTCTGCATGTCTTTGTAGTCTCGTCTTATGTTTTTTAATAATAATTGTTATTTTTGCCTCTAAAATCAGGGTTTTAAAGAAAATTCAATTTGTTACATATTTTGATCAGAAAATTTTTATAAAACCCTTATTTATCTCTGTGTTGTTACTCTACATTTAATATGTTATCTACTTATTTATTATGCAGATAAGAATAAACTTTAAAATTTTTCTAATTATTTTTTATTTATTTTAAGTGTTTCAAGGTGGCTTCAAGCATCATCAAATCAACTTAGGATATATATTTAGTTAATGATTATCAAAAGAATGTTATTATCAAATCTTGATTACCAAATTTTAAATTGATGTAATGACGTTTATTAAAGTCACCTGCAACTTCAAAGAAATATATCGGTAAAACTCTTTAGACAGTCTTTTAATGAAATTTTTCTTGCAGCAGTTACTAAAAGTTTGAACAGTCTACCTATTATGATATAATATGCTGTAAAAGGGAAGATATTTATATTTTCAGTTTCTGATGAACATTAAAAAAACCCAGTTACTAGCCCACGATATGCCACAAAATATCAGATATCGGATTTAAATCTCCAATATTGAGATTAAATTTTTATCATAGAAACAGTAACATGTAGGGACTTTGTTTTCGTGGAAATTTACCATCATTAAAAGTAGAATAACATTCAACAATTACAACAATATATTATAATATTATCAAACGTCTATGAATATTAGGGTGGCCTTTATTTTTAAATATATTTTTTTTGCTTTACAACGCCCCTTATATTTGTTCTACTTGGTAAAAAAATTGGAGCAGGGGATCAGGATTTCGACGTTTACAAGTTTTTTGTAGTCTTTTCCATTCTTGATACAATAATTCCAATTTCTCAATGCTAGCTGAAACTTTCTCGTTGGGATTTTCGCCTTTTCCCATAATATTTCTACTTCTTTCACCGCCAAATGTGCACTAGACCATAAATTTAATTTGATTTTGCGGAGGTTATAAAATGAAACTCTCAGAACTTGTCCATTTGATGGTAACTTGGCTCCAACAATTTGACTTTCGTCATGTTGAAGAAGATATGGCTTCTCTTTTTGTCTTGTTGCCATTTTATTTGTAGATTTTTATTTATTACTTTTACTTTATTTCACAATTTTAGCACAACGAATTCGTTTTATAGACTAGTAAGAACTTGTTTACTTTCCACGGGCACAAGAAACTAAAGAACTGAGCATATCAGGTGATAAGGTCACCTCCTACATATATCCCCACTACAATATCTATTGCTCCTATTATTTCAGAGTTGGTGGAGCTCAGAACTCATATGTTCTAAGCTACACCTGCCATATATACCTTACTCAATTGTCTAAATAAGAAGGATATAAATTTACGGTAGTTATAAAAAAATAAGAAATTTGCCACGTGATCCCGTGCTCCAAAAAATTTCAAATTTGGTAGAAATTATTTTTTTACCAAGTAAAACAAATATAATGGGCGTCGTAAAGAAAAAAATATGTTGAAAAATAAGGGCCACCGTAATGAATATACATATACAGAAATATATGTAGTGGAAGTAAGGAGTCGGGATTTAAAAAAAGCAAAATCGTGCTAAAGTTATGAAACTTATTCTCCCCCCCCCCCCCCGTTTCCAAGGCTGCTGAACACGAATAACATGATGAAAAAAGTTTTTAGTCATGCGCACCCCCTGAAACGACCAAAAACCCTGTTTCCCTATTTCTCATATGACAGCTTGGCATCGACTTTGTTTGTTCAAGGGGATATAACAGATAGTAAAAACTGATGTCAGGTTGTAGACCGCAACCGCCTTTAAGGATGGAATCTACCTTGTCAGGGGGTGTAAAATTGTTTCTTTTTTTTTTTTTTTGTTAAAGACATCCTCGTTTTCGAGGATGCTGATCAAGAGAAAAATTGTTTTACGCAGGTTCGACCCTTCCTTCACCCCTAAACAGTCATAATAATGATAATACTAATAATAGGTAGCGACATGGCTGATATTAGGGACTCGTACTATCATTTTATTTGTTTTTACAGCCTTTACTGGGTAAATCTTGTGTTCTCGAGGTATCCGTAGTCCATAAATTTATCTGGAAGTACATCTTGGGCATAGAGTTAGCGCGCTGATAATAGTTATAAATTCCTAAATTTTATACCCGAAGTGTATATTTCCAATCATGAATCGGAAACGGACGATGCCTGCGACGAAGGAGGCAATAGCATTGAATGTGATGTTTATTTCGAGGAATATGAACCATGTAATTCTCTTTGAAAGCGCCTTAGGTTATATTAATGTCTTGTAAAAAATATTATATTGTACTCAAAATCGTGTCCTGTATATATAATTTGTTAAAAACAGAAATTTTTACCAATAGTCTCTTCTTATATCCCGTTTTAAGGAACATGAATTTTAAATCCTTGCGAGGATAGGTTAATTTTTGATGAGGATGTAAAATGGACAAATGGTTACATTCAAACCACTCCCACTCAATATACAAATAAGAAAATTAAAAAAATAATTTTCCACCCCCTTGGGGGGGGAGGTTGTCATAATTCACTCCTACCATTGCCCTTGATCAGCATCCTCGAAAACGAGATATTTAACAAGAAACAGAAACAGGGTAGATTCCACCCTATTTTCACTCTGTGAAAACCCGAAAACGGAAGGAGGAATAGGTTTCATAACTTTAGCACGATTTTGCATACTTTCCGACTCCTTACTTCCACTAGTAACGTTTGACAGTAGTTGTTGCTACCTTCCCATTTCTATTATCCTCTTTTTAGGAAAAGAAGTAAAATTATTATTAAAACACTTTTGTCTTCCTTCTTTGAGAATAAGTCATTACTAAATGAAAACAAATTCAGCTTCTGCAAAAGGTTAACATAAAAATTTTACGATGCGTTAGGACCGGAACCGGCCAGCGGCGATGCATGCGCCACATGGTGAATATGTGGAGAACGATTAGCTAGACTCAGCTAGACTTACATAAACAACAGCAATGATATAAACCTCCTGTCTTGTCAATAACCAAATGTGAAAATTTAATTCTTATTCAAAAAAGGTGTTTGTACCCGGTAGCAAGATGTGGATGGAAATTATTTCTTTCGCGGGTAAAGCCAAATTGAACACACACGTGGGTAATGCTTTTAAAATATTTAACTACAATATTTATTTTACTGACAATAAAACCTACTGTGACACACATGTAGATATTGCTTTTAAAATAAAGAAAACATCCAAAACACTTAAAATTGTAGCCTGAGGATGAGACATAAGGGTTGAAAAATATTTCCGTCACGGATAACATTCAGTAGTCTAGTAATAAAGAAAATCTTAATGGCTTAACAAACATTATTGCGTCCCTTTATAAGTATATAATATTTTAGAGCACGATCAATAGCATTATTAGTAGTCGAATAAAACTAAGTTTTTTTCGAAGATTGATTGGGGGAGAGGAATTTTTGTTTGTGGAAATGCAATTTCTTATCAGGATGCTACAGTAGAGTTTCGTCCAATTTGGGAGTGGAGCGTTTTTTGGAAATTATTAAGTTTTAATTTTAAATAACGTTCTCTCGTTTTTACTTCTACATCCAGTGGAAATATAGTACCTAACGCAAAATAACATTTTGAAAATTTTCATTCTTCAAATAGGCTTAGAATGTCATGAAACGTCGAGATTTTCTCCCCCGCTCATCAATTTTTATATTCAAGGAAAAAATTTTTTTTAGCATTTTTTTATTATATTTTTCAAAAGATCTCTTAATTTTAGAGCGGAATGCAAAAAAACCAGAATATTCTATGATCTCTATAGGCTTTAAAATTAATCAAGACCATCGAAGCTGTGACGTCATTCACTCCTAGTTGCATTTTCATTATCCTCTTTTCGGGAATTATATGCTGCATACTTTTGTGTCAAAATGCTCCAATAGTCTCCAAATCACCATCAGATCAGACAAATCTGATTTTAAATAGCGGAATTGGGTTGTTGCACTAAGTTAAAATTTGAGGAGAATCTATGTTAAACAATAACAATTATTCATAAAAAATCATTAGAAACATGTAGAAGTTGAAAAGAAAGTCTTATAATATTATAATATTAATTACAAAAACACATGCATTTAAAACGGAGATGACATAATAACGGCAGTCTGTAGAGAAGTTAGTTATAAAATGACGACAAACAGGTACTAATTTAGAAACTCGCTGATAGCGACGGAGAAAAAAGACAATCACGACAGTTTAATTTGACATTATATTTAACGTCAAATTCAACTGACGTTCATAGGTTACAATGGGCCTTTCCCGCTATTTTTTTTTATTGTGTTATTGGAAAGATCCTATCAAAATATTACTAAAAATGAATTTTAATTTTTTTTCTGAACGCATAAAATACTACAGAAAATATTCAAATATTACCTAAATTAACAGCAGATTTAAACGATAGCATTCGGGCGGCAATGTGACGTCATCATAACCACACCAATCAAATATGATCTTAAACCGCTGCCAGAATTAGCTATAAAGGTGCAAGTTCCCAAACAATCTCACTTGCGTTCTGTTTTCCATATCTTGCAATTCTATTGGTGCCTGAAGTACATTTATGAGGAACCACCAATAGAATCTCGTAAAGTAAAGTGCTAGCGTTTAATTGAGAACATCCGTTTATAATCCCGATTGACATTGCGTAAACGTAAATGTTGTGATTTTAATCTAAAGAGACAAATAAAGTATAAAATCAAGCCCACTAAAAGGAAGTTAGTAACAATATACACATACGTTAAAATGATCTTCACAACAGAAAAATCCAGTATAAACAACACCAGGAACTTTTGCAACTTTCCACCACAATTTTCGAATTTTCAAATTTGTTGGGACGCGCAAAAATAACTTGGTAGTATTTTCACTAGTGATTGGACACACTGGTACTAAACAAACCCTTGTAAGCGGCATTTTCTAATTATAAAATAAAATTACGTAAATATCGTATCAAACATAAACAATAGAAAGTGAGGTTATCGAATATGATTTGAGCCTTGAGCATTTCAGTACAGCGTTGCCAGATGATATTGATATTATACCATATGTGAACCAAGATGATCAAAAATAGAAATTATGAACATTATATATGGATTTTAGACTCAGACAGTGAAAGGTTGACAGAATTTTTGCTTTTATTTAGCATCAGGTTAACGAAGAGTACGTTGAAAAGAAAAAAAATGTACTATTCAAAGTAGACAGTTGATATCGGAAATACGATGTTCACATAAAAAGACATACATCTGGCAATAGACAACTCCCTTTAGACTTTTAGACTTTTTATTGGTCTAATCAGACTGACGTTGCAAGCTCGCGCCTTAGAACTCATGTTTCAAATTAAGTGAAATAAAACTGATTTTGTAAAGTAAATATTTGGTAGAACATACAAAATTGCAAGAAACTAAATTAATATAAAATTATATTGCAGTTTATTATATGGTTTGGTCGTGGTGATATAGTAAAATTCAGTCATCCGGGAAAGGCCCATTCGGTATAGTTTAACAGCATCTAGTTATGGATAAATATAAGTTCAGATAGTGTTTTCTGCCGTACTGTGTAAATAATACCACCAATTCACCAGAAAAACTGTTGTGTTCCAATAATAAACGCTGAACGTAATAATGAATGATTCGAAGCCACCAGAGAAGGACCAAGTCTTCTTATTGTGGAGACCATTTCAATGTCAAGTAAAGTAACAAATTACAATATATTCTAAGCGTTTTATTTGTGGTAAGTTGTATCTTAATGTAGGAATTTGATTTTTAATATGGGTTTCTGTTGTAGGAAAAACGGCCGCATTACAAGACTTGAGTGGCGTTCTAGCTGTTACAAATTTAAATTACCCGCCAAACTGGTGGATAAAACAGGGTGTATTACTGTATTCGATTAGAATGTTATTCATGCTTTGACTTCCTAAATATCTGCTTTTATGTATTTTATCTAGTTTATATTGGAATAAAGTGCAGTTGTTTTTGTTACCTATTGATTATTTATGAAGCTCCCTAGACGTCCCATAATACTAGGATGATCAATAAATTAAGAAAGGAAATTTAAAAACTCGCCGTTGAAAAACTATATGAAACAAACTGTGAAAGTCGTCTAAAGTCGGTGAACACAATCAGTCGGAAATGGCTACGAATGCGTTGGATTTTAGTTATAAATGCCCTTTGAATTATGTGTGTTATAAATACATATCATTGTTTATTGCTTAGATAGATACTATAGCATAAAGTATACTTACCTATTTATTATTTTTTGTTTAATACAGATCTTTCTTGATATCTTCGTAAGTCTCATTCTGACTCTTCTTAGAAGTGAGTATCAATGGATAATAAATAATTTCTTTATTAGATAAACTTATTTTGTTGTTTTCAGTTAGATACGCATGTATATAGTTAATAGGAAATAAAACTGAAAAGGAAATATTTAATAAAATACAAAGTATAGTTAACAAATTCATCTAAATTAAATAATAAAATACATATTAGACATATTATGTAATATTAATAAGATAAGATAAAGGAAGTTCTTGCAGAAATTACAATAGTTTGTACTGTCTATAGCAGTTGTAACGTAAGTACCTTGCAGCTTTTGCACTTCCAACCATTGCAATGTCAAAACGATCGTCTCTTTTTAAAAATTCGCTGACCATAAATATATCTACCGCAAGTAGAATGTCAGAATTAGCTTTTACAGATACACTGCCTTAGTCGTTTTGTAAAAAAATATTAACAATAACTGCAAACATCAATCAGTGCTAGCTAAACGTCAAATTTATTTTTGACATATATTTTCTTGTCAGCAATGTCAACTTATTCGTCTTCATCTGTTCTGCTTATAAGTTCACATCTAACTGCCGTTATGATGTCACTGCCGTTTTCGCGGCACATTCAAATAGTCAAAGTTTTAACACTTTTTTAAAATATGTTGCGCTAAGAATTTTTCTTCCAAATTAAATATATAACTAAATGAAGTCCTCCACTACCATATTTCACCATTTTTGAAAATTCGTCAACAACCCAATTCTAACAGCGTAAACGCAACTTCGAGACCGACTTGGGATTGGGATTGAGATTGAATGACGTCAGCACTTTGAGCGCGTCGGTTCATGTTTAAAGCAGTATATTTTTGAAACTACTTATTGGATCGACTTCAAATTTTCAGTGTAATAATTATTCGACGATTACTTCGCATAAACGTACTAAAAACTGAAATATGAAATTTGATTAATTGACCCCATTGATCGGACTCTTTTAAATAACTCGATAAAAGCACAAGCACGTGACTGTCTCAAATTTATTGTAAAATATTATAGTGGAGTGCAATTTAATTTCGATCTTTCAACCCGTTGGCACTTTTAGAGTAATAGGCTAGTAGATGGTGACAGAAAATCAAAACTGATAGCCTACCGTCTGCAAGTAATTTAGTCAGTATTATCTATACAATAAAGCTCAATTTTTGGTACTTTCAGGGTTTGCCCACATGCACGTGATATAGGAAACGATTTCCGGTTTGCATAAAAAAACAATGTTTTCAACTGATACACTACCGTCTGCAAAGTTCATAATTCGAAATTAAAGGAATAAAAATATGTCGGAAGCGCTTTTGCAGACAGTTCTGTCATGCACCAAACCTTATACAGGGTACTCCAAAATGTATCAAATTTTAGTGATAATTTACCGTCTGCAAACAGTACAAAATGATGTTTCTGGTTCATGAAGATGAGTAGGGGAAAGGTTTAGACGTTTATAATATGCACGTCACCATATCGTGCGTATGTCAACTTGTTATTTTTTTTACAACTTTGAACAATTGTTTACCGTCTGCAGCTAAAAAGAAAACATGATTTAAAAATAGAGCTTCGATAAGGAATTATTTTCAGATAGATTAAATGTGTACAAAGTACTTGCCGCTTAACGTATTTGTGTGAAAAAATGGGGGTAACTTTTACCAATTATTTACTGTCTGCAACTTGGTAAAAAGAAAGATTATTGATTCAAATATGCAATTATTTAGTTTGCAGACAATGCGCACATGCACGAGAGTCACAATAAAGTGTCAAAAATATTGAGCAACGTATCTTTGCCTAAGCATCAAGCTTAAAAGTTGAGGAGTATGGCTGGTGCAAATCGGAGGACTGTTTGATAGAGATGAAATGACACAAACCGTCAAAGAAATTTTTGTAGCTGATAACGACAACGGTACGAAAATACCGTAGTTTTCTTGTTAATTCCAATGAATTTCAAATGCTGATTAATTTTTAAAATTACAGTCGCAATTATCAGTAACAGTGTGGTCGAGGAGGATAACGAACAAATAATGCTCACCGACAACAATGCTGATAATGATTCAGATGATGAAAACTTGTTTTTAGAACATATCAGTGACAGCGAGGAAGATATGTATCATTTCACTGAGGATTATCGGAAAACGTTCCAGGAGTCAGTAGTTGAGAATGATGATGTTGAAGAAGAAACAGGAAACGGACGGCGAACAAAATTTTTTAAAAACAATAATTATCATTATGATAATATGTATAAGATTTTTGTTACAACTTTAATAAAATAATATTTTTTCAATTGAATTTAACTACGACGCGAATTATCGATCAACTTTATCGAATACTAGCACTAATTCTGGTCCGTGTGCATCTGCATGTTGTCTGCCCATCCGAAAAAAATATACTTGCATAAGTTAGCTTACACAATTTTGTGTTGCAGAAGGTAAAGAGTTGTTTTTGGTGCATATCGCACACGAAGAGATATCAAACGGAATTCGCCGAGTTTTGACTCTATTGTGGCTCTCGTGCATGTGGGCATTATCTGCAAATTGAATAATTGCGTATTTAACCCAGTAACCTTTCTTTGTACCAAGTTGCAGACGGTATAGATAGTTGTTTTTGGTACACATCTGTTGTTTTAGTGCATGTGCGCATTGTCTGCAAATTAAATAATTGCGTAATCGAATCAATAACCTTTCTTTGTACCAAGTTGCAGACAGTTAATAATCGGTAAAAGTTACTTCCATTTCCTTACAAGTTTATAGAATTCAATGGACAACCGTGCATATTAGGTTCGTCTGAAAACATTGTTTACAATAGTTTTGCAACCTAGATTTTCTAATAAAACTATAAATAAACGGTAAACAATTGTTCAAAGTTATAAAAAAAATAACAAGTTGACATGAGCACAATATGGTGGTATGCATATCATAAACGTCTGCACCTTTCCCCCACTCGTTTTCATGAACCAGAATCATAATTTTGTATTGTTTGCAGACGGTAAATTATCTTTTTTTTTTTTTACTAAAATTTGATACATTTTGGGGTACCCTGTATAAGGTTTGGTGCATGACAGAACTGTCTGCAAAAGCGCTTCCGACATATTTTTATTCCATTAATTTCGAATTATGAACTTTGCAGACGGTAGTGTATCAGTTGAAAACATTGTTTTTTTATGCAAACCGGAAATCGTTTCCTACATCCCGTGCATGCGGGCAAACCTTGAAAGTACCAAAAATTGAGCTTTCGACTAAATTACTTGCAGACGGTAGGCTATCAGTTTTGATTTTCTGTCACCATCTACTAGTCTATAAAATGTATGACCTTGCCAGATATGTGGCTTATACCTACTCTGTAGATTAGGAATCCACTTGTCGTAAAATCGTAACGAATATAAGGGCACAAATCAAAATTTTCTAACTAACCACACCAAGTGATAGAGCCAATCATGAAGCATATTTTATTCAAAAATCATTAAATTCTCTGTAGAATTTCTATTTTTTAAATAAATAAAGAAACGAACTTTTACATAGGCTTATATGGCAGTAAAAAACAAACATCCTCATTTTCTCCGTTCGACTACAGTTGAAAATTAATTATTCTTCGAAACTTTTTCTTTCCCACGACGATATCTCCCAAACTATTATATTTATAAAAAAAACAAATATTTTTAAAATGTTTGTTATGTTTTTCAGATTACAATGGTTTTTAAATCAGATTTTTGTAAGTAATAACCAAGATATTTAATAATGTGTAGGTAGCGTGATGTCAATTTTCGAAGCTTATCAGCGGATTGAAATTGTTTGCGGCTCCGACCCCCACTCATTGCTACTTTGCTTCAACAACCCCCTCTAACTCCGGGAGCACCCAAGTTCCACTTAGAATGAATACCTACACGGGACCGTGAACTTTTCAGATTAATTTATTTTACTTTTTCATCTATAGGTAAGTTGACGTGTAAAAATCCAAATTTCAGATTACGACGGAATGGACTTTCTGCAATTTTAGACATGAGATATGGGAGGTTTAAGGTAGAACGTTGTTAAATATTAATGCAATCGGTGCACCAGGGTGGCTCCAGGTAGAGCCTAAAAACAATTGTTGTCGGATCTAAAAATATTTCAAATAAGAATTGTTTGGGATGGGAAGTATCACTTAGTTTTATTAATTTTAAAATACAATGTTGGCAGATAGAATCCATATCAAAATAAAAAAGTCATGAAAAATGAAAAATAATATAACAAAATTTAAATGCCGATTAAAGATATACACTATTCACTTTCTTCATCTAATTCAAATACATTTTTATTGATATAGTTGACCACACAATACTTATACGTGTAAAAAATGTCGGCGTCTTTGATCTTTACCGCACCGCCAAAGAAGCAGACATTTTTTACATGAATAAAAATTGTGTAGTCAACTTTAAGTAGTTTTTTATTTTTTCTGAACGAGGAGTTCTTGCAGAACTTTTTCCCCGTGCAGGAGCATAAATAGATGCATGGCATGTTCCTTTTTTTACAAGAACAAACCTTACTGCCTCAATCTAAAAGAAAAGAATTCCCTATGAATTCTTGAAACATCAAATATGTAACGACTTGTATAAGTTCGTAATACTGAATTCAGTGTGCGAGTAGCGACCCATAATATGTGTATTTTCCTCTATTGGCCTGTCCTTTGGACTTATATCCGTCCAATTCTAAATACTTCTTATAAATGGACGACATACCATATCCTTTTTGCTTTAAAAAACCTTTCTCAAGAATTTTACATATTTTGGTAAATGACAGATATCTTTTGATTTTACGTTTTCCACTTTTATTATTATTGTTAGACAGTTTGCATTTTCAATTGCGACTTAAAAATATAAAACATGATATTTAGTTTCCATAGCTATTAAATCGTTACCACCAATTTTTTCGAAAGTTATGGGATTTTGGTGAGTTGTTATTAGTCTTATTTTTCTTTCTTTGTTCGTGGTCATTACTTGAGAGACCTTATTTATCGTTGATGCCTTTTGACAAAAAATAAATTTCTCTATAAAAAAATTAGTTTTACTCAAGGGCACACCTGAAGAAGCTGATGAACTGTATTCAATTTCTTTCTCTTTTTCTATTTTTTTTTTCTTTAAATGTTCTATATTTCTTTTGCTAGTAAAACTAGAATAGCAATTTCGGTGCCAAACCAAAACTGTTTGTTTTTCAAAATGACATAGAATATAGATCATCTTCTCTTTGGTTGCTTATTTTTTCGTTAAGTTTTAAACAATCAATAAATGTTGCAAATGATTTCTCAGAACCTTTGATTACAGAGCCCGGTTTCCTACAAATTAAGCATAATTTCTTACGAGTCTCTTTTACACTAAATTTTATTTTTGTCTCTACCTTACTTTTAGAACTTGTGACGTCAGTAGTACTTTCCATTTTAAATTCTTCTGAAAAGCACATACATCACTTACATCAGTTACCTATATGGAAGAAAATTCTACTGAAAAAATACATACCAGCTGAAAGTATCTTGCAAACAGTAAACTAGGGAGTTTCTTATAACATGTTAATCTATTATATACAAGGTCCATATAACACTGAATTAATATAGTCAACAAATATACTTATATTTATTCCATATTAATAATTTTCAAGACAAAAAGTGAAAAAATATCACAAACCGTAAGAGTTACAATGCGCGTATCTATTTAACGATAGGCCTTTGTGGGAAGCGGTAGTTTACTGGTCTGTTGAAATAGTCTTAAAGTAGTGGGATAGCGAGAATTTCCAGCGAACGTGAACCGCTGACATGCTTTGAAAATTGACATCACACTACATATTATTAAATATCTGGGTTATTAAATTCTCAAAAAATCTTATTTAACAACCTTAGTAATCTGGAAAATATAGCGAATATTTTATAAAGAATTTTTTTTTTTTTGATAAATATAATAGTTTGGAAGATATCGTGGTGGGAAAGAAAAAGTCTTCGAAAAATAATTAATTTTCTGCTGTAGTCGAACTGCGAAAATGGGGATTTTTGTTTTTTATTGCCATATAAGCCAACGTAAAAGATCATTATTTATTTATTTATTTTAAAAATAGAAATTCTACGGAGAATTTAATGATTTTTGGATAAAATATGCTTCGTGATTGGCTCTATCACGTGGTGTGGCTAGTTGGAAAATTTTGATTTGTGCCCTTATATTTATTACGATTTTTTTACGACAAGTGGATTCCTAATCTACAGGGTGTCAGCCACATATCTGACAAGGTCATACATTTTACTCTAAAAGTGCCAACGGGAACAAAAACTAAGAGACTTTTTTCAACGCGAGCACTCCACTATTATAAAAATCTATAATGATCGGTTAGCAAGTTTGTAAGCTATTGAATTATTCTTTCAAATTACGTTTTTAAAATTTTAAAATGCCATTTCTTGGAAATCAGAACTCAAAGAAGGTAATATATTTATACTGGGCGATGCAGAACCAACTGCAAAAAATGATGTCATAAAAGATCCCGTATTATTCGCAAAACACCGTGTACTTTGAATGTAATAAATCTAATATCAACTTGAAGAATTAATTCTCTTTTTCTTTTCAGATAGAAATGGATCTAATCTCATTTGTACTCTTAATAATTGTTATTATTTTACCCTCCCTTTCATTGATAGAAAAATATAGAAAAAGGAGAAAAATAGCCCAAGGTATAGATAGTTTTGGAGGAGACGCATATTACCCAATAATAGGCACTGAGTTATGCCTGATTAAGGCTGGAAGAAAAAGTAAGAATTTTTACTTTATTTTACCTTCGTCTAAAATTATTTTCATTATTATTATTTTCATTATTCAAAATGATAAACAATGATTTAAGGTAAACTGAAAATTTTCTCTACCAGTAATGTAAACATTTTTTTCATATTTTAAAATTCTTAACCGTAAAACTATTAATAGATATAATAGATATCAATTTTTTAACAGCAGATCGAGTACAAAAGGAAAACTATTATACTTATTAACTTAAATTCGTCAGAAAACAAAACAATTTTGAAACTTATGATATCTAGAAACTACATTCTATTTATTCTATTATTTTACTATATCACTACATGTGCGGGTGGACCATTAATAATAGGCCATAGTTCAAGATTAGATTCTTTGGATCAAAATATGAAGATATAACCAAACACGCTTTACTAAATTATTGCTGTGAAAAAAGATACAGGTTGTCAAAATTGTAATTTTTTTTCTCTTTTCTTTTTGCAATATCTCAACTACCTCTTGACCGATCTTCTCCCAGTTTAATAAGGAAATATTTTTTAAGCTAAGAAACAATAATTCATATATCATATCACGCTAGCACATGGAGGGCGCCTCAGGAGCTAGACCTGTTGATGTAAACTTTTTTTTTTTTTATGAAACGTTGTGGCACTTTTGACTAGAAAATCTCATGCAGGAATCAGTTCTTCGTAAAAAAGGTACACTTGGTAGAACTTGATAATTCCAACTGTTTTCGAGAAAACTGCCGCGAAGATTCCAAGAATTCTTTGAAAACAAAATCAATTTGAAAAGGACAAATTGTATTTATTGAAAAGCGTGCTTTGGTGACGTCTTAGTTCTGTTAAAATGTCAGATTAATGAAACTGTACGTAAATGACAGAAGTAAGACGTCACCAAAGCACACTTTTTCATATTTTTTTCTTTTACAGTTGCGTTAACTGCATATGAAATATTATCGTCCTCTGTCACATTGACTTATTCTTTTTAGGGTGACCACCCACTATATTTCTTTCATATTTTACTTCCTTGAAAAATGTGTTAATTGCATGCAAAATATTATCGTCCTCCGTCACATTTTTAAACAAATTTTTAAGGTGACCACCCTGTACATTTTTTTTTCATATTTTTCTTCTTTGACAGTTGTGTTATTTGCATGCAAACAATTATCGTCCATCACGTTTTTTAATTTTTTTAGGGTAACGTATATCTCTCATATTTTTTTCTAATTCGTTTTTGTGTGTGTATATATTTTTTAGTTTTTTCTTTAACAGTTGTGTTTGTAGTTTTTCTTTTAGCGTAACTACCCTATACATATTTTTCATATTTTACTTCTTTGACAGTTGTGATAACTGCATGTAAAATATATCGTATCGTCCGCCGTCACCTTTTTTTTTTTTTAATTTTTTTAGTGTGACCACCCCGTTTATATATTTTTTGTTTTTTCTTTGACAGTTGTTAATTTCATGCAAAAAGTTATCGTCCTCCGTCCCGTTTTTTTATGTGACCACCCTGTATATCTTTTTTCGTATTTTTCTCTTTGACAGTTATGATAACTGTATGTGAAATATTATCGTATCGTCCTCCGTCATCTTTTTTTTATTTTTTTACTGTGACCACCCTGTATATATATATATATATATATATATATATATATATATATATATATATATATATATATATATATATATATATATATACAACGTGATCTACCATGACATGTGGAAAATTTAACAGTACAACCATATCACTTTATCAGACTTGGGATTGACACTACTGACAGCAAAGCTGGATAAGATAGAAGTGACTTTTTGATTTTAATCAAATCACACTACAAAAATAGCGAAATAAGTCGAAGACATTGACCCCATGCTGAACGACAAGCAGATATACAAGATATTTAGTTAAACCGGTCAATGACCCATGCATCGTGAAGGGGTCTACACACGATGCAGCGGCAGGGAGCCAGCCTTGTCGGCATGCTTTGAACTCATTCGTAAAAGTGAACTGGTCGGCTGGAATTCCAATTATCTTCAAAGCGTACCGACAATGTTGACTCCCTGCCGTTGGACCGTGTGTAGACCTCCGTTTTTGATCTCGCCGGCCGGCTTTACTTTTTATACCAATTAAGGAAATGTAAACAACTCGAATACGTTCTTTCACAAGTAAGTTCGTCGACCTATTCAGGAGTAGTTCAGGACTTACTCAACATCAGTAGTGTATCTTCGCAAATTTACTAATTTAATATACTAAATTACCTCAGAATCCTCTAAAATTTTGCAGGGGCTGTATTTTATGTTTTCTTTCTTTGACAGTTGTGTAAATTTCATGCAAAAAATTATCGTCCTCCGTTCACGTTTTGTAATTTTTTTAGGGTGAGCACCCTGTACATATTTTTTCATATTTTTCTTCCTTGACAATAGTATCAACTATACATATCAAATATTATTGTCTTCCGTCATATTTTTTTCTTAATTATACGTTTTATGGGATCCACCCTGTATATTTTTCAACGTTGGCAGAAGTGTCAGCTACCTACCAAATATTATTCTTCCCCGTCAAGTGGTTTTGTAGATACAGCGCCAACAAACAGACAGACAGACTGACGGAAATAAATGGGTTTAATTTTCTTTCTATAGACTCTGAAACGTGATATCCAGAGAAATCTTACAATACTTGCCTTCGGTAAGCAATAATGACACCATAAATAACTTTCTCGGCAGTTGGATTAGTTCTCATACGTAGTGATACATTGTAAAACTTCAGTAAGATTAATATTCTTGGTATATCAGTAAAAATAAAATTATATAAAAAAAATATTTTTAAGAAAAAGCTTTTATTTGAAAAAACTACTAAAAAGTAAAAATTTTTTTTTTAAATTCATACACCGGGAAACGAAAAGCTTTCGCACCTCTTTCCGCCCATTCCCCCCAATCACAAGATTGTTACTTATTACTTAGTATCTTATGATTGCGAGACTTCGGAAACAAAAATTGGGTGGTGAGACGGAAGAAAATCCGAACCTCATAAATTAGGGCCACCTGGATCTCCCTATTAATCATTTTGTCCTCCTTTTTTGTACAATTGTAGTCACCATGGTATTATAGATAAGCTGTGAAACTGGAATATAATTAAAATTTTAAAATTTTAGATCTTAAAATTGTTCGTGTCGTAAAAAACAATTATGATACCTTACTCTTGAAAAATAATGTTAATAGTTTATTTACATAGTGTTCCATGAATGGGCTCATGTAGCATACTTTTTTTAATTCTGTTTTCCAAAAGATCTCTTAATTTTAGAGCGAAATTCAAAAAACCAGAATATTCTAGTATCTCTATAATAGGCTTTAAAAGTAATCAAGAAAGTCGCCGCTTTGTGGCGTCATTTCATCCTAGTTGCATTTTCATTCCCCTCTTTTCGGCACTTATATACCGCATACTTTTGTGTTAAAATACTCCAATAGTCTCCAAATCACCATAATCTAGTACATCTTTGGCAGATTACTTCGTTAGTCAGGTCTGGTCTAGAATACACATCAATGGTATGGCAGCATTAGGTGCTCATAGACAGAGCGACTTTTATTACTATCAGGTCGTTCAGCGGCATGGACTCTTAGCTAATGGCTAAATTTTGTGAATTTAAACAGACCTGAACCTCTTAAACGTGTTTAAAATACTCCTTGAAATACTTTCATATAAGTAAAGTCTATTTATTCTCAATTGAGAAAGCGACATTGATCTTTACTACGGCGGTACTTTGACAGGGGCACAGATCAAACGTCGGTGCTTTGTCGGCCTTTTTTTTATGATTTTTCAACTGCTTTAGCGAGAGTTTAACATGAATAGACTCCAACAAAGAAACAATTTATTGTCGCCATGTGTTTTTTCCAAATTGTTAAAATGAGCAAAGAAAAAGAGAAAAAGTAAATGGGTAAAAATATTGATTTCAGAAAAGGACAAATATGAACACGTGTTTGGTTCGGGACTTTTCTTTATGCATTTCAATAAATTCTGTTAAAATTTCTTATATACCAAGACCCACACAAATACTAAAGAACGAGTCTTTACGTTTGTGTGCTCAGCCTACAACGCCCTGTTTTTTCCATATCAGATCTTTCGATGACCAGGTCCGTAGTAGGGATGGGACATCGAACTGAAATATCGATGTTAACATCGCAAGGGAATATCAATATGCCTAAAACAACTAATGTAAACCCATCGATGTTTTACCAACATCGATGGTGGGAGAAAATTTTTGTCGAGCAGGGAATTTTTGCTGTTTTATATTATGAACACTAAAAATGTCCACGTTCTCTGACTTTTATAGGCCGATATCTTTTTTGATTATTTTGTACTCTACATATTTTTATCCGATGTTATACAATAACATCGATATTTCATCGATATTGTATAAAAAAGAAGTAAATAAAATGTTTTTCAATTGATAAAAATCAAATTTTCAGATTTTTTTAAAGAATTCCTCCGTAGAAATGCAAGAAACGGTCCGATATATAGATCTTGGAGGGGTTTAGAGCCAGTTATACATTTTATGAAACCTGAACATGTTGAAGTAAGTATTTTGTAATTTATTTTGTTATGGACACTAACATATTAGTGCATTATGCTAAATCAAAAGTAAAAAAACATTTTTAATTTTTTTGTTTTCTGTATTACAGTTGATTTTAAACAGTAGTGAAAATATCAACAAAGGATCACACTACAGATTTATAAAGCCATGGATGGGAAATGGTCTATTCACTGCTGAAGGTAATAAATCTTTTTTTTTATATTTTTCTTAATAAAGCATATCGAAACAGCTTACATGGAAAATCCATAGTTATTTCTCATTTACTAATAACAATATAGCCTTTTCCAGTGGTTGCACTTTATGAAACTGAGTGCGACTTTTATATTCCGGTGAGAAATGGGCTCATTTAGCACTTTTTTTCATTTGCTTATCGTAAAGATCTTATAATTCTAAGACCCTGTGCAACAAACTAGAATTTTGTGAGACCTTTAAATGGTCTAAAAAAAACTATAAACATGGACCACGCGCCTTGTCGAATCTCGGCCGCGACGTCACTTAATAGCAACCCGATAGTCGCACAGAGAAAGACTCGACGATCTCAAGCAGTGCTCAAGCGAAATGCACGAGCTTTAATATGTTGCGCGACCGTTTCGTTTCCTATCCTCTGACGTCACGATGTTGGTGGAGCCGCGCTCTTTAGAAGCGTATATTTCGAGAACCACATATCAGATTCATCTGAAATTTTCAACATTGCCTAATTTTAAATAATACTTTATCCACAAGACGTAACAATTACGAAATAAAATTCATTAAATGAGCCCATTCAAACGCACTTTGTCAATTTCTTATGTTTCATTGGCAAAATTATTTTCGTGCAGTGTGCACTGAGTGCAGATTTTTGACACGAGCTCTAGCAGCTCGTGCGATCGTGGAGTGCAATATGACACGTATGATTAATTTAGAAAGAATAAGAACATTTACTGTACTTAATCGATGAATTTTTGAAGAGTTCTTCAAATAATAGTCAGGACGAGATTATAGCAACCAGCACAATGAAAGGAAAGGTGAGGGTACCAAAAAAATAGAATTTCATCTTATGTAATATCACTAGTGGTTAGAATTTTATCGGTAAAATTTTTTCTAAAGCTTTGTGGCCTGGTAATATAAAGAGTGTTAATTGACATTTTATTATCTGATTAAATCTCGCTTTAGCACGAAGAATTTAATCTTGTTAATAAACTTCCAATTTACACGAATTATTTTACCTCTTGGCAACTTAGCTTGAGCAAAAATTTATAGATAAAATTTAAAAGCACGAGTGATATTTGGGGAGAATATTTCACGAATAAATAATTCTTCAATATTATGTTTTGTAATTAATTGCCTTCAGACGTTTTCTTGTTATGTTTTAAATTTTACTAACCTTTATTTTCCATTTCATCATTTACGTCACATAAAAATGAATTTCCAAAGCGACTCATACAAAATAAAACAAATTAGGTATAAATGATGTAATGACAATGACAATCAAGAAAAATAACAAACGTTAAACCATAGGTATTGTAACCCAGAGACTGGTCTTCACTGTAAAGAATTTTTGGGCACGCTTCGACCAATCACACTACCAGTAAAGACAGACAATATTGCATTCCGCTTTTACGTTCTAAGGTTGCCGACATCAGATGAAATAGTACCGCAATTTAGTAACGCTAGCTTAGAATTAACTGTATACAGGGTGATCCATAAGTAATGGCACAACACTTAACTGTAGATAGTATGAGTCAAAATATTAAGAGTTAGCCGATAATGCCTCAATGAAATGTTTATAGATAAAATGATACAGGGTGTTAGAGTTAAAATTAAATTTTTTATTTTCCTCTATAATTTAATGTGTTTTTAACATTTTATCATAAAAATTGGTGGGTTGGGGTTATTTGTGGTGGTAAATCATAATTCATTTTCAACTTTCGTCTAGCTCCTATAGGCCGCTACGTACGCTATGTTTAATGTGTTAAAAGGGCCGTAACTTTTTCACCCGCACATTTATCGCAAATTTCGCATAAAGTTTGTATTCCCCTTTCATTTCTTAATAAAAAAGGTATACTTGTTTCAAGTCTCTAAGTACAACAGGTTTTGAGAAAAGTGCAAATCAAAAGTTGCATGCAAATTCATTATACAATTTGAAAAATTATTTTGGCGGCAAAATTCGACACTCTTTAGTTGTAAATATTTTTTTATGTGTAGCTAATACCGTTATGTGGTAATTGTTTGTATGGCGTTTAACAACTTCAAAATTTCAGACATTAAAACAAAATAAATAATGATACACTTTTAACTGGTAGACATAAATAATTTAATTCTAAATAGTAAACAATGTATCACAAATAATAAGAGCTAGAACAATAATAAGAACAACTTTAAAACACCTACTGTAATAAATGTTCAACATGACCACCATTAACCTCAATACATTTTTTTAAACGTTTATTTAACTTTAAATAATGATTCTCTGTTATTCCTAATAGTTTCCACAGCTTTACAAATTTTTTCCTATAATTCTTCCCAGATATTTATGTTATCATTGTATACTAAATACTAACAGTAGCCCCAGAAGTAAACATCCAAAGGATTGAGGTCAGGACTACGAGGTGGCCAAAGAAATTCACTTCCTCGACCGATCCAATGATGTGGATAGGGCATATTTAAATGATTACGTACTTCTATCTAATAAAGTGCTGGGGCCCCATCCTGCATGTACCACATATTGTTTCTTAAATTTATCGGAATATCATATAAGATTTCGGGAAGAATATTTTCTAGAAAGTCCAGATAGGATGCACTATTTCAATTTGGTGGTAACTCAATCGGCCCTAGTATGCAGTCTCCAATGATAGTACACCACACATTTATTTTAAATTCGTACTGGAAGTGTTTTTCCTTGTATAAATAGGGATTCTCAAGTTCCCACGAATGACTATTTCTCCAATTAAATACCCCACGCCTGTTAAAAGTGGCCTCATCCGTAAACAATATTCGTTTCATAAACATATGGTCATTATGTTGTTTGTTACGCAAAAATAATAAAAACTGCGACCTTTGTGGAAGATCACGAGGTAACAAATTTTGCACTGGAGTAAAGTGATATGGTTTAAGTTTTTCTGTCTTTAATAATCTATGAATTGATGATGACTGACTTAAACCAGGTGCTGCCAATAACCGCCGCGTACCCGCGTACTTATTTGAGGGTTTTCTGCCACTCGAACTAAAACGTCTTCTTCTTGATCCACAGATATTCTTTTTGGAAGATCAGCAATATCACGTTTTTGGGTGGAATGCACCTGTTTCTCCCAAACGATCAGAAAGGTTTTTAAATAACCTATGATCAGGCTGCCTTCTGTTTGGATACAGTCCTAAGTACCTTCGAGCTGCAGCACGACCACAAAAATTTACTTGCGAATATACCCAAACCATGTCTCTCATTTCAGAAATCGAAAAAAATGTATGGCGAGGCATTTTTTATAAAACGATATTAGAAGTGAATAAAAAACACATCACTTAATTAAATAAAACTCTCCGTAACAACTAATTATGGTTTGAAAAATTAATTGTTTGACAGGTACTATTTGTCTTTATGCCTACTTGATAAATATGCCTCTTTATTTACTGTGATAATGCTGTATCACAACGCCTACTTTTAAAAATTATTATTTGAAAAGGCTTTTAAAAAATGTATGTGCAACTCTTGATTTGCACTTTTCTCAAAACCTGTTGTACTTAAAGACTTGAAACAAGTATACCTTTTTTATTAAGACATGATAGAGAAATACAAACTTTATGCGAAATTTGCGATAAATGTGCGGGTGAAAAAGTTACGGCCATTTTAACACATTAAACCTAACGTATTAGCGCCCTCTAGGAGGTGTTATGATTTCCCTCAACAAATAACCCCCACTCACCAATTTTCATGATAAAATGTTAAAAACTCATTGAATTACAAAGGAAAATAAAAAAAATAATTTTATCTCTAACACAGGGTGTTTTTACATATAAACATTTCATAAAGGCATTATTGGCTAAATCTTAATATTTTGACTCCTACAGTACCATTACTTATGAATCACCCTGTCTTCAGTGAGTTTTTCAAGAATTATTATATTAAAGCGTTTATACTTCAGTAAAATGAAATTAAATTTAGATCAAACCCGGAACAAATTTGTAACAAGCCAATTTCTTCGGGATTGTACTCTATGGCTATCCAGTAGTTTCTGACTGAAAATTCCAAAAAATCTGCCGTGCAGAAATAAAGAAAAAATTCTCCACCACTATATACTTTACCGACATGGTAGCACAGCGGGCTAAAACGTGTTGTATGGCGAACATGCTTAGTGAACTAGGTTCAATCCCTAGCTCCCAATCTAGCAATGTCAGTGGGTAATGGATATTTTATGCTTTTTTTAGTATGTGAAATCCCTATCCGGACAGACTTGGCTTGAATTTGGGGGTTATCTACTATGTATTATGTAGTTGGTATGATTGATGTATTTGTGTTTATTTATATCTTGATGACATTTTCTTTATATACTGCGTAAATATAACTAATAATTGACCTATTTCGCGTTAGAAAGTTTGGTAAGAACTGTCATGGCGAAAACTAGGTTGGTATCACTAAAAGTAGTAAATAGTTACTGCATATGTTGAGCAACTCGTCTAATTCCCTAACTTTGCAAAAATAAAATACTTATAATCCAATAATCATATCATTGTTTTCAGTATCTTTAATGTTAAACTTACTAAAGTAAGATTAAAACTTAAAGCTTAAACTTAATAAAGCAGGCTTAACATTAAAGACACTGAAAACAATGATATGATTATTATATTATAGGTATTTCATTTTTACAAAGTTTGGAAATTAGACGAGTTGGTTAACGTGTGCAGTGATTTTTTACTACTTTACTCCTCGCCATGGCACTTTTTACGAAACTTTTTCGCGTGAAACAGGTCAATTGCTGTTTGGTTCCAAAAAGACACTTTTTATTTTATGAAACAACTCATTCGCACATCACCATTTCAGAAAATAAGTGGCGCATTCACAGAAAACTACTCACTCCTACATTCCATTTCTCAATCCTGGACAGTTTCAGTGAGACTTTTTCAGCAAAGAGTCAAATGCTTGCAGATCAGATTTTGCCTTTGGCAGATGGAAATTTCTTCAACGTCTTTCCCTACATAACACACTGCTTTCTGGATATTACCTGTGGTAAGTAGAGCTTTATGATATACCATTCTTTATGTCACAATTTTTTTCAAATTCATTGGTTCTTTCGTTGCTCTAAGAAATATTAACGTTTTGATTTATTGCACCATCATCACAGATATAAATTAGTTAATAAAAGTATTTTCTTTTTTTGAATATAGATACTCTTATTAAATTACATTATATTATTATCTAAATATTACCGCTGAGATCAGATTGTTACTATTTTTCTACCCGTCTCTCCTAGATTGACTAGCCTAAGCTTAGACTTAGACTTTCATTTTTCTTTTTATGTCTAATTCGGGGCTTTCCAAGTTTGTCGTGAGTGATGGAAGGGGACAGAACATGTTTCCGATAAGTTTATGGAATTTATTGTTGTTTGTGTTTATGTTTATGTGTTTAAATTTCGTCGTCATCCTCTATAAAGAACTGCTCCAAAAATTGTCCGATTGAAATAAAATTAAAAATATGCAGACACTAATGATAGCCTAGATACAGGGTGTAACTAGTTTCATGTTATTAAAAAAAAACTGGTGGTGGGGAATGACTAGACAAACAAGAAGGCATTATATAACATGGGGTCTAAAGCGCATAGTTTTGGAGAAAAAGAATAAACAAAAATTTCGAAATTTTTAGTAATGTTGTTCGAGAACTGCTGGAATATTGGGGTAGGATTTATTACCGTCGCGAATGTCGGCGCTTTTGACCAGCATGTGGTACCATCAATATGCCGCGCTTCTTTGTTTCAGACCTCGTTGCGGCGAGGACGCAAAAGTCGGTAATTATTAAATTTTTTATGACTTTTTAAAAGTAGTCTGATTTGGAACTATATGTCCATTGACTCAGAAAAGCCGTGGTTCTCAAATGTCTCCTACCTTAACATCCAAATTTTTGACTAGGTCAGTTTTTTTAAAGTGCCCCTAGATTAAAAAGTCATATAGGTTTTTTGTTTGTCTAGTCGTTCCCCATTACCAGATTCTTTTAATGACACGAAGCTAATTACACCCTGTATTTAAAGAACAAGGCATTTTTCATCTCCGACTTCTCCAGTGACTCCCTCTAGACCGATTTTGATAATTCCTTTTTTAAATTGAAGCTCTCTATTCACAGATGTGTCATCAATATTTTTTATTTTTTAAATTGTTATTTTCATACGTAAAAACGTAATAAAAATTCAAATAAACTGCGCTCGAACTATGCGTGTTCCGTACTTATGGCGCCCTTAAATTAAACTCCGTATATTTGTGAGGAACTAAATATTCAGGGCGCAGTTTAATATTTGATTGAGGAAACCCGACCATATAAATGACGGCCGCCAGCGTTTGTATCACGCACTGTGGTCGGAAACATCGAATTCATTTTCATTTTTTCACTTTTGATTTATTCATTTCTATTAATAACTATTTCTGTTCATTTTTTGCAGAATACCTCTTTTCATTATAGAATGAAATGTTATTTCCATTTTGCGTGGCGGCAATTGTTTATTTGGCGCTGTTTCTCATTGTTTATTTTAATAATGACGAACATTTCTGTTGTTAATAATTCGCTCCATTTAATAGTTTCAGCCTAAGTAATGGATTAAAATCCACTATGAAGAACTTTTAGCAGTACTTTTTTGATCAAATAAATATTTTGGGAAAAAATGTTGAATTTCTTGGTGCATAGTTGTTCTCTTTTTTTTTCCTTCTAATTTTCGAAATGTTTTAATACAAATTACTTAAAAGGAGTTTCATTTAGCGATTTGTATTAAGAAATTTCGAAAATATTAACATTAGAAAAAAGAGAACAGCTATGCACCAAGAAATTCAGCATTTTTCTTAAAATATTTATTTGGTAAAAAAAGTACTACTAAAAGTTCCTCAAAGTGGATTTTAATCCATTACTTAGTCTGAAACTATTAACTAGTTAATTTATTAATAACAGAAAAATATTTAAAAATATAGGTCAGGAATTTTTAAAATAGAACAATCAAATTTCATATCTATATATTACTTCGCAACTTCTCTAAATAACAATGTTCGATATCTTCAAAAATGATGTTTCGCGAGTGTTGAAGTAAGTTTTGTTGTCCTTCCGGTTGTATTCTCACGTAGTTGATAGGCTCCTGCCGGAGCCACGGTTGTCTAAACGACACTTCGACAGAATCACATCTGCCATCTTCAGATTCTCGCTGCAAGCTGTCTACTGGTGCTCCCCGTTGCTCGGACTTAACTGACGTTCTCTGTGTTGTGTGGTTCCTTATATATGCTGGGACCTAGACCGCGTCTGCGCGACTGACTACGTGTTATTGGCCCTCTACTATCTGTGGGAGGCGTAGCGGACGGGTGGGAGGCATAGCGGACGGGTGGGAGGCATAACCGGCGAGCTAACCCGACAAGTGGCCTCACTGAACCATCACGTTTCACATGAGACAGCTTGCATCGAGAACCTGAAGATGGCAGATGTGATCCTGTCGAAACGTAGTTTGAATGAGGAAATATTATGAATGAAAATATTGAACTGATAATCAATAAAATTTGTTGTTTCATACAAAATTTTAAATATTTATTTAATATATTTTTTACTCACATGTCAACAAAATACTTCAATAGCAGCATAATTGACAAAAATAAAGGAACATTCACATATAAAAGACTTTCAGACAATAAAGTAATTACTCATTATCGCATTCCGAATCATAAATGTAGGTATTTTTATTTCATCCAATTCTGAATCACCGCATTCTTCTTCTTCCACTAGAACATCCTCAGCTCGTTTTGGAAATGTTTCTCCCGTATACCATAACAGTTTGAGTTGATTCTCGTTAATAAACCAACCACACTCTCCTGGAGAAAGAATAATGCAGATGCAGGGAGGGTTTGTGGCGTTTTGCCACATACTGTTAATAAAAATAGTTCTCAAGAATGTTTGCTGAACGCCATATAATGGCGTTGAACGCCATGAACGCCAACAGGGAGAAATGAGACAGCTGTTGAAATGTTTTGTTTCTTCCAGAAACTTATATCTTATCCGCTATTATAGTTGTTTCTAGGAAAGAAAATTTCAATAACGATCGTTACATTCCAACATACACATGGATACTGCTTATTCAAAATTAAGTCTGACAAAGTAAATAACGTTTTTTCGATGATAGAGCAATTTTTATGCATATACGAGGTCTAAAACTTCATTACAAAAAAACAAAAGAGGTGTTATAAAATATACTTTTATTAAAATCATTAATTGACAAAAAAGATATATTTTAGGTATTATTAACAAGTTTTAATAGATAGATGAGATCTAAAACCTCATTTAAGAAAAAAACAAAAAGGTGTTATAAAATGTACTTTTGTTAAAAATAATAATTTATAAAAAAAAAGGTCTGTCAGATGTTAATTTACAGAAATTTTCAGCCACCCAATTTTTAGTAAATAGAGGAGATCTCAAACTTAATTTTAAAACAAAAGTCAAGGAGGTGTTATGGAGTTAACTTATATGAAGAACATAATTTATAACAAAAGGTCTGTCAAAAATGATACATTATTTACAATAAATTGTGTAAATTTTAAGCAGGTGTTTTGAAAAGTAAATTAATTTTTTTTAGCTAAGTTCAAAAATCAATGAAAAATAGCAATTAACCAATTTTTACCCTAGCGGGCGTAACATGTTTTTTACATGTTTCCAACTATTTCTACGTTTTAAATTTGAGGTGTTCGATGGGGTATCTTTTTGTGCCATGGGGGCTGAGAATATATGATTTCCGTCCAATATTGGATCCACTATGTTGGACTGGCCATATTGAACTGAAATTAATTACTTACTGTCGGGAATAGTCTATATTATGAGGTATTTCAAGGGATTATCGACTTTGTGCGCTCCAGCATTCAGCGTCGTAGCTAGGCGCCTTGGCGCCCAGGGCAATCATCTAATTTTGAGCACCCCCAATAAAAATGTTTTCCTCACAAATTAAAATTGATGAACGGGGAAGGGGGCGAAAATTGGAACAAAAAATGTAATCCTTAAAATCCTTAAGTGGCATTCATATACGATAAAGACCTTATATCATTATGTCTTTTAATTTGTAATATTTCGTGTTACTTGTCAGTTTAGTTGTCTTCATAGAACTTTTACAATAAAGTTAAAGCTATGGTTATTTTTTAATGAGTGTTTTGAAAATGTCATTGAGTTGAAATTTAGAGTTCATATGCTATATTTTATATTCGTATATTCTTTTATACAGATATTATTTTGATTGACCTATGTATGCTTTATTCAGTTATTATTAATTTATGTACGGTATTAATTTTGTTTCCTGTAGGTACATTCGGTTTAAGGTGTGTAAAAATATATTTGTGTTATCTAAGTATAATCTAATAACATAACTTAACGAATGTTTCATAACTTTAAATATTCTATCTTTTATTAATTAATTTGTATCATATTATAGTGTATCTGATTGTGGTGGAATAAAACGAAATGTTAAAGAAAAAATCATCAAATCAAAACTAATATTAATCGAAGAGGCCAAGAGTTTAAATGTTTCAATTTAATAATAAAGAAAAGAAATATATATAGGTACTTAAGTGCCATAATAAAGGACCCCGCACAAAAGTATAGGAAAAGGCCTTTCGGTCAAAATTATTTAAATTTTGGGAAAAAGTTCTCCTGGTTATACTGAACAAAAGTTCTCATGGGCACAATGCTCAAAATTCAATAGTGCGGCCGCCAGTGGCCTTTGAAATCTAAAAATATAAAGTTCTTATATAGTCCCGTAAAGCTTTGACCCCAAAAGTTCTGCGACTGGGCCGCAAGACATCTACTCCTCCATTTTCGAGTGAAGGGAATACGATGGTGACAATATTTTCCGCATCACCACTTCCCCTAAACCGGAAAAACCATCTTTCAGTGGCTTGTAGGGAATTGATTAACACGGGTCATTGGTATATGTAGATATTTTTCATTTTTCATTGATTATATATGTAAAAAATCGGCAGCTACTGGAAGCGGCTGGAACCTCCCCACCCGGTGAATCTTTGGAGCCGAAAAGAGCACTAAACAATATGAACGATCTCATTTAATTATATTTATTAAGTTGAAATATTTTTTTCGTATTAAATCAGAAAAAAAGTCTTGCGTTCAGTGGGATTTTGACCTAAGAACTTGAGTGTTAAATTTATAGTCTGCACAACATTAATATTTTATTCAATGTTTTTAATACAAATATATGCTTCATCGGATCGTAGCCCGGGGCCAGCCAGACAACCACGGTGAACACCGCCGTGGCGAGTGTGAGGCTGGACGGGGTAGGTCCGGTTTAGCTTGGAGAAAAATAGAAAAGTAGCTCCTGTCTTCTGTAGGCAGGCTTAAAGACTAGGTTAAAATTATAATGTGTCCACATGGACCTAAAATTAATATAAAAATAAACACAATTCTATAAAAACGTTCGTAGGCAAGAGCACTTAATAATTTTGATTATTGATACGGGAAACAACTAAACGAAAAAACCTGTTCGTTGGTAATGGGATGGATGGCAGGGATGGCCATCTTTGGAAAAAACCATATAACTCTTGGTGGACAGTTTCCCTGCCAGATATAGCCAGGGTAGTGTTCATGGTGGCTCGTTTAAGTTTGAGTTGGTATATTTTGTTTTATCTTTTGGCCTCGACCAATTTTTCACTAAATCGGTCGGGGAAGTGATAGCTGTCAAATTTTTGGTTCCAGTGTTTCTCTGGGGAATTTGATTTTTGAAAAATGTTTAGGTTGGTACCAATGTCTTAAATTGTTTTTAGGTTATGTAGTACTATTTTTAGGTTATGTTACCGGAACAATTTCCGGCGGGATGCCGCAAGTAGCGGAAATAGTTTTTAAAATATAATGTCACTGTCACTTTTAAAGTTTTATTTGGAAAAAACTCACCGAAAGCGTTCCGGTGGGGTTGCTTACACTTGTAGGGCTTGTAAGCGGTTCAGGATGGCCTCTCACACCATCCGTGGGCTTTATAAACGTCGAAAAAACTTGTAATCTCTCGATGCACTTGACACGTCAAAAATACTCAGCATACAGTCTTTAACACACTAACAGAGAACTTATACCACAAATGGACCCGTAGTATTTTTTGGGAATTTTCCTTTGAGTCCATTTAATAAAATTTGACATTTTTCTGAAAATTTGACATTTTTCTGAAGTTATATTTTTCCGAAAATTTTACATTTTTCTGAAGTGACATTTTTAGGAAAATTTGACATTTTCCCGAAAATTTGACATTTTCCTGAATTTTTGACATTTTTCTGAAAAGTGACATTTTTCTGAAAATTTGACATTTTTTCGAAAATTTGACATTTTTCTGAAGTGACTACTCCGAAAATTTGACAATTTTCAAACATTTGCCATTTTTCTGAAAGATGACATTTCTTCGAAAATTTGACGTTTTTTCGAAAATTTGACATATTTCTGAAAAGTGACATTTCCCTAAAAATTTAACATTTTTTCGAAAATTTGACATTTTTCTGAAAAGTGACATTTTTCTGAAAGCTGACATTTTGAAAATTTGACATTTTCCTGAATTTTTGACATTTTTCTGAAAAGTGACATTTCTCTGAAAATTTGACATTTTTTCGAAAATTTGACATTTTTCTAAAGTGACATTACTCCGTAAATTTGACAATTTTCAAACATTTGGCATTTTTCTGAAAGGTGACATTTCTTCGAAAATTTGACGTTTTTTCGAAAATTTGACATTGTTCTGAAAAGTGACATTTTTCTGAAAATTTGACATATTTCTGAAAAGTGACATTTCCCTGAAAATTTACCATTTTTTCGAAAATTTGACATTTTTCTGAAAAGTGACATTTCTCCGAAAATTTGACGTTTTCCTGAAAATTTGACATTTTCTTAATAATCTGACATTTTTCTGAAAAGTGACATTTCTCCGAAAATTTTATACTTCTTGGAAATTAAAAAAAAAAATTTCGTGACTCGTCTTGTAGAAATATTTTTTTGATATCATCATCAGTTCGCCTGTTATAAGAATTTTATGCTTTGACGACGTCATCAGAACGTAGGTGTATTTTTAATTCACTCGTATTCCATCCATCTACAATATTTCCACCTACGTTTCAAACTTTAATTGGATGTTTCCAGTTAAGTCGATATCTGCACCAGTTTCTAAGAATTTTTCTTATTTGTGACGTCATGTGACGTAGGTGTATTATTAATTCACTCGTAATCCGTCCGTCTACAATATTTATACCTACGTTTCAAATTTCAGTTCGA
The DNA here is from genome assembly GCA_936432065.2 of Rutpela maculata. NCBI lineage: Eukaryota > Metazoa > Arthropoda > Insecta > Coleoptera > Cerambycidae > Rutpela > Rutpela maculata. The sequence continues at coordinate 249,091,016 of OW386285.2, forward strand.
TATCTTCAACCGTTCCCGAGTTATCAGCCGAAATCACTGAACACCTCTGTCATTATTAGAATATCACCCTGTACATTGCACTGCTTTGAGGACAAAACAAGTGAAATTTTTGTTTTTTAATTTTTTTCACGGAAACCAAATTGAAAAAGTGCAAGTGTGATATATCGTTGAAATCGGAATTTTGACTGCTTTTCAATGGTTCAATTACAAAATGTAAGTAATCATAAAATAAACAATTTGTTGTGCCAAAACGGCACTAAACGTAATCCGATCTCAACCAAAACCTTTTCAGATCTTCTGGAGCACTAAAGAAACCCTCATGCAAAGTTTCATCCAAATCCGTTTAGTAGCTTCGCCGCTATCGTGCTAACATACATACATACACACACACACACACACACCCACACACACACACACACACACACACACACACACACACACACCCATACATACACACAGACATTTTTCAAAAACAACTTTTTTGGGTTCCTGGGACCTCAAAACGTAAAGATTTGATGTTATCTCAATTTTCGATTTTGGACTAATTGTAGTAACCTCCCACAATTTTATTGTGGGGAGGTTAAAATATTCTCGTTTTTATTCATTCAATGATCATTCGTTACATCTGTTTCATTATATACAATTATCATTCTATGCTAATAGATTTTTCGACGCTTACTGTTATAACCACACTGTTCATCCGAGTCGAAATGGACGTCACAGCCACTGAAGGAAAAGTTTACTTCGTGTAAAGCCTGCTTGAACCCCCGGGTTGTTTGGATCTCGTCTGATCAAGGTTTATTTATTCTATTCGAATTGATGAGAAAACATTCTATCCTACAAGCCCTCGCAAGCCTAGCAGAGGAAAATCGTTAAGTTCATTATAAGGAAGAGATCCACAAAATTGCGTGCAGGACAGCCAAAGGACCACGCACAAAAGTCAGGGATAGTAGTAAGTGAAGGGTAGGTCGAAAATATTGTTACCTCGCTCTCGAAAACGGGAGTATACTGTTTTTGAAGCTAATTTTCGTTGTTTTCGTGTGTTATTTGGAGTGGGAGTAGTTTAAACCCCTGGTGGTGGATTAGGTTACCTGTGGCCAATTTTTCCCTATTTTATTCGAATTAACAAAAAGAAACGATAAGCCCTCGAAAACGCAAGCCTAGTACCGGAAAATCGTTAAAAGAGGTGTTTTTTTCGGTTTGGGGGTAGTGAATGAAGGGTAGATCGTAAAATATCGTCACCATTGTGATCCCCACCTTCAAAAACGGGGATATATCGTTTTTCAGCTGATTTTCGTTGTTTTTGTGGCATTTCGTTATTGGGGTAGGTTGGTGTAGGTAGTTTCAACCCCACGGTTAGGTGACCCATGGTCAATATTTACTTATTTTATTCGAGTTGATAAGAAAACCCGATCTGACATGCCTCGCAAGTCTAGCATCCAAAAAGGGTTTTTCCAGTTTAAGGGTAGTGAATGAAAGGTAGGTCGGAAATATTGCCATCATCTTGTTTCCCGCCCTCGAAAATGGGGGAGTAGATATCTTGCGGTCCAGTCACAGAAATTTTGGGACTATATAAGAGCTTTATATTTTTAGATTTCAGAGGCCAATGGCAGCCGAACTATTGAGTATTAAGCATTGTGTCCATGAGATCTTTGGTTCAGTATAACCAGGAGAACTTTTACCCAAAATTTCAAAAATTTTGACCGAAAGGCCTTTTCCTAGACTTTTGTGCATGGTCCTTTGGCTGTCCTGCACGCAATTTTGTGGATCTCTTCCTTATAATGAACTTAACACCTACTCTTCAATCTAGTTTAAGTCATAAGGAATAATAAAAACTAATTTTAAATAATTCTAAATACAGATTTAATTATTTTAAAACAAATGAATCATTTTACCGTATTTTTCTTATTTTAGAAACTGCAATGGGGGTAAAAATCAATGCAATGGAACACTGTGACTCCGAATACGTGAAAGCCGTTTACGGGTGAGAATTTCGTTGAATACTTAAATTAATACATATAAATTAGTCTATTGAATCATTCCTTGGATGGATAAAATTTACCATAGGAAATGGATGTTCCTAATATTTTAAATACATATTTTGTAAATGCCTACATGCAGACAATGGCGGATCCAGAAGAAATTATCAGGGAGAGCACGTAATAAAATCAACTCATATAGGATGTGGAGCAGGGTTGCCATTTTGGCATTGTAAAATATAGACCACCTGCTCCGCGGTCATAAACAAGAATGGTAATTCATATCACAGCACCACAGATGAAAATTATGAATTTTTCAAGACCAAGTGCATGAAAAGTTAGATGTTTTAATTTTATAAACATCTTGTCCCAAAAAGTGTTTCTAAATTCTTCCTTTAATGTAATTGTTAAAATTATTTAAATAATAATCAAAGTACTAATAAGTTGAAATAATTTTGTGAGATAATATTTACTTCTTACGAAAGAATTATGTTCTGTATTTTCACGTCCTTAGGACCTCATAATTATGATCCATTGCCACGATTTACTGTAGTGGTAATAAAGGACATAGCACGCCAAGGTTCAATACATTATTTTCTTGTAGAATAGGGGTTTGATAACAGTGATTTTTAAGAATTATCGATATTACTGAAAAAACAAAACAAAGTGCGTCCCGAAAGGCATATTATATCATTCTTTATAGATATACAGAAAAAGGAGTATTTGCGACAGTTTTATTAATCGTTTCAAAGCTATATCTAAGTATAACACATTATAGTTTTACACATTACCTAGTAGTTATCGGAAAAACTTAGTGTGTAAAGTGGCTTGGCTATAGTTAATGAACACGCTAGATGAATTTCTTGTAAACAGTTTTTTTACATTCTTGCTGTGCAAATGAGTACTAAGTAAAAATATCAATAAATAAAATAAAAACCCATATGTCCAGGGACGGATATATGGGAAGACGGGGGGGTGAGAGGAGTCTCCCCCCCAATATTCTAGCCTGTTGGCAAAATTGCTACCATATATGTTGGCAAAATTGTATGTTTCATAGCTGTGATGCGATTATTCCCACCCACTCATCAAAAAAAATTTAGGTTTTTTGCGTCTGCGATTATTATCAAAGCAAATGGATTGGACGGAATAGCTATTCTTTTTCTTCTTCCTCATTTAGTAACATCAACATCAGATGCTAAATGAGGGAGAAAAAAGAAACGCTATACGTTAAATCCATTTGTTCGAAAAAATTTCATTAAGGCACCTACGTACAGCAACCGAATAATGTATAAAAGCACTATTTATTTAAAGAATAACTTTTCTCTTTTCTTGCTCATTTAGTATATGATGTTCCTTAAGTCGAATGACTACTTTACCTATTTAGTAAACCTAACCGACTTTTATATAGGGCCAGTCGAAAAGTGAGAAATTTTAAATTTGACTATTGAATGAAAAACTATATGATGTATCGCGTTAAAATTTTGTGTATAGGTATTTGAGACAATTGCGAATCGAACACGCTATCCAATTTGCCGATAAAAATTGCCTAATAGTCGATCTCGAAATTTCGACCCATTTAGAGGAACTTAGTAGGCTTTGAAAATATGAAAATTATAAATTTTTCAAAACAGTCAAATAGAGCTTGTCAAGCACCATGTAGAAAAAAAATTAAAATCGGGCAACGCGTTGAAAAATAACGGAGTGTTGCGGTATTAAATAGCAAACACTGAATATATTCCAAATTTTAAACAATAATTTTATCTCCAACCAAGTTTATCGTATTTAACAGATATTTGCAGTCGGCAATGACAAGTATTCTCCTATACTGTTTTGTACATATTCCAAATATGAAATAGAAATATTAAGTTCAACAGAAGTTAACGTGTTTACAAGAAACGGTCTACACGCACACATACAGACAGACATGTTTTATTCGATATTTGAGATCAGTCTGTTACGAAGCGGATTTCCGTACTATAATTTTTTTTTTCACGATGATTATTAAAAATTTTGTCCGGCTATAATATACCTATTAGCATTCTAGTGAGATAAAATACATAATAAAACAGCAGTTCACAATACTCTTTTCATTCATAGAAATATTAACAAGATAAGTTCTAATAAGAAATACACAAGCGCTGAAAAGCATCTGTGAATTCTGTAACCTCGATAATGAAAATTTCTGTTAATCTGAATTCCGCCTTATGTTTCTACTTTTTATGTTTTCTACATATTTCACCTAAAATCTTTTGTTAATAATACAGTTTTAAAAGAATTAGAAAATTTCAATTTATACAAATATACAATTCAATAAAATCCGATCCCTGAAAATAGTGTTTAAAGTTAGAATTTGCTTTCAGAATTCTTGAAAAAGTAATTGAAAGAATGTTCAACCCGTTCTATCAGAATGACTTTATTTACAAGTTAACGAAAAAGGGACGTGATCATGACAAGTATCTCAAAATAGTCCATGGATTTACTGAAAAGGTAGGCATAAATTATAATTATTTATTGAAAAAGTTTTTTTAATAAATCTCCTCGAGAATGTAACATAAAAGCACCTACCTATATTCAGTTAGTTTTCGAGTTACTAGTAAATCTATAGTAGAAAAAAATACATTTCTGGGTGCTCATATTTAGGGCAACTTACAAGATTCTTTCCTCTTTGGTACGGAGGATTTTTTGAGCAGCTACATAACAATTTAAAATACCTAAAATTTCATATAAAAAATTCGCTAATATATTTGTTTGAAAAATCGACCCAATTGTTCATTCTGAAAACTGACGTCTGACTAAAATCAATGTGGATGCATGAAAATACTCACTTTATATATTAGTCAAATAAAACTAAGTTTTTTTCAAAGAGTGTGTGGGGAAGGGAAACTTTCTTTGTGGAAATGCAATCTGTATGTTATCCGGATGTTAGTACAGTGTCGTCTAATTTGGGATTTTTTGGAAATTAAGTTTTGATTTTCAACAAAGTCAGAATCAAACATTTAATTGATAGAAACGAGTTCAGAGAATTGCCAATAAATTGTCCTAACGAATATGATGAAAGAACTTCTACAAAAAATATGTATCACTTATCAATTTCAAAGCTGGTGTAGCGACAGGCTACGTTTACATACTTTAGGTAGATGAAAATAAACCTTTTAAATGCAAAGCAATACCCTATCTATAAAAACATCGAAATTTTGTTAAAATCGAAATACAAAATATATTAAATTCTGGTATGATTGAATCTGCAAGAACTAATTACATCAATCCACTAGTTGTGATAAAAAAGAAAAACAACTCGATTAGGCTTTGTTTAAATGCCAGAATTTTAAACACAATAACTAAAGCACAGTTTGATGCGCCACAAATAATAGTAGGTACTTTGTTATCAGGAATAGGTAGAAATAATTTTTTTTCTAAATTAAACTTAAAGAACTTATTTTGGCTCATTCCGTTGCATCCTGAATCCCACGAATTCACTGGTTTCAGCATAGATAGACATGTTTTTCAGTTCAAAGTAGTACCTTTCGGTTTGCAAAGTGCATCTTCAGCTCTGGTACTGGCGATGCAGAGCATTCTTGATAAATATGATTCTTTCTATCTGCATTATATTGATGACATTCTGGTGTTTTCTGCAACAGAAAAAGAACATTATCAACATTTAGATATCATCTTGAGTGCATTAAACGAAGCCGGACAAAAATTAAATATCGAAAAATGTGAACTTTACAGGACATGTATGTCAAATATTTAGGATATAAAATCAAAAAAGAGGGAATAAGTATTGGACAGGAAAGTGTGAAGGAGGTCAAGGACTATCCACGTCCTATAAATTTAAAAATGTTACAAGGATTTTGGGGATCCTAAACTACTATAAAACCTGAACTGGAGGTCCCGTAGATTGAATTGTTAAGAAAGAAATTTAAGTGGGAATGGGATGAGAAAAGAGAACGAGCATTCACTGCTGAGGTGAAAAATAACTTTCATGACAATTTGTTGTTACATAGTCCGAATTTTGCATTGCCTTTCATACTACTTACTGATGCTTCATACAATATTACTGCTGCCGAATTAACCGAATTAACCCAAATTCGTACGGTTTCAATATTCTTGACACAAAGCAAATTATTTGCTGGTCACTTTTAGTTTGATAAAACAAAACGGGAAAGGATAACGGTACAGCAGACTCACACGAAATCGCCAAATTAACACAGACAACGCAAACACAGACAGCGCAAACACTTTAACCATTGCACTAAACACATTTGATCATGAAGACAATTTATATTCCAATACACAAATCACATGTAGTCAAATACACTTACATGAACTCAGAAACAAAATCATATATCATCCACACAAAGGCTTTACCTTAAAGGACAAACATTGCAACGGAAGAAAAATATGTAATTGACAAACAATTTGCAACAAAAATTATTTTGGATTTACACGCTCGATATGGACACATCGGTGTAAGAAAAACGTGGCTCGTGTTTAGAGAGACTTTATACGTAGAGAAAGTTTTGAGTCTGGCGAAGGAGCTAATATCGGGATGTCTTCGGTGTACTTGGCAAGAAAAAAATCATGTAAATCGAAACACGGTTAATAGTATCGTTACCAGGTCTTCTTTAGAACTGATCCCAATCGATGATATAAGCAACCTAATTGCGGATGATTGTGGCTGCAGACATATCTTAATTATTGCAGATATTTTCTCCAAGTTTGTAAAACTATGCCCTACGAAGCGTTGCAATAGGAGGATAATGCAAGAAAAATTAAAACATTATTACAGAACGATAGGGAAGCCATTATTAATATTAGCTGATAGCGCTAAATATTTTGATAATGAACATAATGATACATTCGATAGAAAAATAATATATTTGGATGATATTTACCACGATTAGACATCCACAGGCGGATCCATCTGAACGGTGCATTCAAGAAGCTAAAGTTCCTAAGATTAACTTTCCAACATTTTCACACGATATGGCCTTTAGTAATTAGAGAAGTTGAGGATTACATCAACAATGTTCCAAATACCGTTACGCTTATGTCTCTCATTGCCTCAATGTTTGAACAATTGCCGACGAGACCATGGACAGACAATAACGATTTAAATTTAAAAGATATTTACCAACTAGTGAGGGTACGTCAGAAAAGGAATACTAAAGGATATTTGGCACGGGCCAACAAAAATGTTAAAACAAAAGTAAAATTTAACGAGAGAGATCGAGTAGTTGAGAGTATCCAATTTAAGAAAGACTATTTGTGGGAAGCTACTCCTACCGTATGAAGGACCTTATACCGTAAATGCGGTGTTGAGTGGCAACACTTACGAATTACAAAACATTAATAATGATCAACTCAGGGGAAAGTTTCACATCGAATTGTTGTACCCGTATGATCCGGGTTAAACGAGTATTCTTCAAATAACTTTTACTATGTGAATGGCATAACATTGTTTAAAATATCAAAAATTTTTCTTTGGGGAACAAAAATTTTAACATTATGGATTAATAAACTAATTGCAGCCAGAGGGGTTGTACTGTAACGTAGGTAGTAATCAGTGGTGTAATTCCAGGGTTCAATGAAAGTCAGATAGGATGTTTTCAATTTGACAAGGTTTATTCAACATAGACATCAGATCATACATATAAATACTCTGAGAGGTTAACTCCAACTCAGCAAAGTTTATTAAACGAGATAGTATTAGTATACAAACACAATGCTTGATAATATTAGTCTAAGGTACTGAACAACAACGTTGTATCTAACCTGATATGAATGATAAATTATACAAACTCAAAAAGGGGGTGTTGTTGACAATTTTGACTTTGATTGAACTTAGAAACCTTCACTATTGCCAATCGTCGAACGTATGAAGTTTGCAAATTGAAAACGTTCGAAGTAAAAGAATAAAATAAGCGGTGTGAGAATCGATACGTCAACTGAAATCTCGTTTGACTGTTAACTTTGGCGTTTAGAAATATCACCTTAGAAACCGTTTAATCTGACTTATGTCGCTTTGATAATCGACCCACAGCTGTCGCTACAAAAATTAATGTGTCATTCTGACAATTAATAAACATCTGTTATATCGATAACCAAATTCTTTGACATAAGTCGATTTAATATTCAGTTGACGCAGCGTTAGTCACTTTGGTTCTGAAAAATACGCGGCGTTAGGCAATTAATTAAGTTCGCAACCTCCTCCCAACAAATACCGATGCTTAACGTAGGAACGACTCTTGCATAGGTTAGCGGCGGTCTTATACGTAGTAACAATAGAAAGGTCAAGCTCGTCTGGGGCTAACCCTCTCACCATCTAACTCAAAGTGATTATCGAGTATATGATAGCGGCGGATTTACTAGCTGAGACGAACAAGACGCAGACGTTGTACCAAGAACTCTCACCCACCGACAAGTGTCATTCCTGCGCCGTGACAACTGTATTTGAGGTTAGGATGTTGCGAACCTTTCAGTATTCTCTCCGAGATGAGAATGAATTTCTGAGCTCCTGCAGCGGCTTTTATAGTGGAAGGTTGCTAGGTCCGTGACGTATCATTATTTACGTCGTTGTTATAGTTAAATTAGAACGATCTGTTCATTATGATAAACCCATTTCACTCTCGTTAGTTTGTACTATTATATTTAAGAGTAAAATTAAATACACCGTTACAGTACCACTGAAGTTTACAGACGAGAGGTTAAACACTCAGTGCACGTCACTCTATTCTCCGGACACGGAAATTTTTGCACACACGAGTCTCTCCTGTAGAGGTTAAGTTCAATGAAATTATTAAAATATTATGACTGTTTTTAATGAGGATATATGAACTATTTATTAAAGACTAGTAGTACCGGTATGAACTCCTCATCTAGGATTTCCCCAGGTTTGTTAGTTTAGGGGGGCGTTTCCACAAAAGAAAGGTTGACATTCACACTCCGGCTAAAACATTGTGAGGACTTTATGTAAAAGCTTTGCCAGACCATGAATTCTTCTTCAGGTGTGAGAGTGTATTATAATAGTTGTTTCCAATAACTTTTCATGGGTACCATTTTGTATCAAAGCTCCCTAGTCATGTGTTTATGCGAGGGGAAGACCTGCAATTTTGATACTTGTTAATAACGTTTTAAAATCCTTGGTATATTGTAAAATACTGTTAAATTAAGCATTAGGGTTCAATTCAGGTTCTGAGTGCATTTTATCAAGTTATATATTAAGAACATAATGTACAAAATAAGAATGTTTATTGAAGTAACTCAAAATGCATTTAAAATACCAGAGACTGGTTTCAGATTGATTAGTGAGGTGAAAGAAGTATTATTCTAAAATCAAAATTATCCTAATTAATTAAAAAATCCAAAATTCATAATATTTCGAAAATTAGCAATAAATTAAATAGTCGAGTAGGGAAAAAAGAAAAATAGGTGTCTATTTAAAAAATTCAGAGAGAACGTCAAAAAAATAATACTGAGAAGAAAGAGATAAGTTAACTTAATAGAAGAGACAAACATTCTAGGTATATAAATTTTGTGATTAAAAATTATAAATTTAGAGAGACTCAACTATTTTGAGAGCAGATGCTTTGGATTTAATTTCGCTACTGTCGTATATAAAAGGTACTTGCCTTAAAATTTATTAATAATTCCAAGTACGTTGAAAGTGTATCATAAACAATGTGTTTTTCATAAGTTTTCACCAAGAAAGTTTATCCAGTACAAGAAATCAATTACAAAAATTGCCAACTGTCACTTCACTAGCAAAATTTAATCACTACGCGACCGAACGTAGGACTTGAACGGTCATGGGCGTAGGTAGCATCGAATCAGTACACGACGATCAAATCAGGGACGTAGGTAAAAACTATTCCAATATTAATAAAACATAAAAGATACAAAAAGAGATAAACTTTTCAATCTATTAATACAGGTTGCAACCACATTCTATTCATAAATAATAAAAAGCTTTGATTGTCTGTAGTATTTTCTTGTAAACCATAATATTTTAAAATATTGATTAACCATTCAGAACATTAAATAACCAAACATTTAAATTCAATTGCTGTTTTTCCTTTGTGATTGCTAGTTAAAATTTACCTTCACAGGAAACAGGAACCGACTACCGTTTGCACTGTTACGAACTTTCACATGCTCTGAATTTTGAACAGAGTCGAATGCTCTCGCCAGCTAGATGTGATTGTGTAATTCATCTGGCGTCCAACAAAATTATTAAAGGTGTCTTGTATTCGTGTCAATGTCTGTGCTATTTTTGACTTTTTCAGTAACTTCACTTCCAGGGAAACAGAACAATATGTATATTTTAAGCTGAAATTGGCACTGTTTATTCTCTAATGTGTGAGAACTTCAGTGAATTCATAAAACTAATTTTCGTCGAATGCGCAACTGTTTCATGGCCACAGTGCAAGTTAGGATTCCTATGTGGAAATCTGCGGTTCAAAACATGAAAATATAGATTTTTTCTTACTTCCAAAATGATATAAACATAAACATAAACACACCACAGATAGTAGACACCTGCAATTACTCAACCAATATGATTAATAGAGGAATAAGCGAGAATTTTTCGTAATCTAATTTGATTTATACCTAAAATTTCTCCTAGAATAGAAGAAATCCATAGCCAAGGCTGTGCGGAAGAGAGTTACACATTTGGAAAAACGCAGACATACATCCACACCCACCGGTGTTTTCAATACCGGGGTTGGGGGTCGAACCTAGAGTAGGCAGTCGATCAGCATATTCGCCACTCAATACGCCTTAACCGATTAAGCTACCGCGCCGGTATAAAAAATTAATTTTTATCACCATTGCAAAGCTCGTTCAAAAAGCTACAATTTAAGATAAAAAAATCTTACTGTGGTTAAATGACAGTTTTTTATGAAGCCTCAAGAATTTTTCAAAAATCTTGTTTTTTATGAAATAATAAATATTTTTATTTGTAATTTTCCGTAACAGATTGTATCTACAAGATCTATAATTTCACAAAGTTTCATTCAAAAGATGAATTATTTTTTTAGTAAGTTCGGTTTATGTAAAATTGGAGATTTTCGCGGTTTATATTTTTCTGCAAAAAAAAAACATATTGGTAAATCGAATTTGGCCTCATGCAGTTTTATTCATAATTCATTTACAAACATTTTGATTTTTTGTTTGGTCTGATCCGATGAAGAGAACCCAAGATATTAAAGAAAAACGAGACAAAAACACGTTCTTTAAAATTAAAACTTAATTTACAAAAAAAAGGCTCCACTCCCAGATTGGACAAAATCTTAATGTAATATCCTGATAACATTCAGATTATATTTCCAGGAAAAAATTGCCCCCCTCCCACCAAACAATTGTTCAAATGTATTATTAATTCCTAGTTTTATTTGACTATATATATTTACAGCCAAAATTTCAAAACATTCGGATATCCGACAGGCGAAATATGATAATGGCTCCATGAAAAGTAAAACACGGTGTCTATATTCCTGTTTTGTAATATTTACATACATTCCACTTAATTTTGTTTTTATATTCTAGGTCATTAAAGACAGGCAGAAACAGTTGGAGGGTGTAGACATAAATACTGAAATTAGCGAAGAGGAAAAATTATTAGGCACAAAGAGAAAAGTTACATTTTTAGATCTACTATTAAGAATTAATAATGAAAACGATAAATTTCATCTTTCATTTGAAGATATCAGAGATGAAGTGGACACATTTATGTTTGCGGTGAGTATTTTTTATTAAGTACGCGATCACATCATGCATAATTTTGATTAGAATTTCGATAATTTAATACCTACACATTTTTGGATGTTGTGGTACTATAGTATATTGTGTCATGAGGGCAGAAAGTGAGCATCAATAGCTCGCGGTATTAGCTGCGAAGCGAGGGCAGCTGCTAAGGGCTGCTAATGCATTTTTTGCATATGTGACACAAAACTGTTTTTCGCCTAGCATTAAACAAACATGAAAAAAAGGAAAATTATAACAATAATTATTTACGTAACAAGTCCCGAAAGTGGTATTTTACTGGATGAGTGGCAAAATCACCTGCGGCTCGCCTTGGAAGCCTGTGAGTCCAGTAAAAGCAGTTTTGGGACGTGTTATGTATAATATTTTTTTTAAACTGGCACAGTATTGTACCGTAAACACTATATTATTCAATTTACATTTTTGTAATAATTGTCGCGTTTTCAACTAAATGTAAAAATATGACGACAAGTTATTTTATAGTTTTAAAGGAAACCAATTGAACGTCGACTTAGACGAACTGTTTTATTAATTTTTATTAAAATGGGTCCGGTAATGGTATTTTAAACAACAAGCTTCGAAAACGAATCTTTTCACACGAGTAAGTCGAATGTGTGTGAAAAGATGTTTTTCTTCTACCATCTATATAAATGGCTTTTACAACCCTAGCAACACCCGCGATAACGAAAGTAAACATTCGAGTTACCGGGTTGCTAAAGCGTTCCTAGCTACGAAAGTAGAACTTTCGTGGCCAGGGCAAAAAAATTAAAAAAAGACAAATTTTAACTCTTCATATTGCATATATCTTGCTTTGAATTTCTTGAGGTTAAGCGAGGCACAAGCAATATTGACTGTTTCTTGTATCCCATTTTCATTGCCACCAAACATACTTGTTTATTTTAGTTTGAAACTACCAGAAATTAAAATGTTTAACATAATGTTACGCTCTGAGTTCATATGAAAGTAAGGAAGCGATGTTATAACGTAGTTTGGATGCGTAACAATAAATTTGCCGAAGGCTAGCTCAGTCGACTTCGACAAAAACAAAATAAATATCAAAAAAAAGGTAGGTTCGACAGATTACAAAATAAAATTGTAATAACTTACCGAACCAGCTCCGAGGGCGCCAATAGCAAAAAAATATATATATTTGTACACACCTATACGTACGTGTGTATAAACACAACCTTGCTAGTAAGTTCCCACCTGACTTGGGATCCAAAATACTGCTTCAATGGTCGACATAAAAAGGTAGATTAAACAACAGCAAAACATAAAAAAAAAGAGAGGAAAAAAGCATTTAACTAAATAAAGTCCTACATTTATTGCGAGAACCCGCGCATACGGTTGATTACACAACAAAACTAGGAAGCAAAAGATAATAAATCGAGATCTGCATAGTATTAAGTTTAAGATATTTTTATAATTATACTAGCTGACCCAGCAGATGCCATATAAATTATAAATTTTTGTCCAAAAAATAAAAAGAACATTTCTGGATAAGGCCACCCTCGTCACCTAGGGGTATAAAAAATAGCCTACGACCTATTCTCAGACCTACCAAATATCCACCTAAGATTTCATAAAAATCGGTCAAGTCGTTTCGGAGGAGTTCGATAACAAACACTGACACGAGATTTTTATATATTAGATTTATATATTTATACCGAGTTGTGATCACGTAACGGTTTACAAAAAAAAATGGTAACGTTCAAACTACAAATTACTAGGTTTGATTGTAAACCACGAGTAAATCGTACAACTTTGTTGAATTGTACAATATTAACAATTTTACTATGTACCAAAAAAAGAGAGCAAAAAAAATAATAATGATAAAAACTTACGGATAATGACTATTAACACAGCATAAAAAAATGTATGACTGTCGTTAAAACATTAAACAAATACTTGAAATAACTCTTGTCAAGTTAATTTAAATACGCCTTAAAATTTAACATGTGTAACCCAACTCCCAACCCCACAAATTGTATTAAAACGATTTATTGAAAATACTATAACTAACTAAGTATTACTTCGGTGAAGGTGGAAGCCTTCTTCTTCTTCTTCTTTTAGCGGGGCGACGAAGGGTCGCCGCTCTCAGCCCTTGTGACCCATTGTGCAACCGCTACGGATTTAGGGAATTTCCCCATTCAGGCCGTATACTAGCCCAAAGGCCAGGATCCATTCTATGGGAGCATTCCTTATTTACTCCAGCAACGGAAAACCAATGCCGAAGTGTTTATGCCTCAAGTTCATAAGACTATGGCAAGAAGTTAGGGTTTCTTCCTCGTCCCCGCAGAACCTGCAGTCGGGGTTGTCGACCACCCCTATGGTGTCCAGGTGTTTTCCTGAAAGAGCCGTGTCCTGTCAAAAGACCTACCGCGATTCTGATATGTTTCCTGCTTAGTCGCAGGATCGGTTATGCTCGCATCGGCAAGGACCCCGAGATAAGGTGCTTCGCTTGCCGGAGTCCTGGGTAGGCGGCCCAGAAGTCAAAAAACTGGGAACGGGTCCAATTCTCTATTGATTTCTTGGCTTTTGATCTGGGGTAATCGAGAGCCAGCTCCGGACCCAGTAGGGGGCGCTGAGAGCCCCCCTGCCAGAGCGTCTGCCCGCTCGTTACTTTCAATGTTGCTGTGTCCAGGCACCCAGAGAAGTTTGACCCAGTTGGATGAGCCAAGTTCACAGAGAGCCTGTTTACAGTTTTGAACCAGTATTGACTTGGTCCTGACTGATGCAAGGAAGGCCGCTTGAGGGCAGCTTGACTGTCGCTGCATATAGGTATATGCTTATTAGAATATTTCCTGCGGATATTCTCTTGTACGCAGACCAAAATGGCAAAGATCTCAATCTGGAAAACCGTGGCGAATTTACCTAGGGCATAAGAAAGTTCAACCACCACATATCCCCGCACGAGCACTTTCCTCATATCTCGATCCATCTGTAAACCAGACGATATCGGTAGGCCTGAGTAAGTCCTCGGGTGGGTTCCAGTCATCCTTTTTGGGGATGATAACCTCAAAGGGTTCTGAGAAGAAGAAAGGCACCGTGTCATCACTCCTGGCCTCCAAAAGTCAATGAGTCCTTACCGCGTCGGATAGGACCCTCGTGTGACTTAATTCTTCTCCCCCTGTCTTCCACTGACCTCCGCACCTCAGTCTGTAAGCCGCTTTCCGAGCCTCGGCCTCAATCACCAAGTGAAGGGGCACAAGGTCCAGAAGGACCTCCAAGGCTGCTGTGGGAGTCATGCGTATTGCTCCTGTGACTCCCAAATAGGCTAGTCTTTGGAGTTGTGTTAGCTTCTGTTGAATGTATAGCCTGTTTACAGCAAGCCACCACACAACAGAAGCAAAAGTGATCATTGATCTTACTATCACAGTATAGTACCACATTGTTACTCTGGGGTTTAACCCTTGTGTTTTGCCGAAGGTCCTTCTACATACCCATGGGGTTGTGGTGGCCCTTTGTATTTGTCTCTCTATATGATCTTTCCAGGACAGTTTAGAGTCTAGGATGACACCCAGATACTTCACCGTCCCGGAGATATTTAGAGTAGTGTCATAGAGTACTGGTTCGACGAAACCGTCTAGCCTGCGTCTCCTAGTGAGGTGGAAGCCTTAGTGAACAGCTTTTCAAAACATATATAGCTGATAATGTTGAATGGTAAATAAAGCGAAAATTGTGATACGAGAGCAACTCCAACAATCTAATGGAGAGCCCCAAAAAAAGCGAGAAAAAGGAAAAAGCCCTAAAAATAACACCAATAATTAATCATCGCCTTAAAATAAAATAAAAGGTACTCACTCAAAGGTGGAAGGCGGCTTAATTTGTGGCCCAAGATATTTTGATTATGTGCAGGAAAAGTTGAATGGAAGATTATAATATGTAGGAATGAATCTTTCCCGATCTTCACAGAGTATATACAGCGTGTCGTGTGACTACTATTAAATTTAATTGTCTTATTTTATGATATAATGAAATAAATTGGTCTTGGAAATATTTTTATCAAATACAGCTTCTCTTTATCCAGAAAAAAACACTTTTAAAATATAAAATATGTGTCATAGATTGTTTATTCACTTTTTTATTTGCTGTCAAAATATTAACAAAATCTCCAAAACAACTTGAAAAGTTAGAAGATTTTGTTAACTTAAACCGAAAATTTTTTCATTGCTCTGAAACTCTAATTTACTTTAGCAACTACTGTCAGTTAACAGTGTTATTGATGTTTGGTTGTTTTTTGTTTGAATTCCGTTTTGAGTATAAATATGATAATTGTTAAATACATGAGATTTTTAACATATCATTTAAATAGATATAAATTAAATATAAATATAATGACATAAATATTATAGTTATATTTTGCACATTTTAAGCACCTCTGTAATTTATGAACGGTGTATTACCTAGTAATCGAATAAAACTGTGTTTTGCAACGATTGTTTGAGAGGGGGGCAATTATTTTTTGAAAATGCAAACTGCATATTATTACGAAGTTACAGAAAAGTTTTGTTCAATCTGAGAAGTGAGCGCTTCTTGAAAATTAAGTTTTAATTTCGAAAAAAGTGTTTTTATCTCGTTTCTTTAATATCTCGGATTTTGTTCATCAGATTAGGGCAAACAAAAAATGTTTGTAAATAAATCATGAATAAAACTGCATAGGTCCAAATCCGATATCATTTGTTTTTTTCCGAGGTTTCTTTCTGCAAAAAGAAAGAAAGTTATGAAAATTTCTAATTTTGCATAATCCGAAATTACTAAGGGAATAATTTTTTTTCAATAAAATTTTGTGAAATTATTGTGGGTGTAAACTATGGAAAAGTAGAAATAAAAACATTTATTATTTCCGAGTTAAAAGTCAAAATACCGGTTTTTGAGGTTAACGTTTATGGAGATTGGAAAAATACTTAAAATTCTGACGCGTTCGATCGCAAGTTCGGTTAGACCACAGTGGGCGGACCACTTCGGTCAGATGTCGAATGTAGCCCAAAACTACGACTGCCGCGACAAGAATATTTTCCCCACTCTCGTTATCAAGGCTTCGACATTCTAGGAGAACGTGCGGAGATGATATCCATGCATTCTATGTACTTATAAAGAGTGCTCAGTCAAACGCGTTTCACGAAACATCAGAAAATGTAATTATTCCCACGTTCCTGCTGGATCTAATTTTCGATATGGAGTATGTAGTTTACGATGAGGTTAAAACGCCATTCTTGCTCTTTCGATATCGATCTCGTATGGCCTTGCCACTCATATATTAATCAAGATCTGATCTTTTAAAAATTTAGTGTTTTGCTTCCTCTGGCGGAATTCATCAAATCTACAAATGTTTCACGGTCAAGATCAATGGTTAAAGTGAGATGCGGAAATCCGCGGTTCAAATCCTGAACATATAAAGTTTTTTTTATTATTTTTAAAATAACATAACAAATTTATTTTTATCGTTGTGAAGCACGTTCAAAAAGCTAGAATTGAAGAAAGCAAAGGTCCTAGTGTGACCAAATGTCAGTTATTTATAAAGCTTCAAAAACCTTTAAAGAATCTCGCTCTTAAGGGAATATTTTAATTTGTAATTTTTTATATGCTATACGTACTATAATTTCACCAAGTTTCATTAAAAAAGATGAATTCTTTATTTGGTAATTTCGGTTTATAGAATATTAAAAATTTTTAATTTTTATTTCTTGCAGATCGAATTTGGATCTATGGAGTTTTATTTATAATTTATTAACAATCATTTTGATTCTTTGTTTATCCTGATCTGATGAACAGAACCCGAGATATTAAAAAAAACGAGACAAAAACACGTTTTTCAGAATTAAAACCTAATTTCCAAGAAACGCTCACTTCCCAGATTGCACAATACTTTACTGCAATTTTCTGATAACTTATAGATTGCTTGCCTCCCCCTCCGTCCCCAAAACAATTATTGAAATCCAATTTTTGATGTTTAGTTTTATTCGAATATAATTATTTATTGTTTATTCAGGGACATGATTCGTCAACGGTTACATCTGCTTGGACTTTATTCCTACTTGGACATCATCCAGAAATTCAGGTAACAAATAGTGCAGTCAACAGAATAAAATCATGTCAGTGATGATGTACTCACTGTCAAAACACTAAACTCTATTTACAAATACAATTTTATTTTAGGCGAAAGTGCACGAAGAAATGGATGAAATATTTCATGGAGAAGAAAGACCTGTAACACCACAAGATTTACTGCAAATGAAATATCTAGAACGTGCCATTAAAGAATCTATGAGGATATTCACACCAGCACCAGCTATATCAAGGCGTCTAACTAAGGAAATCGTCATAGGTAATTTAGAAATTGAGATACCGAAATTAGTGAAAAAAAGTATGTTTAATTGTTAGGTTAGTATTGTTACTTTTGGCGCCACAACAATTAAAAAAATGAGTACGTGAAAAATCTTCATGTAAGGAAAAATATCATTTGAATCAGTATTTTTCCCCGTTGTATGACAAAGCCAACTCAAGGATGTATTAACGTATTTTACAATTACTTCTTAAATAGATTTTAGCACAAAAGTGCAGTGAATCACTAATTCTATTTATCAATCTTTCATTAGATTAATAACAATTCTTTTGAAAGTGTATTAGTTAACCAGTAACACGCTCTTCTTATTGTGTCTTTGCAATTGATTTTCGATTCATGCGTTATTCTACTTGGCCTCCCTGTGCTGTATGGTACATTTGGTAGCTTTACGCCATCCGTCGCTGGTGCCTGTTAGACGCACGGCTTCACCAAAGATTATTATAAACTCTTTGGAGACATCAGCCGAACGTTTGGGAGCGAGTCATCTTCGCCTTTTCCCATCCGGTTTTCCCCAAACTATCAGCCCTATTTAATTTGTCCTCATAAAAATCGAGGGAATACGATGGCGATGAGTCGCTTTAGGGTAAGTATTTCTTGGACAATCGAGTTGTTTGTATGATGAGCTTATGGGCAGCAAACGCTTCTCGAAAGCATCAGTACGCCGTATGTCTGCCTCCTTAATAAATAATCTAAAATGAAATTAGCGTCTAAATATTTTCCAATGCTGATGACAGAATATTTTGGTAATATTTACAGGGCCAATCGTTTCCCTATTACTAGATTATGGCTTGATGCACACTCGAATGAATCACTAATTTATACCTGTTTCTGACCGTTTGACCGCTTTGTCAAGGCGGTCTCTGTATGGATCTACCGGTAATGTTGATGCTACATCCTGCTTGACAATCTGCAGTACCCTTGTAAACTCTTCTACTACACCCTCCAGTTCAACGGCTGTATTAATAGTGATGGTGAGTGTTAGATCTGTATTGATGTGGGACTTGTAGAGACGGCAGTAAGCACCCCTATAGGAAGTGATTTCTCATGTAATGTCTTCCCTTGATATATATTTTTTTATTCAATCTGAGTTGGATTGGATGAGCTCCTGGAAAGCCGCAACATTCTCAAACAAAACTTGAATCATAGAAATATACAAGGACGAATCTAAATTCGTGCGCGGAACAGGTTGTGCCTACCTAATACCTAAATATAGTGCCTCCGTCAAATATAAATTAAGTCGTGAAACATCCGTCTTCTCGGCGGAGACAACTGCTATTCACAAATCAATTGAACATATAGTTGGCTCAAACAATAATGGCCATTATATCATAATTTTAGATTCCTTGTCGGTTTTAACATCTCTTAAGCATAGTTATCCTTCAAACGTCCCTATGAACCCTTTTATCACTAATATTAAACAAGTTATACAATGGGGTATATTGCCTTTATGTGGATTAAAGCGCACGCTGGCATTTATTTCAACCAAAAAGTTGAAACAATCGCTAAACAAAGTATTTCATTTGGTTTGGAAACTAGAAAACAATTAAGTTACGATGACTCCGTGAACGGCTGTAAACATTTATTAAAAAAGAAGTGGAACGAATTTGTTTCTATCAACCCCACATGATACACTAAAATAAATCCTGAAATACCATCCACGTTCTGGCATGATGACGTTAACCTGCCTAGAAAATATATAACGATGATCATTCGAATGAAATTTGGGCACGGTTGTTACCCTAACATCTTTATAGAATGGAACTCTCTCCTACAAATGTATGCGAATGTAACCTTGAGAGTAACTTGGACCATATATTTTTAAACTGCAATGAACATACTGATGCGACTAACGAATTGTATAATAATCTATTACAATTAAACATCGAAACCCCTTTCAACATCTTATATTTGTTAGGCCTCAGTAAAATCAATATTCTATACTGTATTATACCGTGCGTGTAATTTCCCATTAGGCATGTACATTCACGTAGCGCGAGTGATATGGCAACACAGCTGCCGTAAATTCCTCCGTCGGGCGGAGCATCCCCTGTGATCCCAGCTCTGTTATTTCATTTCAGCCAGCTGGCACGCGCGATGTTGTAATTTTACTCCCTATGCCTAGCGCTCCGCTACACGCACGGTATTATTCCTACACAAAACTGGCGTCAAAATTTAGGTTAGAGTTGCCATTCGTTTGTTTCAACTTTTGTTACTAATCCATGGCCTTACTTGTATTGTGAAAAGAGAATATAAAAATGCCTTGATAGGCCCCTAGGCGAGAAGTGTGTGTCCCTGTTACTTTCCCAATGGTGTTCTTCTAATATTATTCACGTTAGAATTAGGTTTAGCTATTTACTGTTATAAGACAGTGGTATCTGGCTGCATGGACTATGTCCTAATGCAAAAAAAAAGAAATTTATCTTCAATTTAGTAACTTTCTTCCTTGTCTTTGGCATGTTTTCGCTCAATGTAATACCTTTCGAGTTATTTGATGAAAATCGTTTTGAAGTACCTGTTTTTCGAGCTAATATCTCAATTTTCAAGTCGCTATAACTTGAAAACTATCAATGTATATGAAAAGTGGCATGGAACCTTTTCTTTTCAAAAATTTGATTCTCTTTCAGCCAAAGTGTTTTTTTTTTAGGTACCACCCTCCGAAAAGGGGTGGCATCCACCTCCTATAAATAAGCAAGTCCCGCATAATATAGAAACTATTCTTTGATGTATTTATTACTAAGTTGCTAAAAATGAACGAAATTTAATTCATATGATATTATTCCGAAGTTAGAACCTCTAGTTTACTATACTATCCAAACAATCCAATTGTACACGACGACGAGGCTCATGCCTCTCTCTATAGTCACACACACACATTCAGACCGTGGGATAGTGACAGATTTTTTGAAATGTTTGGTTCCTATCTGGTCTTTTGGGAGGCTTTTGTGCCTGACTTGTACTAACCATTTTCGTGTTTATCAAACGTTATCCAAGGCCCCTCAGTGGAAAACAGAAAAGAAAATTTCATGAAAATGAGCAATTTCAAACGTTTTGTTCCTATCTGGCGTCAGTTAGACTTACATTTTAAAGAAAAACATCCGACGGAAGCTTATCGCCAGACAAATTCCGTGGGCCCTAAGGCCCGAAATTTCAATCCGAAGTTGTAAGAAAAATGGTCCAGAATCAAACGATTTGGTTCTTATCTGGGAATTATATATAGGTAAATACATTATAATTATCGCGACAACAAACGCCAGACAAATTCCGAGGGCCCAACAGTGAAAAAATTATTGTTCAAGTTGTCAACTATTCCGCGAAAATCAAACGATTGGTTCTCATGTGAAATGATTTTTTTTGTAAAAATTAACCAAAACGAAAATGTATCATTCACAGGCAATTTTAGTGGGCCAAACATATTTTAAATCTTAAAAGAAGTGCACGAAAAATAGCCATTTTTTCAAATGATTTATTTCTGTCTGGCATTTGGATTTTAAAAAGATATGGTAATAAATAAACCATACTTCAAGTCCCAGACAAAAAGCGTGGGCCAAATGCGTGTGCCAAATATATTTTAAATCTTAAAAGAAGTGCTCGAAAAAAATCGAAAAACTCGTTTACTACGAAATTTTCTTTGAAAATTTTCCTCACCAACTTCCCACATGTTGCACACCAAGAATCAGAAAGAGCTAAGCTTTCATACGGTGCAATAAAAAAAGGTGGTTACTATTTGAAAAAACAATTTCGCCCCCTTCTGCCGCCACTGTGACATTTTTGAGAACTGAACTTTGTCAATGTTCATGCCCCAAGGAAAAAAAATTGACCTGCCGAGCGATTTTTGCAAGAATTGACAGTTTCCGATTTTCCTAAAACTTTTGGGATGCCTGTGTATGTAAAAATGTTGCTTATAATTAGCCTTTTATAAACATACATCTTCAACAAACCAAATGAGTGTGAATCATTTGGAAATGCATCCATTTTTGCGCGACTGTTTTTCGATTTGTCAATAGTTTTGATCAAAATATAGATATTTTGACCGAAATTATTGAAATATCGTTTATTTATTAACATATCTTTTTAAAAAAACAAATCCCAGACGAGTGTAAATCATTTGAAAATGCATCGATTTTTACCCGACTGTTTTTTTGATTTTTCAATACTTTCGCTCAACATATTATATCTACGTCTGGGTCCAAGCTTTTTATCTGTGACTAGAAATATGGCTTATTTATTAACATATCTTTTTAAAATCCAAAAGCCAGAAAGGAATAAATCGTTTGAAAAATGACATTTTTTCGCGCTTTTCTTTTTGTCTGGCTATCCAGGTGACCCAGCCAATTCGTCTGGGACTCTTAAATTGAAACTGATTACTGCCTAATATTAACAAAAAAACAAATGCCGGATGAATGTAAATCGTTTGATTTTCGCGGAATAGTTGACAACTTGAACAATAATTTTTTCACTGTTGGGCCCTCGGAATTTTTCTGGCGTTTGTTATGTCGCGATAATTTTAATCTATTTACTTATATATACAATTCCCAGATACGAACCAAATCGTTTGATTCTGGACCATTTTTCTTACAACTTCAGATTGAAATTTCGGGCCTTAGAGCCCACGGAATTTGTCTGGCGATAAGCTTCCGTCGGATGTTTTTCTTTAAAACGTAAGTCTAACTTGACGCCAGATAGGAACAAAACGTTTGAAATTGCTTATTTTCAGGAAATTTTCTTTTCTGTTTTCCGCTGAGGGGCACTGGATAACCATTTGATAAACACGAAAATGGTTAGTACAAATCAGGCACAAAAGCCTCCCAAAAAGCCAGATAGGAACCAAACGTTTCAAAAAATCTGTCACTATCCCGCGGTCTAATTCTCTACGGAAGTATTCTATCCTTAACATGGTGATTTTCATTTCATTTCATTTCATATTATTTTCTAGGTCTACAATCATAATTTTCGTGTTGTTATAATTTGCATTTAAACCTTAATCAGAGTTTATTCTTGAAAGTTGCCCAGCTGGTGTATGAACTCATCTTCACTTGTTGCAATTAATATATCATCTGCAAATTGACAGTTATAAATTGTAGCCTCGCATATAGCTACTTCACTCTGCTAGTCTCCCAGTACACATCCCATCACATGTTCACTATACATTTAAAAGTGGTTGGTGATCATAGCCCTGTCTGACGCCATTGTTTGTCAGCTTTACATTTATCGGAGTTGGTGTTGTTGATTGTCCTCAAAGCAGAGTTTTCTTCATACAGTCGAAAAATAATAAAGGTCAGATGTCTAAGTGTTTCCATCTTTAATAATTCCGCACAGAGTTTGTCTCACTCCATGTTGTAAAAATCCCTACGGAAGTCTACCAAACAAAGGTGCATAGGCTCCTAATATTCTCTTTTCCTCTCGATAACTCGTCGTTAATTCAGTATTTGCCTTTTAATACTGCGTCCTCTAACAAAGCCTATTTACTCAGAAAATATTTGTCAGGATAGATAAGTCTGAATGGAAGTTCAACACAAAATGGCTGATTCTCAATTTTTTTATGCACCGTCTCTTAAGTTATCCTTCGAATGAACATATTTCTAAATAAGATTAATTTAAGCATACAGCTAAAAGTAATGATCACCTTAGTTTAGTTGATAAAATTATTAGAAAAGATTCAAGAAAACCCTTCGAACCTCCTCGACCTTTCAAACCAAACCAGAGGATTCGAAATTTGTATTAAATTCATATGAACCGGTTTAAGTGGCATTCTTAACAATTCAGATATGACAGTTGTGATCCATTCATCGGAAAGTAAGTATAACTTTTAGGCAATCCAAAAGATTAAATTGAACTGAAAGGTTCAGGATTTACAAAACCTGTGTGAGGATTGAAATTTGAAGTATGTTGGAAAAATGAAAGATCCAATTATAACTAAATTCAGAAAGCATGTGGCATATTTCAAATATGGAAAAATCAAAAAGTCTAGTTACTGTTGATATGTCTTTTATAGTATAACAATCCTTGAATTGACCTAATTAACTTAAGATTTTGAAAGCTTAGAAACAAAATGTAAAAATAATGTGCACAGTGAAAATAGGTCTCTCAAATAGTTCTTTATTGGTTAGTAGGCACGATCCGTCTAGCAGTGACAGAGCTTATGTAGGGCCAGGGATAACCGAATTGGTTTAAGTCGTTCTACGATGACATAGTTTGGTACGAATACAGCAATATTCTTAGTTTTACTTTAGTTCCAGTTATCTCCAGATGATGTCAACACTAACTTGAATCCGTAAAATGAGTCTTTTCCGGACTTAATCCCAAAAAGTTGCCATGGCAATTTTTGAGGATTATTTAAATAATTCAAAATGGTTCATACAACAATTAAACAACTTCATTTAATCTAATAAGTACAATAATATGACTTAATTATTAGGTATATAAGTTAAATTAATAATAATTAAATGATTATGGCCCAAAATTAAAATTAAATGAACAATTTTGAGTACCTTCAAAACTATACCTTCAAACCTAACGAAATACCCGAACCCGAGAGTATCGTGTTAATTTCTTTTGATGTTGTGGTAGTAGCTTCGGTAGTAACCGATATTATGTTACTGGATGGTCCGATTTTCTTCTCCCTCATTAACATTCTGCACACTTTTTCTTCTTCTCAATTGATTCTTCTATATATGACTCTGCCAGTGAAGACGACCTGGAATTAGTTTATTAAGAATAAAAAGACAATGATATTGTGAAAAAACTTGCTTCCATCCTCCTAGCCATTTCAACGAGATTAAATCGACGTCAGAATCTGTCGCAAGAGACTAAGAACTTCGCTGAAAGCAATGCCCTGTATACTCTGCCGGGTTCGGTAGTTTAAGAAATTCAGCAACGATAGAGGGCATTTTCCCAAAATAATGTATTCCTACACGTTGTACGGTACATTTTCCCCTACGATAGGAAATAAAAGAATAATCGTGTTTAACATACGCTGGTCGTAGTCGAACATATTTCTGGTACACTTCCATGGGATTAACAGCTTCACCTTCAGCTACCATGGGAAACACTCTCCTAATGTTGGTCTTCGTATCGGGAATTGTTATAAGAAGACATCGTGTGTCTTTTTGGACAATATTTTGTATTTTTAGTGAATGTAGGTTGCTCTTCGCGCCTGTGCGCACCACACACGCCAATAAGAAGAGCAACCTGCGAAATTAAATATGAAATTGATGCATGTCCTTAAAGTATGATTTTAAACTTATTTTTATTAATAAATACTTCTCATAGTCTGAATTTATCAAAAATATATTAATTTTTTGGTGCGTCAAAACTTTTGACTTTGTGGGCTCGTAGCCTACTGAATTTCAAAAAGCTATGCCGAATTTGTTTATTTCTATATTTTTTTTGACAGACAAAACAGCTTTTACCATCGAATATTTCTACCAGAGAGTAGATGGTTTTGCTTCTTGCGACTGTAATAGGAAAATACGAAAATAGTCACAATAATAATTTACATATTGAATGCAAAGAATGGCGGCACTTACCTTTTCATGTAAATAGTTCAACATTGCATCTTAGTCTACAATTACAATGTTGTTCATTTCTTTCCATCGAATGAATGCTTCATATTCCTTTTCATAAATTTGACGAGATTTCACTGGAAGGAAATCTAAAACAATTTCCTTCACTTTTTCAGATATAATTTGTGGATTATGCATTTCATACCTTATAAAAAGAACGCGTAAAAATTTTTTTGTTTACATTAAACAATCTGGTTATTACTATGGTCGCATGGTAATTAAAATTCGAAGCTCACTATTTTCCAGAAATATTTGCTATGATAAAAAATTTAAATATGTTTTAGGGACCTTTAACAAAAAAACCGCTGCCCAAGGAATCATTACTTCCACATCCAAGTCACCCACAACGAAAAAACTTTGTATGTGAAAATAATTGTTTATGGAACTTTAATAATATAATATTTGAAATCCTCTACCCCAAAAACCCATAAAACAATACCCCACATCGGTAGTGGGGTGGGGGTGGTGATAGGGGGGTGGTAGTGGGGGGTGGATGAAGTAAAAAAATATTTTGAGGTTTCTGGTTCCTGTACATACACTAAATCACAATTTTTTTTTCATCCCCTTTAATAAGGGGGTGGGGGTGGTAATGGGGGTGGCTAATGCCAAAAATTTTTTTGAGACCTTAGCTTCTCTTGTATATACTATATACCAATTTCATGGACTCTTACCTGCTTAATTTACCCATTTACCCCAAATTTACCCCAATTTACCCCCCAACCCTTCGACGGAACAAGATGAAAATATAATCTAGTTCTAGAACTCGTTAAAGTACATATGTGTATCAAATTTCAAGTCAATATCTTAAACGGTTCCGGAGTAAACGTGCGCACAAAAAAAGTTACAGACAGACCGACAGACAGACCGACAGAGACAGAAATTTTTTTTTCGCTCAAACTTAAAATCTCGGCGTTTCATGACATTTTAAGCCTATTTGGACAATAAAAATTTTTAAACATTTTTTTGTCGTTACTATACTTCCACTGGACGTGGAAGTAAATGTTGTTTGTAACACGTACCTAAAATCAGTTTTTTGGAACTCATCGGCTATTCCGGACTCGGCTTCGCCTCGTCCGGAAACAGCTACGATTCGTCCCAAAAAACATGATTTTAGGTACTTGTGACAAAAATAACTATTTTCAATCCAGTGAACATAAAGCCTCCGGTGAACATAAAGCAAAGAAATTAATACATAAAAGAAAAACCGCTGCCCAAGGAATCAACTACTTCCACATCCAGATTCTCTATCCAAGTCACTCACAACGAAAAAACTTTGTATGTGAAAATAATTGTTTATGGAACTTTAATAATATAATATTTGAAATCTTCTATCCCAAAAACCCATAAAACGATACCCCACATCGGTAGTGGGGTGGGGGTGTTAGTGGGGGGTGGACGAAGTAAAAAAATATTTTGAGGTTTCTGGTTCCTGTACATACACTAAATCACAATTTCTTTTCATCCCCTTCAATAAGGGGGTGGGGGTGGTAATGGGGGAGGCTAATGCCAATTTTTTTTTTGAGACCTTAGCTTCTCTTGTATATACTAAATACCAATTTTGTGGACTCTTAACCTGCTTGATTTACCCATTTACCCAAAATTTACCCCAATTTACAACCCAACCCTTCGACGGAACAAGATGAAAATATAATCTAGTTCTAGATCTCGTTAAAGTACATATGTGTACCAAATTTCAAGTCAATATCTTAAACGGTTCCAGAGTAAACGTGCGCACAAAAAAAGTTACAGACAGACAGACCGACAGACAGAAATTTTTTTTTCGCTCAAACTTAAAATCTCGACGTTTCATGACATTTTAAGCCTATTTGGACAATAAAAATTTTTTAAAATTTTTTTATCGTTACCATACTTCCACTGGACGTGGAAGTAATAGATTAAAAGATTGATATCGAAGTGTTTGTTAAAAAGAAAAGAAAGACAAATACACGAAATGAAAAATACAATTAATCATTGGTTTGAGAACCTAATTGTTCATAGACTATTATAGGAAATTATGTTAGATTACATCTAGGAAAATACGATAATTGCTTTGGACTAATTTTAATATGCTTCTATTAGCTTGACTTGTAACATTGTAAGAACTGTAACATAGTAAAAAAATCTTACAACTCACTTTTCACCCACTTCTAATTATCATATCGATTTCAAACTTTGCAAACTTATGCCATTCTGGGAACAATACAATAATACGGTACCAAAAACCGTAAGAAAGAAAATAATAATAATTATCCAAAAGGCTGACCTTTGCCTTCTTAAGGCTCAAGTCTGAAACTGAGGGATTCATAATGGCTTACCAGGATGGTGTATTCACCACTCAAGTCGTGCCACGGGTATAGAGGCCCTGATATCAGCTGCAGGGCCTGCCGCAGAGCGCCAGAGACTTTGTTGCATTTGTCGGCTTGTCCGACATATGCAGTCTCGGCCTATATCTAGAGGCACGACGGAGCTTTATGAGTGCTTTATTATCACTTAAGGCACTCGTACTGGATAAACGAGACACCAGTGCTGCCTTACGCTCCGGGGAATATTGAGTCCGTTGTGGGAAATTGAAAGTGTCTAATTTATTGAAACTACTCATTTCCCACCATCAGGCATATACAAGCCAAGAAGCCTGACGTAGTCCTCCTCGACCACCAACTCAAGATAATGTTTGTCGTGGAGTTCTCGGCTCCCGCGGAGAACAACATTGTCTTGAAAGAGAAGGAAAAACGGACAAAATATCGAAATTTGCTCTTCGAACTCCGAAGACCCTATCCAGACCATACTATTAAGATAGTGGTACTGATTATAGGAGCCCTCGATGGAACGAGACACACATTGCTTTCAGAACTTAAGATCATACCGGCATGCCGAAATTCGGCAGAATGCAGAAGGCCGTCAGCCTCGGTTCATTACGTCTGCTCAGAGCACTCGATTCTCAGACCCAGTAGTGGGGAGTGGCTGCCGGTACTAGTACTACCAGCTCCCCTCTGTGAGAGTCGGAGCCACAGAGAAGGGTGACTGATTTTTAACAAAAAAACTAATAATAGTAGTAACAATATTTCAATATAAAACTAAAAAACAGTAAAATTAAAAAATATAGTTTAATATACTAAAAAACACGCTTTTATTTATTTGTTTATTTATTTATTTATTTACATACAACTATCCAACGGGATTATATCCCAGTTACAGGATAGGGAACAACACAACAACAATACAATGTTAAAAACTTGATACAAATTAAAACAAAAAGAAAGCACAGTAGAAATACAAATAACATGACATAATAGGACAAACATGTATAAAAACAAGTAAGGTGAATAACAAAATGAATATAAAACAAAATTAACAGAATTACGATAAAAAAGTATTTTTTACATGTACATTGCTAGAATTATATATATCAATGCTATCTTGCACTGTGGAATAATTACGGCACATCACGTACAAAGGAGAGTAATGCAATATATTAGTATTAGCCGTCTTTATATAAAAAGTTTCGCAACGACGTCTTGTGTATGTGGGTACGTGGAAATCGATTTTGCTTAATATTTCACTTGCATCATGAACGAAATTTACCATATTAAACAGGAACATTACAGAATGCATGCTACGACGAACCAATAAGGATTTATAGTTGTATGTTTCAAGTAACAAATCATGTGGGTAACCTATAGGAGGATACACTTTATTCTCTTTATATGACAAGAACTTTAAAAACCTTCGTTGTACTCTTTCTAATGCCTCGATATATTTTATGTAATTTGGACACCAAATGATAGAATTATATTCCAGTCGGGATCTGACATATGAGTTGTATAACAATTTAATTGTAGATACATCGCAAAACTCACGAGAATTACGCATAACAAATCCTAAATTTCTATTGGCAGCTAAAGTTACTTGATCAATGTGATAATTAAAAGTTAATTTTGAATCAAAAAATATCCCTAAGTCCTTGATATATTCCGGTCTACTAAGCAATACATCGTCAATATTATACGGAAAAATTAAAATGTCTTTTTTACAAGAATATGTGAGAACATTACATTTATTAATATTAAGTGGTAACTTATTTTCTTTACACCATAGATCAAGTCTGTCGAGGTTTTCCTGTAGGGTGACGCAATCCTGAGTACCGTTTATTCTCATATATATTTTCATATCATCTGCGTACAGCAGATGAGGAATGTTCAAACAACTAACAGCACTATTAATAAAAATGTTGAAGAGTAACGGTCCCAGGATCGATCCCTGAGGAACACCGGACAGAACTTCAAATTTGGTTGAGATAAACCCTCTGTGACATACGTATTGTAGTCGATTCGACAAATATGATTTAAAAAGACTTAGTGCATTGTGTGACAGACCGAATCTACCCAGTTCACGGAGCAAAATATTGTGATTGAGCCTATCGAAGGCTTTGGAGAAGTCAGTATAAACTACGTCTACCTGACCATGATCATCCAAAGCCTCCGATATGTACTGTGTTATGCATACTAAATTCGTTGTTGTCGAGCGACCTCTCATAAATCCATGCTGGTTTATAGTAATACAGTTTTTTACATGACTGTATAGAATATCGTGAGTGTAAAATTCAAGTACTTTGACGAAATTACAAATTATTGTTATAGGACGATAGTTCTCTATATCATTCAGACTTCCTTTTTTGAAAACAGGACATATACGCGATATTTTCCAAATGTCGGGTATTGTATTTGAAGATATAACTAGTTTAAAAATTATTTTTAAAGGTTCAACTAATAGGGGAGCACAATCGCGAATTAGAAAAGCTGGAATATTATCCGGACCCATAGTCATGTTTGACTTCAGTCTTTTAATGCATTTCAAAATATCATCATCTGTGGGAGAGCTAATGTTTAGAGCACCGTTTATAATTTCACTATGTAATACCTCATTAGGAATATCGACGCTATCGACATCTGGCGTATATGCGGCTTTGAAGAATTTTGCAAAGCCCTCTGTAACTGAGTTACCATTATCTAACAACTCATCATTTAATTTCATAGTAGCTGGAACAGATTTATTATTACGCATATTAGACAAGTAAGACCAAAATTTCTTAGGTTTATTTTTAATATTTTCTTCAGTAGATGTTATGAAATTTTTGCGAGCAATGAAAATGTCATTTTTTAATTTCGATCTCAGTTCACTAAAAGATGTATAGATTGCGGGGTCATTATTAGATTTATTGTAAAGCTTCGAGAGTTTTTGTTTTTGCTTAATATCACGAATGATCTCTTTGTTAAACCACGGAGGATATTTGCGTTTTTTATTATTTGGTGATGTCAAGGGTACACAACGATCTAACACACTGTATAAAATTTCATAAAAATGCATACAAGCCTCATTGACATCACCATATTCATTCAGATTCGTCCAATCAATATTCAAAATTTCATTGTATAGTAAGACAAAGTTGGCTTTTTTAAAGTTATAACTTTTAACATCATTATACGCAAGAATATTTTGTGTATTATAATCTAGTGTTACCGATATACTCAATGGTGGATGATGCTCATCTTCTTGAACTAAGTAGGACAATGGTGCAGAAACAGAGCAAGTTATTGTACTAAGAACCAAATCAAGCATACGATCTCTATTGTTATAAATATTATTGTATTGTGTGAATGAAAAAAAATTAATTAACTCTTTTAAGGAAGTAACCGAAGAGTTCTCAATATTTAAACTAAATTCCGGTATATTGAAATCTCCTAACATAATTATTTCAGAACCATATAGGTATTCTAATGAGATAATACCTTCAAAAAATAAATTTAATTGATCATAAGTAATTTTGGGAGGAATATATACTAATATAATGTACCAAAATTTAATACCCTTACCAACTTTTGCAATTAATATGTCTATCATAGGTACTTGATTAAAATATTCATTGTTTTCAATTGAAATTTTGTTAACCATTAGAGAATTTTTGCATGCAAGAAGTACTCCACCTCCCCTGGATACATTCATAGCAGTAAAATTACGATCTGAGCGAAAAACTGTATAATTTTCATCAAAAAGTTCACCATTTAATACACCTGACGTCAACCAGGTTTCACTTATCGCAAAGATATCATAAGTATTATCTAATAATAATGTGTTGTTGTGTAATTCTTGTGTTTTACTATTTAAACCCCTGGCATTTTGGTAATATATGTAAGTAACAAACTGCCTACGTGTTTGATTAGAAGAAGAAATTACAGGACGAGTATTTATAACATCATTTATAACTCGTGAGAAATTATTGTTTAATGATATACTTATCTCAGGTACTAGCTATGCGGAAGACATTTTAGATTTTAGTTCGTCAATATTCTGCTTATATACAAAACAATTGTGATCCCAAGCAGCATGTTCAATATTAAGCTCCGTTTTGTTAGCATTTGAGTAGTCTATACAGTTGACACATTTTAAAATTTCAGAGCTACAGTTATTCAAGTTATGCTCATCAGCACATTTTGGGCAACGTACTGTAGATTTACATTGACTTGACATATGGTTGAAACCACTGCACCTAAAGCACCTACGTATTTCAATCGAATCGTAAACACTACATAAATCATACCCCACGAATAGCTTACCCTCTCCGATCGACATTACTTTATCATAAAAACCTGTTTCCACTTGCAACATAGCCTGATAAATGTTTGCATTTTTTTTTTGTAGACCATAATTTTAAAACTTTGAAATCGTGATTTTCACTGTCTAGGTGTTTATTTTGCAACTTAATGTACTGAATTAGTTCATTTTCCGCGAGTTCTTCGGACATGCCTACAATCCTTATTCGAGGTTTTATATTTCTTGCGTCCTTGATATTGTAGTTTTCAGTTAACTTATCTTTGGCGATTTTCTTGAGTTTCGACGTATCCTCTGAGCTGGAGCATCCAACCAGAATGCCACCTTCTTTAACATTCTTTACTTTGGAGATGTTGATATTATTTTCCACCGGGTTTATACTGTTGAGAACTTCAGCTCTAGTCCTTAGGTTGTTTTGTTCCTGGTCCTTTGGCTTTATTATAATCGCCGCCTCGGTTTTCAGAGCGGTCGAGTAGGTCTTTTTTATTGCTAAGGTATTTTCAGCATTAATGTCGGCAATGACTTTTGCGGCAGAGTGGGCTATTTCATTTTTTAAGTCATTAAACTTTTCGCCGATATCTTGTAGTAATAGTTTGACTTTTTCTTCAAAGACGGATTCCACTAGTAATGAACAAAAAAGTTAAAAATAATTATTTGGTAATTAAATTTAAAAGCGTGAGGCGCATTTATATAAGTAGGTAAGCCGCTATATAAATGCGCCTCACGCTTCTAAATTTAATTACCTAATAGTTATGTTTAACTTTTTAGTACGCTACTCATAGAAGCGCGTTTTTTAGTTTTTCAAACTATTTTTTTTTATTTCTAATAGTTCTCGACATGTTTCACTAGTTACTGAGTGAAAAAATTGTATATTTTGAGTCTGCCACAATTAATCAATGTTTTTTTACTTTTTTTATCAATTTTATTTTACTAACAATTACAGATGGTCATAGAATTTTGCCGGGAACTACTGCTGCCCTGCATCTTTTCCAGTTACATAGAGACCCTACCCAGTTTCCCGATCCGGAACGTTTTGACCCAGATCGGTTCCTTCCAGAAAATATGACAAACAGACATCCTTTCGCATTCGTCCCTTTTAGCGCTGGGCCTAGAAATTGTATGGGTAAGTCAGTTACAGTGTATCATATTTTTATTGAATTATATTTTATATATTAATGTTTCGACTGAATACTGCAGGGAAATTAAATAAAAAATGAGGAAACCCGGACAAAATTAGTAGAAATTTGAATTTTTGCACAGACGTGTCCCAAACCCAAATCCACAAAAATCACAAAAATCCCAACATGGTTACCCAAGATATTGATGGTCAAAGTTCTTCGCAAATATCTCGCGTCCTATGCATCAGATGCCCATGAGGTCAATGTGAAAGTTGTAGAGAATAAAATTATGTACGAGTTGTCTTTTTATTCAAGGTTAAAGTTTCAAAAACATAGTTTTTCGCGAATATCTCACGCCAAAAAAATCAGCCAGCAATAAAGTTAACGCAAAAGTTGTAGGGAATTCAATTGTCTACAAGATTGGTATTTTGCATTATTTCCCAAAACCTCGCCCTTTTCTAGACATTCAAGGTCGAATATCTCGCTCCCTATGCATTAGACCGAAACGAACTAAACATGCAAAAAACCGTTCTTTTAAATTTCGACCTTGAATATCTCGAAAAGGGCGAGGTTTTAGGAAAAAATGCAAAATACCAATCTTGTAGATAATTGAATTCTCTACAACTTTTGTGTTACTTACCTTTATTGCTGCTCGATTTTTTAGCGCGAGATATTCGCGAAAAACCATGTGTTTGAAATTTTGACCTTTGAATATCTCGAAAAGGGGGGGCGGTTTCGTAAAAAAACAAAAAAGACAACTCGTAGATAAATTAATTCTCTACAACTTACACATTGACCTCATGGGCATCCGATGCATAGGACGCGAGATATTTGCTTTGACCTTCAATACCTTGGGTAGCCATGTTGGGATTTTTGTGGATTTGGGTTTGGGACACCTCATAGAACGTCTGTGCAAAAATTCAGATTTTTACTAATTTTGCCAGGGTCAAATGCTAATTTCTATAAGCTATGAAAGTCTCTTCCAGGAAGTATTTTTCTTATGAGCAGTGATCACTTACTTCACTCAAAGCAAGGTTATAAAATACTTTAATACTACCATATCCATTGTGTGGAATTTTATACCCCAGTAAAATTGGAACAAATTTCGACGTTTGACTGAAAAAACTGATAAAGTTTTGAAACTTGGCAAAAATGTTCATTAAGGTTTACTATTAAACATACTAAAAGTCCCCGGCTCAAACTCGAGCTGCTCCGTTTGAGTTTTTTTGCTTACATGTACATCGTAATCATGTTTATATTAAAAATTAAGCTTATAAAATTCTCTACAAAAATGTTATATGTATTTTTTTCGTGTCTATTATTATATTCTGTGGAAAAAAAACCAACGAGTATATTGCATTTCATCGACACATTCCAAAAATTGCTCGTAGACAAAAAATATCATACCATTGTGTTATCATAGAATTCGACACAACTTTTAAAATGTCCGTATGGATTCGTCTTTCCCTCAGTCCGTTCGTTTGCCCGTTTGCCTCTCCGTCCATCATGCCTCTTTTAAGCCAAATGACTTAATTTTTGAAATATGTCGATGAAATGCGATATACTCTTTGCTTTCGTATTTCCAAAGAGTATAATAATAGAAAAAAATAATGCATATAACATTTTTTGTAGAGAATTTTATAAGCTTTATTTTTTATATGAATTTTCATTTCGATGACGCTAATAGTTAGAGAGATATAAGCAAAGGGAATTAAACGAAACGCTAATTTTCAAGATGGTGGCGCGAGCGCAAGAGATAGAGTTGGGGACTTTTAGTATGTTTAACAGTGAGCCTTAATGAACATCTCTGCCAACTTTTAAAACTTTAACCATTTTTCCCCTCTAATTTTCCCTATTTAACAGGAGTATTAAGAGGGAATTAAAGAACATAAAGTAAAGTCTGTCCAATATATCAAACTTTGCACGTCATAATTGAAAATATTTTAAACTAAGAATTTAGTCAATGCGCTCTTTATCATACAGGGTGTCCCACCAGGAGCTGTATCGATCAATATAGGGAAAAGTACGCACCAGAAAATTTTGATAATTTAGGGAATCCAAAGAAAATAATTACAAGCATTTGGTACTTCCGCTTATACCAGAAGTCGATACCAACTTGCTTATTTTAAATGAAACACCCCACATATTTCGAAGTTTTCGAAAATAACGAAAAATTTTGAGTCGAAAACGTGTAGCATACTCTATCCCTAAATCCAGCCTTGCAACAAAAATTTGACAGGTCTAACGGTTTGTAATAACCTTTATAACTTTTTTTACGTAAAAGATCCTCATTTGTTTTTTGGCATGTAGAAAACCTTAAGGTGATTTACGCCATACACTTTAAAGAAATTTAATAATAATATACCAAGTATTCAGTTTTCTACGTTACATTTTGTCAACTTCAAACCGCGAAAACTTGTTTAAGTTAAACGTAACACCCTGTATTTTTTGCATAAATTATGTAAAATTAAATTCCCCTTTTTTCCATGTAGATATTGTAGGAGTTCAACTTACGACATTTTGAAATTTTGTGATTTTCTTAGAAATTCAAGAATTCTTAGTAAAACTTTTATCAAACTAGCCATGATTAGAAACAATCACTAATGTCAGTCATTCTGTTATGTCAAAAAATGCCACCGCGTTTAAATTACACCCATGAGATATTTTAAACTTGTTCATAATAGCAAATGTGTTACATGTTCTTGATATAACTTTATTATATTCTCCATAAATAATAAACAAGTTTAAAAAGTCTTCATGGGTGTAATTTAAACGCGGTGGCATTTCTTGACATAAGAGAATGGCTAACATTAGTGATTGTTTCTAATCATGGTTAGTTTGAAAAAAGGTTTACAAAGAATTCTTGAATTTCTAAGAAAAAGTAGTAAGGTCACTACAATGTCTACATGGAAAAAAAGGGGAATTTAATTTTACATACTTAATTTAATGCAAAAAATATATAGAATACGATTATTTGAAAATAGCACAAAACTCCACGCATAAGACACTAACTTCTAGCCTCTATAGCCTCGTTAGCAATTTCCTAACCGAATTAAATAGAAATATTATTTCTTATTAGATTTTAAAGTATATTTTATTGTTGCAGGACAAAAATTTGCCATGAGAAATTCCAAAACTATCTTATCAACGTTATTGAGAAGATATGAAGTGAGGGCGCTGGAAAAGCCTAATGAGATCGAGTGCTATTTTGATTTATTCTTACGACCACAAAATGGAATGTTTGTAAGCTTTAAACTAAGAAATAAAGTGTGACAAAGAGACTAATGCAGCGTGTGGCTGCACTCTACTTTGGGAAAATCCCGTTCTTAATTTATCTCTTTATAGGTAACATTTTCCGTAAAGAATAAGATTTTAATTTATTTTTGTTCGTCAAATCTTTGTCACTCTCACGTTTAGTTAAAACATCCTCATTTAAAACTAGTTGAAATTAGGTTTGTGGACTTTTACTCGAAAATATTAAATTAATCAATTTCTTAGACGTTTAAATTATTATTTAATGGGACCATATGTATGTGCATTTTATATTTGATTATATTTATGTATTTATTTGAATAAATGAAGTGAATCTTAGAAGTAACTTTGTTTATTATGGCCAAAAACACCATTTTAAAATCAACTAATTTGTTATCAAAGTTAAATATTTTACTCTCTTTGTCATTGTAACTTTGGCTGTGTTTAAATTCTACTAAAGAGTACATGTTAGATCGCTGATTTATACTTAACATAAAGAATATATAAGTAATAATTAGTAAAACTTAAAGTTTTATAATAATAAAACATTAATAATTTGGAAAATAGCTCGGAAAATATGATATACTTAGAATAATTACCGTATTAGAGAACCTATTATTTGAGAATCAACAATAAAATTGTAACATCTCTGTAATACAAAAAATGTTTGTTCTATTTTTCAATTAAACCAACTCTGTTAAGATGTTAATTTATATTCTATAATAATTACCTCTACAAATTAAAATATTAGTGAAATATTATCTAAATGTATAAAATAGTGACTAGATACGTCCACTTACAACATAGAAATATATTTGGGTCTATGCTTAATTGTATATTTTGGTAACACACTGTTAATTAAATTTAATAATGTATCAATTTTTGCCTATACTACCTTAATGACTATAGTTGTTATTAGTCAATTGCTACATAAATATTTCGAAAACTGCAATATAAAACATCTTACGTAACCACTAGTTTTCTTGATAATAGTGTATAATGTGTATAAGCAGACTGTTTATTTAAAAAAGTATGCCTTTAATAGTAACAGTTGCAATTGCCGGAATTGGAAGTAAGGTTCAATAAAGAAAACGCTACCTAGCCTATGAATTGTTTATTACATATAAACTTCCTCGGGGTTTGATAGTCTTAATTAATGCTGCAAGCTAAAATTAGTGGAGTAAAACTAAAGGTCCAAATCACCTAAAAAGAAATTGTCTTGAAATAGCAAGAACTCATAAACACTACAGGAAAATTTGATTAAAAATATTAATTTTGAAAATGGGGTTCCCACTACTTTAATTCTAAAATCTATCTTCAATGTCGGTTGTATAGTTCGTACAGCAATAAAAAATCTATAAAAATATTCACATAAAACTTCCTTATCTATTTGGCACGTCGTGTTCATTATTAATGCTATATGTTGAAAGACTACCCTGTATACTTTTGTAATCAAAAATATATTTATAAGGTTCTGTTCCTGGTAAGCGATAACTACATTCCAAGTATTATTTTCCTCTGTATTTTCATCCTTTTTTTAGAGTAAGCACCCTGTATATTTTTCACTAACAGTATTCAGGTTTACTTCTTGGTTATAGTGTCAATTCTATTCCAACTAAGATTTTTCACCATCGATCGTTTCTAAATGAATTATTTTTTCAACATACATTATATTTTCCACTAAATATAGAGCATGTGCCTTTCTTAACAGTTGTATTAACTATACGTACCAAATATTGTCTCCCGCCGCATTCTTTTGCTAATTATTTTTTAAGGGTGTCCACTTTGTATGTTTTCACTAAAATTATGTTAACTACATGCCAAATAATTTTGTCTTCCGTCACATTTCTTTCAATAAGTCTCTTTAGGGTGTCTACCCTATATATTTTCCACTAAAATATATTCTATTTCTTCTTTAGCAATAACATCAACTCTGCAAAATTTTAAATTGAAATGTTTATAACAACGCCTAAATAATTCAACGGAATTAGATTAAAATCTAATTTAGTTCGAGATCTCGTTATAATACATAAGACTACCAAATTTCAAGTCAATACCATAAACGGTTCCAGGTTCCAGAGCAATCGTGCGCACAAAATAGTTACAGACAGACCGACCGACAGGCAGAGATTTTTTTTAGCTCAAACTTAAAATCTCGACATTTGATGACATTCTAAGCCTATTTGAATAAAGAAAAATGTCTAATTTTGTTTTCGTTACTATACTTTCACGATGTGGAAGTAATAATAACAAAGTCGATAACTCGATTAGAAGTTTCTTTAGGTGACTTTCAGTAACATTAACTTTTCAAATTTTAAAAATCATTTCTTACTTCGTTTTTTGCATTTGTTTAATTCTTTTAAACAAATACATTTTGGTCACCTTTTGTTCGGAAATAAAAATTAATGGTAAACATCAAAACTACACAAAAAATAAGCAGTTAAAAGCGGGCTGTGTCTACATCAATAATTATTAGAAGTCCATAGATGTCATTTTTTGTGTTTTAGCCATTTATAAACACACATTAAATTGATTAAATTAAAATTAAATTGAAAAATTAAATTAATTGATATTTGAGCTGAAAATTTCCTAATGTTTAAAATTCTTTCCAGAATATAATTCGAAATTAATGAAATTATAATCAAATTATATGTTTATTCATTTTAACATAAATTTAGGTGTTAACATTTTAAAAAAACCGCTGCCCAAGGAATCACTACTTCCACACATCCAGATTCTCTATCCAAGTCACTCACAACGAAAAAACTTTGTATGTGGAAATAATTGTTTATGGAACTTTAATAATATAATATTTGAAATCCTCTACCCCAAAAACACATTAAACGATACCCCACATCGGTAATAGGGTGGGAGTGGTAGTGGGGGGGATGAAGTAAAAAAATATTTTGAGATTTCTGGTTCTTGTACATACACTAAATCACAATTTTTTGTCATCCCCTTTAATAAGAGGGTGGGGGTGGTAATGGGGGTGGCTAATGCCAAAAATATTTTTGAGACCTTAGCTTCTCTTGTATATACTAAATACCAATTTTATGGACTCATACCTGCTTGATTTACCCATTTACCCCAAATTTACCCCCAACCCCAACCCTTCGACGGAACAAGATGAAAATATAATCCAGTTTCAGATCTCGTTAAAGTACATATGTGTACCAAATTTCAAGTCAATATCTTAAACGGTTCCAGAAT
This sequence comes from Rutpela maculata, assembly GCA_936432065.2. Taxonomy (NCBI): domain Eukaryota; kingdom Metazoa; phylum Arthropoda; class Insecta; order Coleoptera; family Cerambycidae; genus Rutpela; species Rutpela maculata. Next base: position 249,130,854 of record OW386285.2, read on the forward strand.
AAACGTGCGTACAAAAAAAAAGTTACAGACAGACCGACAGACAGACAGAAAATTTTTTTCGCTCAAACTTAAAATCTCGGCGTTTCATGACATTTTAAGCCTATTTGAACAATAAAAATTTTTAAAAATTTCTTTGTCGTTACTATACTTCCACTGGATGTGGAAGTAATTAATAAAATTTTAGAAACTGTAATTTTGGTTATTTTATTTTTGGTAATTTTATAGAATTTGTGATAACAGCATTGTCAACATTATGATCAATCTTACAAAAACGACTTCTTGTTTTCGATTTCAAAATTTATTTTTAAGTATAGCATATTTCCCACGTAAATTGTGGAAGCAATTATGAAAGAAAATTTTAGAAACTGTAATTTTGGTTATTTTATTTTTTGTAATTTTATAGAATTTGTGATAACAGCATTGCCAACATTATGATCAATCTTACAAAAACGACTTCTTGTTTTCGATTTCAAAATTTATTTTTATAGCATATTTCCCACGTAAATTGTGGAAGCAATTGTGAAAGAAAATTATATATTCATAATGACATGAAACTAAAAATAATACTACAGTTGAATAGAATATACATTATATTTTATTCGATGAGGTGTACGTTAGAACTATTATTATACAGATAGATAACTAAATTATATAAATATATAATATATAATATATGAATATTTTGTAAAATATTGATTATGGTGTATCATACATTTGGTTTTTGAAAATGCAAATCATAGTATATTTAGTCAGACGATATATTTTTAATTTTAATATTAGTACAAGTAGTTAATAGTTAGTTATTTCAGAAATGTACATAAAAATATAAAATATTTTTAAATATGACTTTTTGTTTTCTTAATACACCTATTCCTTATGCAAAGACTTAGACACTTATAGAACACCTTAAAATAAATATCTACCTACACACCAGAATATCTGTAAAATCTTTTTCAGTCTTGCATATTGTTACGATTTCGTAATATTTTATTAAATGTTAAAGGTAGACTTTCACAACAAGCGACAGCGACAGAAGACTGAGACAGGCGACAGAAAGAGGCGACAGCGACGCCACCAGTACAATGGAATTCAATGCGACCTCGTTCGAAGCTTGCGACAGCGACATTCAGCCCCGTGTCGCACGCTTCGAACGAGGTCGCATTGAGTTCTAATGTACCGGTGGTATTTAATTTTGTTTCGATGAAAATTGGGTGATAGAAAGGAGGGGTTAAAAAAATGCATTTTCGAGAATTGTAAAAAATGCACTTATTTTAAATTTAAAAAAAAATTAACTTTATTCTCTCAAAGTGCCGAAAATGATCTACAATCTAAAAAAAGTGGCGCACATTGCCTTCTTGATACTTGACTGACAAAGAATTAAAGAATTATATTTCGTCCGCCATCTTTGACCGTTCTATTTGATTTAGAGCGTCCGGGTTTGGTGCATTATATATGACTTATAGATCAATTTTATTTTTGCCAACTTTGGTTAATGTACTCCTTCTTATCGAAGATAAATTTAATTTTGATATTTCGGCCATTTTTGGTGTATTTTTTTTTCTAAGATGGCGGATTGACATATACATATCGGACAGGTCGATATTTTGTAAGAATTTCATTTCAAATAAGAAATAAGCCAATATTTTTAAAATTCCCATTCGATTTCTAGTACTATATTAAGCAGATAAGTAGAAAACTTGTGAAATCGCATCAAAAAGTGCATTTAACTTTTGACCAGGAATTTTTGGTCGCAAATATTTTTTTCGTAAATATTTTTTTCATAATACATAAGAATCAACAATAAAATTTCTAGTGGAACGTCATCATCGAAAATAATCAATTCAACTGCTACTACTTGTAAACAAAATTGATATAGGAAGAAAATTGCTCAGAGAAAAGTTTTAGAAAAGAGTGACCCCAAAAATAGGTCAAAAATCGTCCATTTTCTCACCCTTAAATTTTGTTTTAAACTAAGTGCTAAATTATTGTTAACAATGAGAACATCCTGAATTCAAAATTTCAAGATGAACATATGTTTAATTTTTGAGATATGAGGGATTGAAGTTGTGATATGCGTGATGCAATATAGGAGCATATAAAAAATATACAGCCCCACAAAAATTGAACACTCATCAGCTGTGGCAGAGCAATCAAGAGCCAAGAACATCCCCTATATAAGGATGAAAATAGGAAAAAATTATGCTAGTAAGTTATAGAGCTTCCATGAACAGAAATAGAATATTAGTTGTAATATTAGTCTATTGGCTGAATACATGAGCGAAGGTGTTGACTAGGGCTCACACAAAGAAATCGAGACACGCCCTTAAGGGAGTGAGAACTACCCCAATACAATATCAAACTGCACAAAAGCTCCAATGACTGGTGAAGAAGCTTGAACTCTCTAAGCTTTATTAATAGGAATGAACCATAAATCTGTTACGACCTAGTACACGAAAACAATCCATTACAAAGAAAACTACCCCTCATCTTGAATTATATATAAACTTGAGACAGGGAAAAAATAGTGAATGTACCAGATTTCGCATTTTGATTGCAGTAGGTATGAATGTGGGACGATAACTGGAATTTTTGTAACTATTTTATGACACACCTACGATGGGGTAAGAGAACGGGACGAAAACTTATTGGTGGGTCTTCAGCCCCTGACCTCCTTCGGGATCATTTGGGGGATGAAAAGGAATCAAGTGGCGTTGACAAGAGAAAACTACTCTTGGAAACCGCTACATCAGTATTTTTTTATGTAATGCAGCGATTACGAGATTGTTCCGAAATTCATTCCTTCGCATTCTTAGCCCCTCATAAAATCCACTTGAGAGTTGAAAACGGGCCTCCAGACTATGGTCAGAATTTTTTTCGATACAATATAATGATTGTAAAATTGCTCAAATTTCCACCCTCTAACCGCTGTGAATTTCTCTAGAGCGATGAGAAAGAAACACGAGGCCATGACATTCCTAAAGAGTACTCTTGGAAACCCTTGCTTAAGGATTTTCGCTAATGTGAGACATCGATTTCGATGTCTATGATATTCACCCCCTCGCCCCCCCACCTTCTTATAAAATTCACTTGAAGTTTGAAAACAGACTATTAGGACATTAATTTTATGGAGAGCGCCCTTTATTATACTTGTGACAGAATTTACTTTAATGTAATCTTCTCACAGCGAGATCGCTTTTATAAATGTGCGTTGTTTTCATATCACACCTTTATTAATCATCATATCTCAAAAACCAAAGATATGCTCATCTTGAAATGTTTTATTCAGGATGTTCTCATCATTAACAGTAATTTAGCACTTTGAAACAAAATTTGTGGGCGAGAAAATGGGCGATTTTTGGGGTCACTCTTTTACAATCTACAATACTGATAATAGCTAATTACTTCGTAAAAGCAAAGCAATGGGTGCAGAGATAATTAAAATCTGCAGTGAAGAATAACACAATTTTGGATGAAGTTTATTATTTTAAAGAAACAACACTAATGTAAGTCAATTTTACTAATTATGCAAAATTAATAATGAGTATTAATAATGTCAGAACAATGGGGCAGTCTTTTTTCCGGAATACAAGAAACTCTTTCAAATTTCGAGCTGCAATTTGCCATTTGTTGAATTTTAATCTGACATTTGAACATATCATGTGTGCCTTACCTGATAACGCCACATGTAGTGGTGTCCCAGAATAAGGAACTAGTTCTCTTTTCTGTGGTGATCGCTGTGTTATCGCTGTAATCTTTTACTGATTGGATGAATTTTGACACATGACATGAAATGCAAAATTTTTATTGGTTAATAGATTTAGTAAAAAAATATCACCATACTGACTTTTGTAAATCATAAAATATTAACAATAGAGAAAAATACTTTAAATAAGAATTGTAGTTTTTTCATTTTCTAAATACCAATAATACCTAATTTTAGGATGGAACTAACAAGAAAGGAGATAATCGAGAAAAACTTATTTTGACCATCATTTTTTAAAACATAGGGATGTGGTGGTTGGAATTGAGAAGGTTTGCGCCAGATGCTATATGATTCTGTCAATCTGCATGCGACATTAATCTATCGAAACGGGTTTTTGTAATTTCAAATTATTCGATATAAAAGTTTTCACCCCGTATGCATGAGGCAACATGAGGAACTTTATTTAACTATATGGCTGAAACTATGAATTGTATTTAAATGAGAGAATGTAAAAATATAACTAAAATAAATTTGTAAGTTATGGGAAAGGAACTGGCAGACTCCGTTAACTGCAAGAAGACAAGGGTGGTGAACAAAACAATTAAGTCAGCAAACTCATCTTGTGTAAATGGCCCAATATTCTGTAAGTTTCAGTTTGTGTTGTTGCATATTGTTTAGGATTCGTTTTGCCAACGCTTACGAAGAGTACAGATTATTCTTGCACTTTATTGAAGGTAAATACGGTTGGCTGAGTTCGAGATAATACTGGTTTACACATGTACATTTATACAGTAAATATTTTTGTAACAAATGTTAATATGAGAATCGCGGATAGCAAGGTGCATATCTTGTATTTTTGCGGAATTTATTTAGTTTTAAATGCAAACGAAAACGAAACGTGCAATATTTTGATGAAGAGAAGAGAACTTATACAGGGTGTTTTGTACATCTGTAGACAGTTGACGCGGTGGTACAGGGGATTATTTAGAACCTATATGACCATATATACGATTATACAAAGTATTACAGATTTCGGCCTATTTAGATATTTTTGTTTAATATTGGAATTTCTCTTAGTAAACAATATCATTGCATTATTGAAATGGTTTATCTGTGTTAAATATTTTTCCAATCTTCAACGGATGCTCCTCAAAAGAGTACAAAAAAATTGGAAAGAGATTACAAAAAATTTTGCATTCAAATTAAAATACCTAGGTGCGTTTTTGTAAAATTACATTTAAAAGGCACTTTCCCAAACATAGCACACATGGAATACATTCAAATAACCTTAGAAACTTATTTGTTTTATCCCTTTCCCAGATAGCACAAAGATGTCTTTAAGACGTCGTAAAAACATTTTCCTCAGGCGTTGACTACGTGTTAAAGACGTCCATGTACGTCTTACAGACGTCTTAAAGACGTCTTATCTATACCCAGGCAGAACACATACGTCGTTATATCGTCTAGTCAACATCATCCAAGTCGTTCATTTTTCGTCCTCGGCGACGGCGATTTTACGTCTATTACTGGTCACAATGTCAGCGTTCTTTCGACGTGGAATAAGGACGTCAAATAAACGTCGGTGGTGACGTTAATTCGATGTTATTGCGACGTAAATGTTCGCCTAATCGACGTATATTTTAGGGACAGATTAGTGAGAAAATGGACCCCCCTCTAATCCCATACATTTAGTACTTTTAAATATCATAATATTAAGTGAATTGATGGTATCAACTGTTTTTTTTCTGACAAAATTCATTGTGTAAATATTTTCAGTCATTAAATTATTTTAAAGTCCTGCTAATTTCATCATTTTTCAAAGCTTTATCAAAATAGCAAGTCTGAATGTTTTCTTTAAAATCAATATAATAACAGCAGAATAGACTTACACAATGAATTTTGGTACATAAAAAACAGTTGACATCACTAACCCATTTAATATCACCTGATACTTTTAAAAGTTTTGTCTTAAAAGCTAATTTCTTTACGATAACTAACACAACTTACATTTAAAATGGCTCCTGATCAAGTTGTTAAATAAAAAACAATATATACTTAATAAAAAAAAAAATCGGCAGTTACTCGAAGCGGCTGGAACCTCCCCACCCGGTGAATCTTTGAAGCCGAAAAGAGCACTAAACAATATGAACGATCTCATTTAATTATATTTATTAAATTGAAATATTTCTTTCATATTAAATCATAAAAAAAAGTCTTGCGTTCGGTGGGATTTGGACCTACGAACTTGAGTGTTAAATTTATAGTCTGCATAACATTAATATTTTATTCAATGTTTTAATACAATCGAATCCTAGCCCAGAGCTAACCAGACAACCACGGTGAACACCGCCGAGGCGGGTGTGAGGCTGGACGGGGTAGGTTCGGTTTGGCTTGGAGAAGAATAGAAAAGTAGTCTTCTGTAGGCAGGCTTAAAAACTGGGTTACAATTATAATGTGTCCACATGGACCTAAAATTAATATAAAAATGAACACAACACTATGAAAACGTTCGTAGGCAAGAGCACATAATAATTTTGATTATTGATACGGGAAACAACTAAACGAAAAAACCTGTTTCGTTGATAATGGGATGGATGGCAGGGATGGCCATCTTTGGAAAAACCCATATAACTCTTGGTGGACAGCTTCCCTGCCAGATGTGGCCAGGGTAGTGTTCATGGTGGATCGTTTAAGTTTGAGTTGATATATTTTGTTTTATCTTTTGGCCTCGACTAAATTGGACGGAGAAGTGATAGCTGTCAAATTTTTGGTTCCAATGTTTCTCTGGGGAATTTGGTTTTTGAAAAATGTTTAGGTTGGTTGGTACCAATTTCTTAAATTGTTTTCAGGTTATGTAGCACTATTTTTAGGTTATGTTGCCGGAAGAATTTCCGGCGGAATGCCGGAAGTAGCGGAAATAGTTTTTAAAATATAATGTCACTGTCACTTCAAAGTTTTATTGGAAAAAACTCACCGAAAGCGTTCCGGTGGGGTTACTTACACTTGTAGGGCTTGCAAGCGGTTCAGGAAGGCCTCTCACACCATCCGTGGGCTTTATAAACGTCGAAAAAACTTGTAATCTCTCGATGTACGTGACACGTCAAAAATACTCAGCATACAGTCTGCACGCTTTAACACACTAGCAGAGAACTTATACCACAGATGGACCAGTAGTATTTTTTGGGAATTTTCCTTTGAGTCCATTTAATAAAAGTTGACATTTTTCTGAAAAGTGACATTTCTCTTAAAATTTGACATTTTCCTGAATTTTTGACATTTTTCTGAAAAGCGACATTTCTCCGAAAATTTTACATTTTTTCGAAAATTTGACATTTTTCTGAACAGTGATATTAGTCCGAAAATTTGACAATTTTCAAACATTTGACATTTTTCTGAAAGGTGACATTTCTTCGAAAATTTGACGTTTTTTGAAAATTTGACATTTTCCTGAATTTCTAACATTTTCCTGAAAAGTGATATTTCCCTGAAAATTTGACATTTTTCTAAAAAGCGACATTTCTCCGAAAATTTGACGTTTTCCTGAAAATTTGACATTTTTCTGAAGTGACATTTCTCCGAATATTTGACATTTTTTGGAAATTAAAAAAAAAAATTGTGACGTCTTGTACAAATATTTTTTTTGATATCATCAGTTCGCCTGTTATAAGAATTTTATGTTATTATGACGTCATCAGAACGTGGGTGTATTTTTAATTCACTCGTATTCCATCCATCTACAATATTTCCACCTACGTTTCAAAC